>VZSG01000018.1:1066906-1083022 GCA_013398315.1 Nothoprocta pentlandii | reverse complement strand
TTGCAGCTCCCATGGCAAGAGACAGGCTTGGGTGAAAAGTGATCACATTGTTTTGTTTGAGCTGGACCAAACCATAAAACCTTTGAAACTTCTCTAATGTTCTGCACTGTAGGCACAGTCTACAATTAGCAATGGCTCCTAAAAGCACCGGAGAAGACAGGAGAGGTTGTTCTGTGCCTTTGGCTTGGCTAAGGAGAGCGGTTGTCTCTGCCTGTGTGGAATCCAAGAGCAGCTAACCAGCTATAAGCTCAGCTCTCAAACAAACCCACGTTTTCCAGAAGTTTGGTTCAGATGTTGTAGTGGCCTGTAGCTTGTAGCCAGCATATGTATTTCTTCAGAAAACGTTATTGTCTGTGTGTGTTTGAAGTTCTCAGCAGAAGCTTCAGGTAAACACTTGGGAACGCCTCTGCAAGGAGCTGATGAGGCCGTTCAGGACTTGTATTGTACGTGCAGTGCTATACTTGAAAATAAAGAAGAGTTTTGAATTGGAGTTGCTTTTTTCTTAGAGGTGAAAGATATGCTCCGAGAGCGTGTTTAGATTAGAAAGTGTAGTACATGATCTAAAGGAAATAAGACATTCACTGATACGTCTATTTTTTTTAAGATTTTTTTTTGTTGTTGTTGTGGTGATTGTTGTTTGCTTGTTTTCCAAAGTCAAGGAGGAGATAGCAAAGATACAAAGCAATTTATATAGGGTTTTGATGGTTTTCAATTAGTTTGTTAGTTGAAACCGAAAGGGTTTGGCCCTTGGAAATGAATTCCTTTGCAGCAAGGGTTGTGAAATTCCCCTTGAGATTTTTTTTTCAGAATGTTTAATATGTTCTATATGTTCTATCTATCAGATGTTAACGGGGCTGTCTCCTATTCAGAAATAATGTCTTGAGACTATATAATTCAGTAGTATGTTATCGATCTTCTGCACAACAGCAAAAAGGAATTGAACGAGATCCACTCTAAGCCTCTCTGGAGATCTACTTGTTGCATAACTAAAGTAGTACAAATACCTCCCCCTAGAGAAGTAACTCCTTGCTTTTTATTCCTATTTATTAGTTCTTGCAGTGCTGTTAAAACACAAGAAGAAATAGAAAAATAGGTTTGATACTATTCTTTTTGTGCAGTCATATCTATTTGCTAAATTCTTGACTCTCCGTGGTGGAAAAATAGCAGATCTGCAAAGACAGAAAGAGAGAATGCTTTGTAGCTTGTGATGTTTTCGGATGGTACATGAGCAACTCCTGTCGTCTTCCAGTAAAAGCTGAAATGGCAGCGTTGGCATTTGAAAAAATGTTTGTTGTATTCAGCATTTTGTTGCAAATGACTGAAAAAGAAAGAAACCAACCAAACAAGAAACACTGAGACCACTTTTATTGCGACTAACAAAAACAAATCACTGCATCCTTAAACTTCCTAGTATTTACCTTTATAATACTGAATTGAGCACCTTTGGCTGCCCTCTGCACCTTCTCAGTAGGGGCACATCAAAAGAGGGAGGCAGGAAGGTGGCTGCAGGCGCCCCTGGGTGGGAGAAGGGCCTTGCGGCCGGCAGCACGGCCACCAAAACCAGGCTCGAGGCTGGGATTGGACGCGGAGCCGGGGTTCAGGAATGCTCGCCTGCTGCTGTGGAAGCACAGAGCTAATTCCATAGGGAGGGCGGCAAGGGGGAACTGCGTGAAGCCTCCACTCACCTGGGGCGTCGTTGAGAAAGCAAACGCAGACACCTTCCCGTTTTGGATGAGTCCGGGTTTGTGTCTCGTCCTCAGTTTTATAACTTCCCTGTTCTTTACGTCATGTCGGGCAACACATCCCGACTTGGAACTTGTTTTACATTTTAGCAATCTATAAATCATTTAAGTATTAAAGCACAGCTATAAATCTTGCATTTGTAAGAAATTGCCTTACAAAAATGACTGTACTATTACTAAGTCTGCTCGGAAAACGGGTTCCCCACAAGCTCTCATTATTGCATCTTTCTTCTTATTGCAGACTTTCTTCTTTCCTTGTGCTGTGTCCACTCATTACGTTGATGTGCATCCTTCCTCCTAATATATATGTACACAAAGTTATGAGTGCAGGAGAAAACGCAGCCAACATCTGCCTTGAGGGATCATATTTACTTTTTCTCATTCTTTTAAAGCTTGTTTTCTTGGCAAAGTATTTATTTGCCAGGCCAGATTTCAATTTGTTCTTGAAATCAAGTCTAACTTTCTCCTCACTGCAGAAGTACTTTCCTGCCAAATCTTGCTCTCCCTCAGTTGGCTTCGAATTTGTTCAAAAATGTGCCACAATAGGCTGTGTTTCAGGTTTTTTTGGTTTGTTTTTAAATCTGAGCCAAAGGATTTCAAGAAAAGAGAGAGATGGGTGTAAATTAAGTTCCTGCTCCTAAGGTAGCTATTTGAGATGATGAAGGTTGCCTTGGAAGAGCAAGCCACTCTAAAGTGCATCTCTTCTGCACGGTAGCTGTGGTGCTGCCCAAAGCACCACATGGGAGGTGTGCAGGGTGTCCGTGCGTGCCAAGCTGGGACAGACAGAGATGGTCGATTCCAGAGCTTTTGTTCTTCAGAGACAACATCAAACAATATTTTAATACGTAAAGTTAATACCTCACTTGATGTTTAGGATGATGTGTCTTCTACCAGACGTTTGGTTCAAATTCTCTTGAACCAAGATGCTGATCACAGTATTTGCCGGTGAGGCTGCAGCTACAGTGGAGATGGTGGAAGTGTCTCCTCAGAAATCTGCTGATGTCAGTAATTTAATACTGTCCTGTTGTAATAGGAGCCTTTTGGAAGCGCCTTAGTCTTAATTACAAACCCACAACTTTTTCTTTGCCACGAATCTGTAGTTTCTCAAATGTGGTTCAAATCGGTCAATGAATAAATGATTTACATTGTGGGAGAGCGGCCAAATAACACTTTTTTTAAATCTGAGGTATCTGTTTTCAGTATCCGATTGATTAATTCTCTTGCAGGTAATAAGATGTGCCAAAGAGATGCTAACAAGATGACCTAATTGTTTCTAAATTGTGTTAATAGAATTGCTAAATTATGCTAAAAGTCAATGTATTCCTCCTACTCTGGAAGGGTCTGGTGTAAGGAAAAATATATATATTTAAAATGAGCTAAGGTCAAATGTAAAGGCAAAGGAAGGTTCCATGTCAGAAGATTGCAGTATTTGTGGTATTATTTCTTTACAACTATACTCTGGATGTATTCCCCCAGAAATTTGGGAGAAGGAGGGAAAGGGGGTTGTTCTGTTTTGTGCTTCTAGTGCAGAACCCTAAACTTCCTGAGAAATTCTATGATATTAAGAATTTCTTCAAAACTTACTGCAGCTAGAGACTAATCAGCTTGTTCACTGACTTTATCTGGCTAAGCTGAGAAGTTGCTTGACAAACTTTTTTTCTTTTTTAACTTCTGGAGCAGATGTGTGTCTTATATGTGAAACATAAATTGTGGGATGTGGTAGAGGTGATGAAGTCTACACTTCATTTTCCTTCGAAATTTGTTGTAAAATCACCAGCTGTTATTCCCATGGGTGTATTATTAAGAGACCCTACTTGCATGTGCACAATCCTTGAAATTCTGGGAATGACAGATTTTACTGAGCCAATTCTCAAACCAAATAATATAGATTTGCTTAATTATGTGAAACATGATCTTGAAATATGAGATTTTTTGTTTTTCAGACTCCTAGAAAGCCTTTTTAAATACACAAGCCCATATGTTCCTCATGCTGTGCAAAACTGTTCAGAGGGAGCAAAGCCAATTAAGAATTGGGAGATCTACTGGGACAGCGCAGCTGAGGAAGGTGCATAATATTGAGAGTCTGCACGACACATTTCAGTTTAAAGCCAAGAATTAATTAATTCAAGCCCATAAACCTCTCATTTCTAGTCTGTTACTAGATGATTCCCGACAGCCCAGGTAGGATTTCTTAATGACACTCTGAAAAGCCATAAAGGACAAAGCCGCCCTCACGACGGCTCTGTGGTGGGAATGAGGCATATTGCAACTTGTACAACAGTAATTTATCTCCTGCAAGTCTACCAGCTGCTGCAGAGATGAAGAACAAAATGACACGTCTACTGAAGACTTCACAAATAAACTTTGTGGATATCACAGGTTTAAAGTAAATGGAGCAATATTAATATAAACACTTTGAAAAGGGAAAGGTTAATATATATTTTTCCAGTGAAAGAAGCAAAGACAGAGGAAAGAAATTTTCCTTCCTGAGTCTGACTCCATCCAGTCTCAGTGCGAGTCATTCATTACATAAGTCATGCAAAATACTCTGCAGAAGTACACCGTAAAAGCATCTTATTAAAAAAAAAAAAAAGGTTGTGAAGATGCAAGTAATTTACCTAGATGTTGGCAACTTGTAATCAATTTTTCATCATCTGGAATAATGGAAAAAACAAATAATATGTTTACAGGGCAACATAATGAAGGGAAGCTTCAGTGGGTCTGATGGATGTAGTCAGAGGGGTCTTCTCTGGTCTCAGGCTGGCGATGGGTTTTGCTCAAGTGCACTGAGGTCCTGGCTGCCTTCATGTTAATGTTCTGATCCACCCGCCTCTGGACACACGGATCCGTGGCTGTGTATGGCAGGTACACCCAGTTATGAACCTGGATAAATGACACTTGAGTAATTGAGATTTCTGTAGTTTGATTAATGCTATAGTGAAGCCTAGAAGGAGATGGTGGTTCATGTTTTGGAGAAGTATTTTACACTGTACAGCACGCAGGCCTCCTGGTTTTGCTCCTGTCAGTTGTTGCTCGTTAAGGGACCAATCTGCTGTGGGTATGAAAACAAGGCAAGCAAAGGACAGGATGTGGCCATCGTGCTTGGCATGCTGTGATTACACACATACATAGATGCATGAGGTTATAAAGCATATATGCTAAGTAATAAATGTAGTACTATTTTTTTCAATTCAGTGTTTGATTTTTCAGCTTCAGGGGCTTTGTTCAAGTGGTGCTCAGGCATTCTCAAAATTGGCAGGTCCCGGTGTAACGTGTTGAAGCTGTCCTCCTTTCACAGTGGAAATAGTTCATTTACTCCTGTATTTGTCTATTGCTCATGATTTCCTCCTTAAGAACCTTTCCCAAGAAGCTATCCTCTAAATTACTTTGAGGACTCAGTCAAATAATAATTGTTCTTCCCTGCTTACTGTGCTGTTGGCGTCTCACAAAGACTTTGAAAGGGAGGAGTAAGTTTTGCCTTTGTAGGCAAATTCTGCCCCTTTTTCCCTATTACCTCGTAGTTACCTGTTTTCGTTTGGGTTTACCTCTCTCTGAATGTGCCTGGCGTAGCAACTTTGAAGAATATTCCCAGTACTTTTTTTTCCTAAGGGGGAGGGGCACTAGCTGCTTAGGCAACTCCTAGTATCTGCTTGAAGCCAAAGAGCTGAGATCAGTCACCGTCCCTTCCTAATAGTCTCGTACCAGAATAACTTAAACTGTACTTGCACTTTCTGTTCTTTGGGAAAAGAATTGGATTTTGCCAACAATTTCTGTCTGGTAAATATCTATAACTTAAGTAGTTTTCTCTTAAACTGGAAACTAGACTTCATAATATAAATATTTAGATGTACTGGACATTCAGAATTAGGTTAACTATATATTTGAGATTTAGATATGTGATAGTAATAGCTCTGTGATGACTTTTTAATGGATTTTTTTTTTGTTAAATAAATGGCTAAAAATTGTTTTAGAGATCCTAGCTAGAGTGGTCTCTGAAAACTATTAGGAGGTAGAGCTGTCTCGGAAGGATATAGAAGCAGCAAACAGCTACTAGGGCACTGCTGCTGACAACAGGAATCTACTTGTCTTGCTTGGCACCTACCAAGTGGTTTTGCTTCGGTTTGAGATGGATAACTCAAACCAGAAAATGGACCAGCTGCTTTGTTTTCAGAAGAATATTTAACATCTTTATCTTCTGCTTGATGAATGAAGGAGAAATTATTGATTCTCCACAAATAAATACTGAATAGTGAGTACGGGCAGGAAATTCAAATTGATGTCTCACTGAAATTGCTGCAGTTTGTCTCCTAATAGTTCTATATCCTGAAAGATATAAATTTTGGAATGCAGAATTCTCACTCCTGTATACAAATTGCTTTACGATAGAAATCGTATTTCCAACATTTTTCTGTGTAGGAGGAAGAACAAAAATCAATGACCATAAAAGATTTTGTACCTTGCCTAGTGTATTCTCATGCTACATGACTGTAAGCCTCTGGAAGCTTTCTGTTTGCTTGATAAATTGCTTAGATAGATTAGTGGTTGTCAATAACGTGTGTCTATGTAGTGTTGTATTAACATTTAATTTACACAAATGTTTTTCTCTGGAGTGAGTGTAGTAACTTACAGGAGAAGACTTAATAGATCAAGTCCTGTAGTTTTTAAAGGATGCAAGTCCTGTAGTTTTTAAAGGATGCAAGTCCTGTAGTTTTTAAAGGATATACTTGATATTCTTCTCATCTGTATCCTTGATTATTTTATCAATCTCTGAGGAGGTAAAATGCATATTTTAGTACCTCTGAGAAGATCTATCCTCAATTCTACAATTGCAGGACTTTTTTTTTTTTTTTTTTTTTTTTTTTTTTTTTTTTTTTTTTTTTTTTTTTTTTTTTTTTTTATTTTTTTCTTTAATTTTAAAATTGCAGGACTTTTTTTTTTTTTTTTTTTAATATGTAGACAGAAGTGAACAGAATCTAGAATTTTCATACTTTTGATACTGTGAACATAGTTTCCAGAAGGTTTTTTTGTCACTTTTTGGATATCCTTTATAACTCTAAGGGCTATGTGCTATCTTCTGTAAAGCTGTAAAAAAAAAAAAAAAAAAAAAAAAACCCAACAACAAAAAAACACACACCAAGAAAACTCCCACTTTTGTAGCAGTGGTACCAGCCTGCTGAAAAGGGAGCTTGAGCTGATGCCTTTGTTCTGAACTGCTGTCCCCGGGAGACCTTTACTAGATGGGAGAAGAGCTTCCCGAAATGAAGTTTTGGGTATGTGATAGCAACCCTGGTGTATTTATTTATTTTGGTCTTACGGCGGATCAACATTGACATGGCATTTTCAACAAACAAACAAACAAACCCGTGAATTGTAACTTGCCTGGTGAAGGGATCTCAGGTGGCAGGTAGAGGTCTTAGTGAAAGTGTATTTCCCGTTTAGCAGTTTCCCGCCTTGCTGCAGTGCAGGGAATACCTTCTATGCCCCTGTGCTAAGAGCAGACATGGACACTGTAATGAAGCCAGCTGTGGTCCCCGGGGCTGCCGGCACAGACTGCAGTAAAAGCGTGAGGGGAGGATGGCTCTGCTGTGTCATTATGCTAAATGTGCTAACTATTTTGAAGAAGTCCAACACGTTCGTCAAGGAGGAAGTGGGCATGGTACCTAACAAATTGATCCGAGAGCCAAATTACTCCTGTTGTAAACTGAGAGCAGATCTGTTGAAGGCAGAAAATTTGGATTCTTTGTTAATAATGATCAAGTCTTTAAACAGGTGTTTCCACCAAACTTAACTGGGACGTACTAATGCAGACAAGCCTGTTTCCTAGCTTTGGGTTTGCACCTCTGTCATACCTCCTTGTGCTGTGTATGATAAAGATCACGATTTAAGGCCTGATCTCTGCTAGCAGGAAATCCTGCTAGATGGAGTATCAGATTTTGAGGGGGATAAAGGTATTCTGGTTATTTATGTTATAAGTAATTACTGGCCTAATGCTGCAGTTACTAGTAACAGCTTAAATAACTATTCTCTTACATAAATAAAGTATATGTTAACCTGTGATGATTTTAACTACAATTACCAGAAGATGAATCTGAGCGTAGGCCTAGAGTAAATGTTGGGATACAGAACTCAAACAGCTCAAGGAATACTTTATTGAAGCTGGTTTCTAATTAGATTAAAAATAAGACTACTGACACCTTGAAAGCAATTAGTCTTGCCAGTTTGGCTGCAGTTAGAACGCAAATATACTTGTACTTGGACAAATTAAGCATGAAAAAAGAAAACAGAATGAATGGAATGGTTAAATAGCCCTTCTGGTTTTTATGTTTCTAGCTAACTCAGTGAAATAACTTCAAATGTTTGTTGGATAGATTCAGAATCCATGGATGTACCAGAGGATTGCAGAAACGTTAACGTGGTGCTCTAAAAGCTAAAATTGGGGGGATTCTTAAGGAGATCCTCAAATGGCTTCAACTTAGGCTTGAACTTAATCTATTATAGGACTTTTTAACAAATGAAGCAGAACTTAAAAAAAATGAATCCTTGCAATACTAGTGTCTTTTCAAAATCTTTACCTGCAATTTACTCCTTAATGAGCTCCTCAGCGGTACTGCTTTAATCCTGCAGTTGCTTGGGGGGTAAATACTGCCCGTAGTCCAACTGCTGAAGCATTCTGTGATGGACTTCAAACAAATGCCATATGCAAGCACCTTGAATAGAAGAGGGCAGCAGTGACGGACAGCAGCGACGTACAGCAGTGACGTACAGCTGTGTGCCCTCTCCTTTCAAGAGCCAGCAGAGAACAGGGGCAGCAGGCCCCTGGGCACGCCGGCCCACAGCATCATCCTCAAGCCTTTCATTTAAGCAAGCGCTTGATTTTGTTTCTAGCCACAGAGTGAGCCTCCTGGAGCAGGCTGGTGCTGCACAGCAGCCTTTCTGCACATTGCTGCGTTGCTGCCACTGCGAAAGCACCTCCTTCACCTCCAAATAAGCCAGGCAGAGGGAGGAAGAGCTCTGCGAGACCGACTGCCCCTTTGGCTCTGTGAGAACCAAGTCCTCTACAGAGCTCAGCTCTCGGTGATTTCCAATAGCCGCCTGCACAACTTGCTACGCCTTAGTCTGCGCTTGACCTTCTCATAGACTTTCCTCAGGTTCTACTTTTCCACTCTTTCTGTGGCTCCCCAAGGCAAGTCATTCCAAGTGCTGGTTATGACTTTAATACCTGCATTTACCTGCACTGTCAGGGTTTAAGTGCTGGTTTAAGCAACTTGGTTTAGGATAAATATAGGTTAACCCGCAAAAGTAAGACATCTATTTTCTTGCTGTTCCCCACTGTTCCATGTCTCCTGAAGTCAGTCATTAGTAAATGCCAGAACGTATGTGTTTGAATTCAGATTCTTACATCCACTTAACAGAGGGGACTTGCAGGCAGTTACTATATGAGCAAAAGGACCATGGGTGAGAGGCTCGTTTGGCAGCACATTTGTAGGTGTCGTATGGGCTTGTTGTTGGTGTCCGTGCTTTTTAAAAAATGTGGCTAGCACATTTTGTGTACATTTTAGCTAATTGCTGAGAGTATTAGTCAGAAAAATATCAACATCTTACTAGTTTGGTAGCTTCTGAGGCTACAAACAAGGCCGTATAAATATAAGTTACAGTAATTAAATGCAACTCTCATCTGTTTCATTACTCCTCAGTTTGGAGGCTGGTTGGCACTTAGAGCTTTCTCTGGAAAAAAAAGAGGAAAAAAAGTTTTTGATGTGGTAGTTATTTAAAGAGCTACCACTGTATATTCTGAAAGGAGGCTGAGCTTCTTACCCTTTAAAGATGCAGAGCAGAGCTGTCGCGTTGTCATTGCTGGGACTGCACCCAGGTGCTCTCATGAAGCAAGGAGTCGTAGGACAACGTGGGCTGCCCGGTGGCACAAAACCTGCACCAGCTATTGGACTGTTCCAATGAATCCAGCCCATAAATAGAAATTTATATTTAAGTGGGAATATTTCATTTGAAGTCATAGTTTGACAAGATTCAGATGTGAGACCTATAAAGAAAAAGAGGGACTGTATTTCTCCCTCCCAAGAGCTTAGCAGTTGCTGGTTATTTATATTTACATATTCCTGCAGCTCTGCTCCTGGAATATCCTGACAATTTGCCAAGTCCTGCAGAGTGTTGACGTGCTGGACAAACACGATCACTTTGATTGCTGCCGGGCCGCTCGGAGTGCAGAGAACAAAGCTATTTAGCTTCCATAAGGAACAGCGTGCTATGCCTGTAACTTCCTGCTGCTTTATGCCGGTGGTTAGGACTGAACAAGCAGAAACAACTCCTTTATTTTGTCCTAATTCAGCCTTTGTTAAGTATCTAGATCTGACTGTGTTCCTGATTTAAGCTCACATCATCTTTTCCTTTCTCCCCAGGTGAGAGGCACATTAATTTCTGAGATATTATGCATCTATTCTGTTTAACTACTTAATTTTAATATATAATCTCCTACTCATTAAGTAGTAACATTGTAGAAGAACTACTTCAATCTGTCATTTTCTTTGTCCCTTTAATTATTGAAGTAAAACCAGACTCACCTGAAAAAGTATAAGTAATTCTTTTATTTGTAAATATATTCATGGGCGTTGAATTAAGGGCTCTTCAGGGGATTGATCTGGAGTTGCTCCTCTTCAGTGATAGGTACAGGTGCAAAGCCCTCAAAATGCTCCTTTCAGCAGCCAGCATGCTGTTGATCTCGCGCTGCTGAGGGGCACTGGGGGGAACTGGAGCTCTGTCGAGCACTTCTGCGTCCCAACAGGAGCGGAATGGGATGCAACCATAGTCAGAGGGTTCTCATTCTTGACAGGCATGGACAGTACCGAACGTAGTGCAAGTAGATGGTAATGAGCTCTAAACTAATATGTTTTTAATAGTTTGTGAAGCTTAGGAGAATGCCGCCTTCTTTCCAGCTATCACTGTAGAGCCTTCAACTAAGAAAATGCCGTGTTTCTGTCTCAGCCATGTAGGAACTCGGAGTGCAAGGATTTTAAGTAGTTAACTTTGTAATAGTGAGCTACAGCTGTTGCCTGAGGTTTTATGGGTCTTTGTCAGCTCTAAATACCAGGAGCATCTAGCTGTGCAGAGCCATTTGTAGAATATTCCCCAGACTGAGTTATTTTTGAATTTCATCTGTGATCAAACCCAAAATGTGCAGCGTAACAGCTTGTGCGCTTACAGGTGATGTTTAGAACTGCATTCTCAGGCTGCATTTGCTCTCATCAGCCCGAGCACGAGGAGGACATGGCTCTCTGGAGATACAGAGCTTTGCAATAATTCTCTGCACTAAAGCATCTCCGGAAGAATTTGTTGTACCTGTGAAACCTGCAGCTATAGAGGGAAATTTCTACTTGGGAATTTGGCAAAGGCAAAGAGGCAATCAGAAAGGAATTAAAAAAAAAAAAAAAAGAAAAAGAAAAAAGAAAAAGGGGAGGAAGGAAGTTTAACTTGCTTTTACGAAAACGCATTTTTGTGCGTTCAGCTGGGAGATGTGTAAGTCTGTTCAGTTTCTGTTCAGTTTAAATCTTTCTGTTTTTAATTGTGAAAAGTTCTGCTAGAGCCTTGCTGCCTGGTATTGCCAGAAAGGACTACAAGTATTTTTGTCCGGGAACATGGAAGAAGATCCCTCCTGCAGACCACACGTAGCTGCAAGGCAAGGACACCTCTTTACGGAGTCCCGTTTTCCCCCAGGAACAGGGCAGCGGCAGCAGTGGCAGCAGCAGAAGCAGTGCCAGCAGCAGCAGTGCCAGCAGCAGCAGTTTGTCCCCGGTGTCCAGCAGGGTGGGAGCCTGGCTGCTTCCGTGCCTGCTGCGAGGTGAAGCTCGTGGCCGCCTCCCGGGAGCCCCGTGTGCGAAGTGGCACCGTGACGGGCGCCGCGGCAGCAGCACCACGCGCTTCGCCTCGCTTGGAGATCTAAAAAATACCAAACCCCTTTAAAATTTAAACCTAAAACTTACTCCTGAATGAAGTAGTTGCTCTTAATCCAGGGAGACTCGTAACTGCTGCTGAGCTGGCAATGAGCTTAGTCCATCCTCCAGTTACATTCCCGTTGCGTAACCTGTGTTGGATGGTGCTGCTGCACTCAAGGACTGAGTTCCCCAAAGTCTATAACTGAGATATTTTATAACGAATTTAGCTCTGAAGCTGGTCACCCAGATTATGTGGTAGCCTTTATAGCATGGATGCTTTACTGGCGTATCTGTGTATTTCCTGGTAGGGTTTCAAGAGGCTGGAAAAGGGGAAGGGCCGGTTCGCCTGGAGCCAGCAGCCCAGTCCTGGCAAGGGAGGCAAAGCAGAGGCTGCCTCCCAGTTATCCCCTGCCCTCGGGTCAGGGGATTGGCTCAGTTCTTTAAAAAGCAAATATTAAGGTTCACGTGCTACAATGACAGAACCATAATTATTCCAATTGGTCCGAATCATAGCGGGGGAAGATTAAAGCCTGCTGTAAACACAATCATTACCTTGCATACTGCATGCAGAAGTAGTATAGAAAAATTAAATCTGCCTTGCAAGCCCGTAATATTCAATCACATTATGTGCATTTCAGATCTATTATATGTAGTGTTTTCTCACTTGGAGTACTAGTCTGTCCATCTGGTAGCTTAACCTTTTTATTTACTATATTTCATGATGCTATAGGATAACATGCTTTTTAAATTTGAGTTGTTATCAACCACCAGATTACTGATTGTTTCTGCAACTGAAAAAAAATCAAAAAATTCTGAGCTTTTTTTGTAATTAATTAGCAAAGTTCTGCTCTGAAGAACTATGATGTCTTTCTATTGATAAAATTAATTTGTGAAATTTTAAAAATATGAAGGGTTCTTAAGCTTAGTAGAAACTAATGCTGTATTTACAGAATACCTGTGTTGCTTAAAGGTGTTTTGTTGCTGTTACGAACTGAGGAGAGCTGACATGCGACTTAGGATGCAGTAATTCTTCCTGATGTGTGTGCATTGATTTTTGCTATTTGCAATACTTCACTAGTTTAAAATTTTAATATACGCCAAGTGTTCTGGTGTATGTGGGGGTGATTATATATATGCATGTGTGTGTTTCCACAATATTGATTTTTAGTCTGTATCTTCTACTGCTTTAGAGCTATTTCTGCTTGTTTTGGGGAATACAGAGTATTGCATCTAAGTATTACATGCCTCTAGTAATAATACTATTTTCATAGTTACTTATTGTAAAACTCCTTTAACCTAACACGCTTTTCTTTTTAAAGTGACACCTTAAGATTTAATGTTGGAGAAGGCACTGAATTTTTTGGCCCTGAAACAGTGTTAATGCATGTTAAGATGTGCTGGAAGTGCATAGCTCTCTCCTAATCTGCATGGCCTAACCCTTCTGTGTATTTTAAATAAGTTAGTTCTTTTAACAATGTTTTCGGCTTGTTTAAATACCACTTAAAATGCTGTTTTTAAAGGCATGCATCCAGAGACATGCAATGAGTTCAAAGTGTCAATGTTTCAGGGAATCTAAATTATTTTCAGAATTTCAGAAATTGAGAAGGGATAAGTGGAAGGAGAAAATGTTGGGCTGGTGCCAAGCGATAGCTCGTAACCCTCACAGACTTCCAAACAGCACAAGAACGCCCGAGGTCTCAGGTGATCCTTCACATAACTCTGCTTTGGTGAGTGAAAAGTTGCATTTCGTGGTGCTGGCATGTGCGGGTCCACTTTGGAGGTGGTCAAGTAATTTGGAGAAAAGCAGCGTTTGTCTTTTATTGCATTCCGTCCGTGTCTGAAATCCTTGGACGTTACAATTTTTTTCCCCTTTGCACTTGCTAGCTTTTCATCTTGTGTGTTGTGCATGGACTACTCTGGCTTGCATGCTGTGTCTGTCTATAAATCAGTGTTGATGTGCTGTGACTAGTGTATATGACTTTGTACCTGCATCTTTGAGTGGAAAATTGCCCTTTGTGTCCTACAAAAAGCAGGAAGTGTCCTAATTTTAATTGCTTATGCTCTGTATATTCTTAATCAAAAGCAATGGCATTTGGTCCTGATGAGTACAGTTACTCCCTTCCTAAAAGCACCTTGTTTGCTCTTTGCTCCTGCCTGTAGTAGGAACAAAGCATAATGTGTGTCTGTGCTCATGTGAGAGCCAGAAATTATTAAATGATACATATTTCATGAGATGCTTAGTGGGTTGAGTTTCTGCATGCAAATCTACTGACAGCCCATGTTCAGGCTATGTGAATTTGTCAGTGGATTTATCATGAATTATATTGAGTTGAATAAGTGACTCATTGATGAGAATTTTAATCCCGCAGTTTTTACTCATTCAAATAAGTCCATTTACATCAGTAGAACTGCACAGGTGAGTAAGAACTGTTATTTGTAAGTGAAGGCTTCAGAAAACTTATGTAACAGCAGAAATTGCCTATATTTTCACGGAATGACAGATTTACTATTTGTTTTTGTTAAATTGTTTTGAAACTTTCAGAATATAGTGAATTTGATTATTTGAAGGACATTCAATTGAATATATTTGGCCGAATTTCATTATTGTGTATCAAATATGACCAGGGGTGTTCAGGTTTGTTCGGTCTGTCTTGGGACTAGCTCTTACAGGAGGAGGATGCAGCTCTGCTTCCATAGGCAGTAGGTGACAAGTCTGGTTTTGCTGGGAAGTAACTTGGAGTGTGGGTTACACCTTCTTTTGACCTCAGCCTTGGGCTTTTTCTGTAAACTTCAGAGTAAGCAGAATGTCTCCTGCATATCTAACCAAGGATTCTGATGTTCCTACCTTCCGGATCTTTTCAGAAACACCGTAACACTTTTCTTGCCTAGCCTCTCAGCTCCGTTTCTTTCCAGGGAATTTCGGACTTTGGGAAAGTCTGGCTCAAGGCCGTTGCCTCCTTGCCACGTGCACGTGTTCAACACGGCTCTCCTCTCTCAACACGGTTCAACATGGCTAATTGCTTTCTCGGGAACTGGCACTTGAGCTTCCATGCAGTTTAACAAATCCTGTTATTCCAAGCATCTCTCCGCTATCCTCCTGCTGCAAAGGTTTGGGATTTACTTGAGTAAATGCTGCAGGAGATGGAATGTAGTAGTGTAGAAATGCGCTGCGTGAGCAGGTCAGATGGAAGTGCTGATCGGGACAGTAACCGGCCGTGGCGCAGATGGCAGGTTGTGGCAAGTACAGGTTGAGCTGCAGCCCTGTGGTTCTGAAATATGGATTTCTAGTAGCTGTTCAATAGTAAAAGTGGGCTTAGCTCTCCCAGCTAGGTAATGAATTCACTCAGTAAAAAAACCCCAGGGCTTCCATGCTGCATATGAAAGACAGGAATTGACAGATCTAAAAGATTTCTGCAGCTAATGCTTTTTTAAAGCAACTTTTCTTGCCTTTTAGAAATCCCTGCTTCCCTTTCCCATCAAGTAGTCGTGTCACTGTGCCATTTCCCAGAAGGAACTGATCCAAAAATTGCAAACATGGTTTCTTAATTTTTATGAAAAGAAATATTTTGTCATAGTGAAAGGCTCATAGAATAGAAAGCAAATTATGATGATTAACAAATTGCTCACTGAAGTACACTCTTTTTTTTCCTTAAATAATTTAATGGAACACTGAAGAGCTGTGTAGAAAAAATCAAAAAGAAAATAACCCATGAAAACATTTAAATGAATTTAAAGGTTTTAATAATGTCTGCTACTTCATTTCCCTGGAGGTCAAAGTAAATTTTTTTTAGCTTCATCCAAAACCAAATAAACTGCCAAATATTTCATCAAAACTCAACTGGGTTGAGTTTTCTTGGAAATATTTTTCATTATTATTTTTGATTTTGTCGTTAAATTATTCACAGATTTTGTTCAGCTCATTCTAATGAGCTCTAGAGCCTCTGTATTCAGGGGCTTCAGAGAACATTAGGTAGCAAGAAAGCCACTTTGGTTCTGAACAGTCCTAAAAAAATTTGGGAGGCAAATTTCTCAAAGAAAAATGCTTAATCTTGCAGTATATATTTATATATGTGGCTTTAGATTCCATATGCACATACACATACATTCCATAGATTTCATAGTGTTTTCTTTCATACTCCAAACAACTTCATACAGTTCATCATCTTAGTGCTGTGGGATGTAAAACTAGAAGAGATGCTGTGCTACCAGGTTTCCTTCCCTACTATTTAAGTGCCCTGTTACCAGGTTCATGAACTAGGTTTCCTCTTGGAATCATTTCTGTTTTCTTTTTCACACTGTTACGACTCAAAAGCTGTTCCGAAACTTTGCTTCTCTGATGGCTGGAAACCATTAGCCAAATTTGTTACCAGTTTGTCCTTGTTCCTCCCTGCACCTATATAGCTTCTAAACTTTAAAAGTTCACCCTTTGA
>VZSG01000018.1:1026060-1065893 GCA_013398315.1 Nothoprocta pentlandii | reverse complement strand
GAGCTTTGGGGTGAGGGTCCCCGCAGCAGAGCTTTGGGGTGAGGGTCCCCGCAGCTGAGCTTTGGGGTGAGGATCCCCGCAGCTGAGCTTTGGGGTGAGGGTCCCCGCAGCTGAGCTTTGGGGTGAGGGTCCCCGCAGCTGAGCTTTGGGGTGAGGGTCCCCGCGGCTGAGCTTTGGGGTGAGGATCTCCACAGCTGAGCTTTGGGGTGAGGATCCCCACGGCTGAGCTTTGGGGTGAGGATCCCCACGGCTGAGCTTTGGGGTGAGGGTCCCCACAGCAGAGCTCTGGGGTGAGGGTCCCCGCAGCTGAGCTCTGGGGTGAGGGTCCCCGCAGCTGAGCTTTGGGGTGAGGGTCCCCATAGCAGAGCTTTGGGGTGAGGGTCCCCGCAGCAGACCTTTGGGGTGAGGGTCCCCGCAGCACCCTTGGGTGCTTGGGATCTCCCCCTTTGCATAGCTGGGGCATGTGCCAAAGCTCAGGGCTCTCGGAGAGGCTTCACCCTTGGGCAGAGCCGCCGCCTCGGGCTTCACCGCAGCCCTTTGCACGTGCGTGTGAGAGCACGGCTCAGTTCCTCCCTGGAGAGGGAGGCCACCAGAGAAGGGCTACGGCTTTACAGTTACAGAAGCAGCAGCAGCCGAAAGGTTGGAGCACTGAGAGCTTTCTTGAACGCTGCTTTAGCGCAAGAATAAATGATTATAAATCAAACTTAAAAAGTGAGTTTTTGT
The DNA here is from genome assembly GCA_013398315.1 of Nothoprocta pentlandii. NCBI lineage: Eukaryota > Metazoa > Chordata > Aves > Tinamiformes > Tinamidae > Nothoprocta > Nothoprocta pentlandii. The sequence continues at coordinate 1,065,170 of VZSG01000018.1, read as the reverse complement.
TTAGCTTTATAACTTCCGATATTTATTTTTGTACATAGAAATAATTATGCACTTTTACAGTATTTTTCTTTTTTTTTTTGCAAAATTTGCAGGAAATTATTTGCTGATACTGAGTTACTCTTACGAAGTAACTGACAATTAGCCGGCAATTCACTTTGAAAAATCTTCGTGGCTGTTTGAATAGATTGAATGCTCTCTTCCCTAAAATATTTCATGCACATTGTTTCTCAACGCAACCTACATTCACAAAGTTGGTGCAAGTTCATTTCATATAAGTTATTCATAATTTTTCTTTTGTGCAGTTGGAATTATCTAGTTTTATTGTACCAATCTAAGAGAAAGGTGTCTTTTAAGTGCAGAATTTTAAATGTAGAATTTTAAATGTATTAACTTTTTTTTTTTAAGTTTTCAAGATTTATATATCTCAGTACCTTAGACTTGCTCATGTGGGCTGGCAGGTCAGAAATTACTTTTATGGCAATTTTTTATATGCCGTAGCATTTCTGGATTTATTTGAAAATGCATAAAGCTGAAGTGTAGGGTTATAGATACTTAGCCAAAGAGGAGATCACCATGTACCTTCTGTCTGTAAAATAAGCTCTAGAAAATGAGGAAACCAGGCAGAGTTAAGCAATTAACCTAACTCTTTGAAAAGGTGACGTGGGTTATTCTCATTTTAGATCAACAGAGCCTTCAGTCCTGTCATAAGTGGACACCTACATTGCAATAGAGAAGCCCAGGTAACAGAAAGCAGCAAAGAAAAGTCTTTGTTGATTCATTTACCACCAGAGTAAATCCAGCGAGGAAAGCTGTGAATGCTGGTGTGGAAAAAGGCACCTCATGTTGTGTTTTGCAGAACGGTACTGCTTGGAATTGCAAGATCTAGAGGCAATGTCATGACAAGCTCCATGCTCTGCTATCTGCCACAGTCAGTGAGCAGAAATGCAGGTGCATGATGTGCTTTAAAAGCCTATATGGATAGCATTTGCATGCCTGAAGTGTGTGCCCGTCAGCTTGTGCGGAGCACTGACAGGAAAGGGTAACAACCAGCGTTTCAGTTTTGCCTTCAACCCCTTTAGCTTAAGTTGTCCCTAATTACACAAGTTTAGTGCAGTTTCTGCAGCAGGATCCGTTCTCACTGTCAAGTGGCTGCCAAGTAACTACTGCTTCCAGAAAGATATTCTTAGGTAAGCAAGGGGAAAATGAGGTTTTTGAAGCAAACAGTGAAGCCATTTATGTCCTCAGTTTTTGCTCTTTGCAGACAGCGCAGAGGAGGAAAGGAGGGAATTTGAGGTAGGGAGCTCTGCTGCTCCCCAGACACATCCTATTTGCCGGCCAAGAATCCCCTACCTGTGTCCGTGCTTAGAAAGGCAGCTGGTCATTCGTGTAGTTTGCAGTGAGGATTTTTAGGCCGTAATGGGCAGTTTGAGCCCTAACGGCAGTGAAGTTCTCTGTAGCTTATCCTGTTACCTCACGGATGGCACCGGATTGAGAGCGGGCCCTGTTACAATCCGCTGCTCGTGGGAAGAGTCGCAGCAAAACTAAATGTTGAGGCTTGGTACATAGCAGAGAGACTCAGCTTTAGCTGTTCAGATTTAGGTGTAATCTCTTCTTGGTAGCTTAGGCCGCCGTATTTCCTGATTCTGAAATAATTCAATATTTTCTTGTAATGAAGCCATGAGTTTACATTACGTTTGCTTTTCCTATGTTTCTGAAGGGAACAGTATATCGGTGTGTCCTAACTGCTGCTTCTGCTCTTTGTAATCTATAAATATTAATGCTCATGGAATATTAATACCAGCTGATAAAAACGAAATGCAGAAAAAATGAGCAATTCAGTTAATCAATTTCGAGTGATTTCATAGTTGTATAGATAATTACTAAATTGTCAAAACAGCAATAAAATTCCTGTTAAAGTGTAGTAGTAGGTGGTGGTTTGAACATTTTATGGAGACTAAACATTCATTTTTGCTGCCATTTCTTTGCTGGTATTGCTTTGGGCCATTTTATTTAAATCTGAGATAATACAGTCCTGGAGATGGCCACTTGTGCATGGCAATTCAACATACAGTTGTCACTCTTCAAGAGGTAGCTTTAATTTTAAATGGCTAAGGATGCTCAGTATGTCTGAAAATCACATTCTGAAGTCAAAAGTGGAGTAAACCTAAAATTTGCTTTTAAACCATTATTTTGGTTCTTATGTTAAATGGTCTGATTTTCAGAGGAACTAATTAATTGGAATTACGTGCTTTGGACACTTGGGATTCTTCTCAGATTTTGTGATGAATCAAGGGGTGATTTCAAGGTACAAAGTCTAATTCAGAAAGCATCAGAGAATCTGTTAACAGAAAATGCTGTTACTGAAGCCTTTTACTGACCAAGAACCTTCACTATTGCCAATTGTTTGAAATGACCAGGGGAACAGAAACTGGAATCAGTTTTTTCCTTTTCAATTTTGTTTAATCATGGAGAAGGATGGAGAGGCTGAAATAAGAATGGATAAGCAGGGGAAAAAAAAAAAAAAAAAAAGCAAATTGGGGAAAAAAAAGAGTTTTATATAAATATAGATATCAACTACTTTGGGGCTTGTACCTGGTACAAATATGATTCATATATTTTAACAAAAATTATTTATTTCCTGCCATGTATTTTTTATCACTTCAAATTCACAGTTGAATTGGCAGGTGGCTTGAGCAGTATCAATAATCTATACCATCTGCAAAGTTGGATATTCCCCATTTTGGCACTTGGAGCTAAAGGAATTTTTAAACATGTTCTATAACTGCCTGCCTCTTTAGCATGCAAGCATGTTAAAATCTAATGTAAAGACGTAAGACATCCAGCATTAATTCACTGCTTTTGAAGAGCTGTTCCAAGGAACGTTTATCTGGGCTTTCATGTGCACCATCACTGACAGGAGCCACAAATAGTGGTGGTGTTTCCAGTTTCTGTTCTTCAGGCCTGAAATCCTTCCTCTTCCCTGCATGATCTGGCTGCTGCTCAGATCCTCGATCTAAACATGGAAACAGAGAACATGCAGTATAACATTGGTGACGAAAATGTTTTCCTTGAAAAACTTCTTTTCCTGTGGCTCTGAAGATGTCATTAAAAGACAAAGAATTGCGCAGTGGGATGATAAAATGCAGGTGCCCTTAAGGCTTTTTTTTTCAGTATTTACAAAAAGCTTTCATGTAATGCTCGTCAGGAAGCAGACGTAAATCCAGAAATACTAACTTGAATTCAGGTATTGAAGAACTTCAGTGATATTTTAAAAACAAAAAACTACCATGACAGGTAATAACTAATGGAGCTTATGTTATTAACCTCTACTTTCTTGTTCAGATAAGCCAGAGTGGGCAAGACTGTTGCTGAGCTGCTACTGCATGAATAGGCTGTGCCTTGAATTTAGACTGGCCCAAAGCTCCTGGCTGCCACCCACAGTTCTTGGGGATTAGTGAGTAGGGCAGAGTTAGGTGTGGTAATTTTTTAAAAAAACTAAAATACTGCATTCAAGAGAACATTTTGCAAAGAGATAGTTTAATCATGTGGGGGGCAGGAACATGAGTTTAATCCTTTAGTCAGCGGGTGCCTATCATTGAAAATATGCTATTTATCAGCTTCTCAGATGCCTGAGTTGTGCAATTAGCTTAGTCATTTTGTTATATTTATTCTCAATTCAAAAGCATTAAGTAAAGCAATTGCTTTCTTGCACATAAAAAAAAAAAAAAGAAAAAAAAACAAGAAACAATTTATTCCTATACATGAACAAATTCAATATTCTGTGGTTATTTGTCTATTTAGTTCATTTTTGGGATGTAATTGACTGCATAAAGGCCAGGCAGAATGGGATCTGTTTGTACCTGCCTGTTTATGAAGACATTCAATAATTATTATCAATTTGTCTACATAGAAAGGTACATTTGTGTCCAGAATGTACCTTTTAATTAAAAAGCCTAAAAGCAAGAAGTCTTTGTTTTTAAAACTCTTTAGTCAGTCAGGGTGCTATTCATTTTTATGACCAGTTATTTGGTAAATATAAGTAAAAAAGGTGGAAGAAGAATGGCAAATTTTGCTTTTGTTAGGTCACAGTGGATGGCACAAAAATACACACTAAGCTATTTATGCCTTGAAAGCAGCAGAGTGGATTGAATAGCTATAGTAGCTGTCTACTTTTTGTTCTGCAGTGAGAGACGGGAAGCCAAATGTTGGCATTTTCCTGCTCATGAGCTTGTATTTTAGTTGACTCTAAATTGCCTTCCCCAGAAGAACAGGTTGAAAAGCATTCTGGCCAGCTTGCGGAATCGCAGCAAGCCTCTCTCATATAAACCTCTCACATAAACTAAGCACAATTTCTAAATCCAGTAGAGCTTCTTTGAAAAAGAAGGTGTATATATTCACTATTTCCCGTCATTATTTAATTAAGAATTTCCATACATCTTAGATACACTTCAGAAACTTTAAAAAATGAGATAGTTAGTATACATTCTATTGGATAACCTCCCATTGCAGTTCTATTTAAAATAACATGTATTGTTTATTTGCTGTTATACCACACTGTGCGGAGTGTAGGAAGACTGCCCTCTAAAACAGCTTGGGAGCTTCTGCTTCTCCCTGAAGACAATATAATGCCTACGTTGACGCCCAGTATTTCATTTTTTTCCATTTGACTACAATAGTTTGCTTGCCAAAAGACATTGGTGATACCACAAAGGTGTAGGTGAACATCAACTAATGAAATTTAGGAGACTGCCACGCAAGCCTTCCTACTCGAGCAAACTGACAGCTGGTTTGAGGAGTTATGCTTGCGCTCGTAATCTCAGGTTTAGGCTTAAACTTCTCCTCTGGAACTGTGCCAGACTTTGAAACGTGCTTGGAATCGGTGAAAACTGTGTTGTCACTCTTCACTGTGAGCTTTTCTGTTCCTTTGCATCTAATCACATGTTCCACATAGAAGATAAGTTTTATAAATAAAAAGGTATGAGATGAGGAAAGCAAGAAATGTTAATTGATGCTGCACAAGAGCAGTGTCAAGTTGAGTACGTTGCCTGGGAGCATTTCAGGAGCTGCTCAACTGCCTTGGCCCCATGGCCACGCATGGAAAATCCTCCACTTGCAACATCCTCCAGGCTGAGTGACTGCAAGGAGGCCTATGGGCCATCCCAAACCGCCCCTGGGGCTACATTATGAGGATGATTGCGCTTTACAGAAACACGGAATAATTAGGTAGTTCACATTTTTATTTTGAGGATATTTAACTTACAGGTATTCTGGGAAAAGACTAGTTATCTACATTTCAGACATGAAAGTTAAGCTACATTTCCTGTACCCTTTCCTGCACCATTAACTACTTTTTCTGTAAAGCAGGGAGAGAAAATAGGATTTTTTTCTCAAATGGGCAAAGGAGGGATGAATGTACAACTGAAAAGTAGTCCTTTCACATATATACTTTTTTTCTCCTCCTATCCGAACATGAAATGAAGTCCCATACTAAGAAATGCTGTTCTTTTAAAAATGTATTGTGTAGAAAGCTGAGTAGAAAGATTAAAAGTTTTTTCATGCATTTAACCTATATATTATCTTTAAAATTGAATTTAGAGAGAAAAAAAAAGTTGATCCAGCAGTGTATGTGGATAGTATGACTGTACAAGAAAGTTTATAACAGTATTTTATAACAGCCTTCCAATCATAGGCTCTGGCTTTGGGTGGCCTGAGATAGCTTGCTGTGATTAAAGTTATAGAATCACAAAGCTGTTTTTTCTATGGAAACATGAAGTTCTCTGTGTTCTGTAAGGCTCATCCTTTGAACACAGAATGGCTTTTGCTTTGTCATATAACAGATTTATTTATTTTTCAGTGAAGGAAAATTCGATGATAAATGAATTTTTGACCTTAGAAAAGATATATTAATGTATTTTTTAAAAAGCTTTTTAATATTTTTTTCAAAATAATTCTAAGTTCTTCTTGTTTTAAATCCAAAATCTTTAGAACTTTTTCAAGCTTGAAAATCACATTACCATATATACATTATATACATATATACATTATATACATATATACATTATATACATATATACATTATAGCATGTTGCTGTTTTCTTCCATTCTCCATAGGGAAGTACATTCACAGCTGTACATTTCTGTCTTTTCCACTTCTAAAGGACTTTGCAGTTTGGAGGGAAGTATCATCAAATCTGGTCTTTCCAATCTTAGGGTCTTCATAACATTAAGCCTAGATGTCTGTTAGGAAGATTCAGTCATTTTTACAGAGATAAATTTTGAACACATCTTTCTACTGATTTATGTCTCAACTTGTCATCTATATATAAATTTTAAGTATACTTCAACTCATATAATATTGCAGTTTGCTGTTTCCAGAGGAATACATTTTTTTGGAACGAGCCTCATTCTTAATCAAAGATGAAGCGCTACACATTTGAAAAATATCTGTTCTGATTTGCCAAATTGTATCTAATTTCCAAATTAGAATAGGATTAGGATAGATTTGGTCAAGGTCAGCATGTGCAGAAGTCAACTGCAGAAGGTTCAGAGATTAACAGGAAAAGCCCATGGCTGATTTTGAGAGGGGACCCCACTCTGCTGCCCTTACTTGCCGTAACTAATGTCTTCTTCTCTGAGTCCTCTTGCTTATGAAGGGATTAATCACATGGGAATCACAGCAGCAGCCAGCGAGCTAAGCTGAGAGTTTAACCCCACATATGTATTAGGGCACTAGTAAAGGGCACTAATTTTTCAATTGGTAAGTGTATTCTTTAACTAATGTTAACCATGTCTCCTCTAGAAACAGTCTGCGGATTAATGTAAGCATCAGTATTTCTATGGTAAAACCTGTAATCTAAAGAGAATTGTAGCCACAGGTCTTCCTGATCCAGGTGAGATCTCATTGACTCTTTAGCAGCCCTTAATAAATATTTTTTCTTTCTCTATTTTTTCTGTGGCATACCTTATATTATAAACCGAACATTAGCCTTTAACACCTACCCATTTTGTTGTTGGAGTGCCAATGATTACTGGATAATTGCTGACTGTGTGAAGAACTACTTTTTATTAGTATTAACTAAATCCTCTGACACTTATTTAGATGCATAGAGAGTAAGGGTAAAACCCGACAGTGATTCCTTCAAAAGATTTTAATTTTTGCCTCCTTCAGAGCCCAAATTAAAAAACTGGAAGAGTCCCAAAGTGCCTACTATGTATTTGCTTTTGCTGAAGAATTCGGTAAGCACTGCCTGAATTTTTTAAAGGGAAAAAAACAAAACTTTTTTTTTTAAGTGCTCTGAGTTGCATTAGCACTGCTTGATGCCATCTCCAAAGTTATGCCTTGCCAGCCTCTGATATAGCCACATGATATAGCCACAATTAAAGAAATTAAACTACCTGCTCTTAACCCAGTGTCCCTGTTGGGTGGCTCAGGCACGTGGAACATGTGTGAGCACGAGGGCTCCTCCTGACCACAGGTTGCGCTGCGCTACCTTCCCAAAATAGCTGGAGCAAGAGGAAATTTGTCAGCCCGTTCAGCACTGAAAATCCAATTAAATAAAAGGGGAGGAGGCGGAATTAACTGCTCTGTTTTGGCAGATCCTGCTGTTCTCCAGTCTTTGTGCTGTGTCCGGACACTTCAGACATGAGAGCCGAGGACACAGAGATGAGCAGGTGAAACGCAAAGCCAGGATTCCCCTCCAGGAATGCCCAAGTGGAGCCTCCAGCTTCATGGAGGTTGCTCTTGGATCGCTTCAGCACTTGTTTTTGTGCTGGCTGAGGGGTTTTAGGAAAGACCTGGCAGTTCAGTGCTGATAAAAGATGTTGGCTTTTCGAGGTGGCAGGGTGACACGCTGGTATCAAACTGGAATGCCGGTGGAATGTGTGCGTGCGGGGGCTGCAGGCTAAAATATAATTAAAATACTTCTTATTGATAATGCTTAGGCAGAAAGGTTGTTGGAAGGAGGGCAGAGTCTTTACAGAAGGAGGTTATTTGTGAATAGATACAGGAAGAACATCAATTTATGGACTTGTCCTGAGGTCAGGTTCTGGCCATTCAGCAGTTGAGTTTCTCTCATCAGACCTAAGCAGAGGTGCAAATGCAAAGGGAAATTTAAGCAAATGCAAATTAAGCAAATGCAAAGGAAAAGGTTTTAGTTTCTACCTGAAAACAGATTGTCTGAGATTTGCCAATGTGGAATTAAGTTCCTATGAAAAACGTGCCTGAAACAGATGTTTGAGTGTTGTTTTTGTAAGTTCTACAGTGTGAAATGTTCCTATGTCTCTTGAAAATAACAGGACCGTCCCACATGGCCTGATTTGGGGCTGGCTGAGCACTGTGCAGCTCTTACAGTGCACGAGACCCCTTGGCGTTGAGCAAGAGCAAAGCTGAGGTTTTGGCATAGGGCTGGCTTGGGCCTGTGACTTACGCAGGCCCTCCACATCTCTGAGCACCAGAGCAGCTCCTACGAGTTTGGCGCTCTGCTTATATAATAATAATTCAATAATAAATAATAATTCAAGCTTCTCACAGGAATGTGATTGCCATTTTTGACCCCCTGAAGCAGAGGCTGCAGGTGGCCGCCTTATTTTGTGATCTAACTTAGTTATTCCCCCATTGGAGACATACTCTCGGCATGTTTCTTGGCTGAAAGCGTGTAGGCCATGACCAAGTTTTTGGTTTGTTTCCGTATTATTCTGTTATCCCCTGTGCCTGCTCCTCTTACCTTTGCAACCCTTTCAGATGGGTGGTTTATTTCGGCCTTTTGTCACGTGAATATTTAACTGTATCTTTTTATTGTCTTACGCCAGCGGCCTCAAAGAATATTTTAAAGTAAGGTTTTGAAGGAGGATCCTCGAAAATGAGATACCCTGGCTTTTTCTAAGAGAAACTTAAAGTATTTTGCTAACTTTCAGTCTGTTTTAAAAGTAGCTTATATTAGCAGGAATGTGAAATGTGCTTTATGAAATTTTCTGTCAGACAGGCATTGGGATGTGTAAATGCAGTACTTCTAGCCACTTAACTAGGCAATATTTTACAGTAATCAATAAAAAAAGGTTTTTTAATGCATTCAATAATTTTACCATTTCTCCATAATTTTTTATTCTTTTGTATGCATACTGTGCTGAAATACATGTTCAGTTTTATCACTTCCTAGACGAAGTTGTGAAGGTTCTTGTTAACTGTAATAGGTACCAGCTACTCAACAAGCTACTATATTAAAAAAAAAAAGTAGTATAATAAGTTAAATTGCTAAATAACAACATATCGGGTATTGTCTGTAGATGAAAATGTCACCTACATACTTGTAAAGCTACTTTCAGCTGCATGATCAAATACCTTATATTTGCAAAAGGTCACGTAATGCTTCAGTAATTTAAAAATAACACCAACCTAAATGTTAAGGTTTATATTACCTATCCTAATAACGTCCCTTTTCTAATACTCAAGCATTTGAGGCTAAATTGAGTTACAAGTTTTACATTATTTACAAATAATTGGAAATGCACAGCGCTCCCATGAGAAGAGGCTTTCCAAATTTATCCATTAAATGCATTAAAATATCCATAAAAATAATGCATACATTTTCTTTACTTCACCCTACTCCTCAACAATCAACACAGAAATTTGCAGAGTGATGGAATTTTTCACCTGGATTTGTTTAGGGAGCAAAATGAGCTTTATCTCCTGAAGGTAAATTACTGTTAGGTTGGTGGTTTCAGTTGAGTGCTCCTGGGCCTGCCCAAGCAGTGGGGCTGGGAAGCAGGGGGGCTGCTGCCCCTTCTCCTCCTCGGTGGCAACCTGGCATTTGGGGGCACCAGCTGGCACTGCCCTGTTCCTGCTGAGAGCTGGCACTGGCTTGGACTAGGAGCCTGCAGGTATCGTCAGGCACTTGTGTTGGCTCCTGCATTTGCAGCGTGGCAGGGACTTGGTCACGGTTATGTGGCCTGCAGGGTGAGTGGAAATAGCGAAAACGGAACCATAGGCAGTGCAGAACATGGAAGCTGAGGCTTTCCACTGAGCGTGTGGAACTGTGCTAAAGCCTTTTCTGTTGCCACCAAATTGAATCAGGTTTTTTTTTTTTTTTTCTTCCATTTTTTCTCTGTCTTAATGGCAACTGCATGTAGTTGAAAGCAGTGGGCAGCGTGTCTAACCTAAAGAAGAGAGAATGCACAAGCATACAAATCTTTCTGCATCTGAACTTGGAGCTACACTTAGGACACAGTACATATCCCTGGAGCAGATTTCAGTCTTGCAGATGGGTGCAAAAGATGCAACACATTTTGTCATTGCCTGTCCCTTGGTAACCCAAGGAAGACACGTGCTGAAAAGAGACAGGGCAGGCCCAGGGTGCCTTGCCCTTCAGCTCCCATGGCTTTTGCTCACGTGGGGAAGGGGAAAACCTGCTTTTCTGCAGCTTTTCTCCTTATTGCATTGTGCAGGCAACCTCACGTCAGTCGTGGGCTGAATTTCAGACCCCTGGAATTGTCTGGGCTCGACCCCGTGCCGCCAGGGACGGTAGCTGTGGTGCTGCGCGCGGCTGGGGCAGCACGCGCAGGAGGCCGGGTCGGCCCCGGCTCCCTTCCCAGCGCGGGAAGGAAGGCCTCGCTTCAAGAGCTGCACACCCAGCAAGATGGGCTCCTTTTCCTTCAGTGCAAACACCACAGTCCACATTTGGAAATCAGCTGAAAAACATGCCTAGATTTACTCCATTCAAAATTTTAAACTGATTTGCTAGGACACTTACGGAAGATGTTCACTCTTAGGCATAGTCCAGGGTGAAGCGGCTAAACTCGAAATTCGCCTTAATTGCCACAAACATGGTTTTGAAGCTCGGGTCTATTGCTGTATTCACAGTATAAGTAAAATCATCATCAAAACAAAACAAAAAAAAGACAAGATTAAAAGTTCAAAGGTATATGTGGGAAAGAAAAAATTAGCATAAATAGAAACAGACTTTGTATAAATCAAGAGAAATATTAAACTGGTAAAGCCCAAATCCTGTCAATATTGATAAGGTTCTTGATAGGTTTTGAAAACATTACAGAGATAGTGGAGTCAAGGGTTGGACAAATGAGGTTTTCATTACTATCAAGAAAACAAGGAAATTAACCCTTAAAACAAGGAATACTCATACTAAGAGATTAAGTACAAGAAGTACAGGAAGTAATAAATTGTTGGTAAAAATATTAATCTGAGATTTGATTAAGTCTTAGATTTACATGTTAGAGTATCTAGTTGTGTATCAGGTTCCCAAAGAATCTTCTTATTAAAGTTTCTGGTTCTAGAAAGTGTGCTGTCCATACTGAAAGCTTACTTTGTTACATATAAATTAACCAAGTATTGTGCCTAATTTTTAGTTTGCCTAATGGAAAATTGAATACTTCTATTTGAAACAGCTGTTACTTTAGCATAATATATATACACTTTAAAATATGTATAATGCTATATATACACTTTATGTATGCATATAGCATAGCAACTATAGATATGTGAAAATCCTATATTCAGATTTTTCACATGTCTGTTAATTGCGGTGGCATTCTTGCTTTTACCCCATTGTGCATTTTATATCCTATATCATTAATAAGTTATATTAAAATCTGACCTAGTCTGTAGTATGTCCAAGACTGCATACTGCAGAGAGGGTTTTATTTTCTTTTGTGGCATATGGCAATTAAGTGTAACTGCCATTTTACACTTAAAGGGAATTTTCGGACTGAACTTTGTTAAAAACAGTTTTAAAACATTTCTTTGCATTATTTTGTTGACACTCTCACTCCAAAATTTTTTTAAAATCACATTTTTGGTGGAAGGCAGACTATTTTAAGAAAAATGTGTGTTCCCATTTCAGTTAAAATGAGTTTCCCGCTAAGCAATAATCTTGGTGAAAATGAGTTACTGTCTGCAATGAAAACTAGCAAATGCTCTTCCCGAGCTAAGTATGTCCAGAGGGGAATTTCAGCACCATTGAGTCTAGTTCCCCGCTGGTATAACTTTGACATTATTCCTTAAATTATTCTCTGCTTTTTATTTTTGTTATTATTCTAATGATAGGGAATCTTCCCTGTCTAACCTAAATTTGTGGATGTTTCCCAGCCGTTTATTTTGTGCAAACTTTGGTTTATCACTGCGAAAGTAATGGTAGCAGCAGCCTTTCCTTTGCTAATGGGCTAAACTAGTCAAACTCTTCAGGCCTCTCTTGGACACTTGGGTTTCGAGTTCTCTGATGGTGCTCCTGGCCTTTCTGCCCCCATTCCAGTTTCAATTAATCTGTCTTACCCGGCTGTCTGTGTCCGTGCTCTTCTAGATGTGATCTCATCAGTGCCCTGCACAGGAATGACAACATTTCCCCAGCACTTTTCAAAAAGTAATTCAGTGGTAGTTACTGAAGATTTTGGATTGAAGCTCGCCTATACAAAAAACTATACAAAATACTATACAAAATCAAATGTGTAATTTAATAAGAATAGCTGTTAAAATCTTAATCTAAGAAAGGAGGAAAGGTGCTGGGAAGTAACGTTTTCAAACAGAAGTAAATTGCTCAGTTTAGTAGAGATCAAAGCTGAAAATTCAGTGAGGAGCTTCCATGTTACGTGACATTACAAATAAATGGTCAGTACCAAGCCAATTACTTATTATGTGTTTACCGCTGAAAAGTCCTGAGTGGTGTGTATGGCAATTTAGAGTATGTTAGCCCGAATTAACCCTTTCAGGAGAAAGACCAGTGTGCCCTTTTGAACTGCTCAGCAGAATCTGCCCAAAGATTCAAGGCTTATATTCAGTGAAACTAGTGAAACTAAGGCTGCAGTGGGTGTTGGAGAAAGTATCACTGTTGGTACTGTAATGATACCATTTAACTCAGTAGCAAACCCTAGACAAAGCTCCTAGAATGCTTCGTGTGTTTTGATCACATTCTCTTGAAAAATAAGAGTCAGAAAGATGTAGACAAAAACAACGAAGGCCACGTATTATCACTGAGCTGAGTTCAGGACTCAGGACTGATAAAGCCTCAAGCAGCAGTTTGAAACGGTTCAGAGATTATTGGTTAATTGGAAGGAGAACAGCAAGAACAATCGGGGGTCCAGAAAGCTCCGTTTCCTCGGAAAGACTGAAAGAGCTGGGGCCTGCATTCCAGAGGCGGGAAGGCCGCTGGAAGCTGCGTTAAGGGTCCTAGCGTTGATCCCAGGTGTTTGCAGCTCCCGGTGAAGATAGTTAAGGCCAAGACCTGCTCCCGCCCGTGGTGCCCCAGGTTTGTCTGCAGTTTCCTAACTGCTACCGACTAATTGTCTGTGAAAGCTTCAGTGTTCATCCCTTCTTCGTGAAATGAAGTTCTCTGTGTTCAACAATCCTGAGAAAATGAAAGGAAAAAAAAAATGAAAATTATATAAATATCTTTTTTTTCCTCACAGAAAAAGCTGAAGTTTGGGCCCAAGAGGCTCCTAAGATAAAATTAATAGATGTGTTGGTTTGTACTTTTAAAAGTTCCATCTCTTTCCTGAAAGCCACAGAGCCTAGATATCTTTTTTTTTATATGTTTTCTTTGAAATTTCTTTTCATCTTAAAATTGACACACGATCTTGTGAGGCTGTGAATTAAGAGTGATAATTCTGTGCAGCTAATACCCACCGGCTACTTTGTGTTTTATCTCGCTCTTGTTTTTCTCTTGTGCATTTAGCTCCTTCAAGTTTCCAGCATAAAGCTCGCTGTTGTGTCTAATGACCTTTGATACCGCTAATCTGCCCTGCAGGGCTGTGAGAACAGTAATCCTCAGGAGTCTCACTACATGCGTGGCATAACGCTGCTGCTGCCTCCCTCTCTGATGACAGCACGGGACATTATATTCCCACACCACTATTTAGCATCTGGAGTCATTTCCTTAAGTGTTTCTGGCAATCTTCTCTTCTTTACCAAGTTTTTTGTTTATGTGTGTGATAATCTTCTATCAATGGATTTGATAAGTTGCAGTATTTGAGTAAGCTTTACTGAAACTTTTGATGGGCGAGATGAACAGAACTGCATTAAGGATCTTGGGAAATGGAGGGAGTTGCTAGTCTACCATGCACATGGAAAAGATAAGCTGGTTTTGTATAGATATCATATAGAAAACCGTAAACTAGTGTTCTGTGGGTGTGACCCACAAATTGGAATGAGAACTGCCCATTCTTGCTTATCCCACCCATTAGTAAGCAGCGTACAGACTGGAGATGGTCTCTGATGGTAATTCCTCTTCAGCTCCTGTTGCATCAGAAATAGCTGAGTTCTTTTCAGGTTATTCCAAGACTGGATCTAAGCAGAAAATAATGTTAATGTTCTCCTAAACTTGTGAGGGTGGAAAAACGATCTCCCCCCAAGACAACAAAAACAGAAACCAATTCCCCTACCAGAACATTCACTGAAATCCCAACTATCTGCACTGGTCACTGCAGTCAGTGCATGTTTATTCGTGCAGTGGCACCTATAGATCTAGGCAGTTTGTGTTGGTCTCAACTGATTGATCTTCGCATTGTAATGAGAGGTTCATTAGAAACTTTGGATTATTTTTTATGTCTCCCATCAGATGATCTAGATATTCCGTGTTGTTCCTTGGCTGATGTGCATGATGTTATCAGATCTATTATTACAACAAACTGCAGCTACCTGTGAACGCCCCAAATGCAGACTCACAGCTGAGGATGTTCTTGCTGCGTTTGGCACCCCATAGTAAAGTAGGATGCTGCATGTAGCAGTTATCCGAATATTTTCAGGTTGCAACATAAAGTTGCAACCTCTGTGCTCTCTAGAGTGCTACCTTAATTAGAAGGTGAGGAGATACTAGCTTTGAAGCTTTTGATTAAAATATTAAGTGTTTTGAGGATGCTCAGGTGCTGCCTTGGTCTTTCTGTTACTGCTCTACTACTGGCACGCTGGTGTTACTGTATGTGTTTTTATAATTTATGAAAAATCCTTTCTGAACAAAGTTTAAAATAGATGCCCGCATTCTTTAAATCATCATACATATCTTGGTGCTTTGATTTTCCAAAGAATGAATATTGAGCATTCCGTAGACTTCTTTTACCAGTTTAGGGAAGCAGTAGATTAAATGGGGATGTATGGATAATTAGATATCTCAATTAGACTGTCCCAAATAGATTTGTTTGCAAAAGCCTTTAGTTTATCAGAAGGCTTATTTATAGTTTATCAGATTTCTCAGGGTTTCCTGTGCGTTGTGTTCTGCCAGTCCCTAATAGAAATGATTCTTGTTGTGAAGTGCCAGGTAATGAGATCGTGCTGTCAAAGGTGAAGTTTCTTGAGTAAGAATTCATTGGATGATTTGAAAGCAAGAAAATACTGAAAGACACATTATTCCTTCCTGGGTTTCAGGGAGGTTAAACAATAGTAGATCAACTAGTCTGTTGCTAAGGCTGGAACCCACCTCTGATTTTTCCTTTAGGAGCAAGATGGACAAATGTCTTCATAGTACTTAAAACACAGTCAAAGTTAGTTTGAGTTAAGTTACCTGGTATTTGTAACCCTTTTATACTGAATTTGAGTCTTTTGTCCAGCTATTTTGAAGTATAGAATTTAGTTTTCTCAGAAATTGTAACAATTTCAAAGACATTGGTAAGAGCTTACTTTTTATTTAATTTTGAACTTTATGAGGAATAAGAATATGATTTCCAAAAGCTCCAGACCAAGGGCTTAATCTCAAATCCTTCAAAATTATTTTTTTGATATACAGATTCTATTTACTCACAGGATGTTTTCCCAAGTATAAATTAGTTAAGATTTTATGATTCAGATGACACTGGTTTTCCCTACATGAACGATCTATTTCATTTCTTCTAATCTTCAAGCATTCTAAAGTCCTGACAGGTTTGTTAAACTGCAGGTTTTCACATTTACATAAAAAAGGTTTTCTTTCCTTTTTTCAGAACTGTTGAGTTTCCAGAAATTATTAGTTAAGTTGATGGGAGCTATAACTACTGAGTTCATCTAAAAATCATTACCACTTCCCAGATAATTTTGGAACTCGTAAAAATTCTAATTTGAGAAATATTGTCGTATGTAGTGTCTGTATAATGATACTGTTAAGTAATGTGGAATGCTGTGCTTTATCCTTATCTTGATATATGACATGACAGATTTCCTAGTGTAAAAATTATCTAATTTGTTGTGTCTGTTACTATAAAAAAGCCAAACCAAAAGCGCATGCACTTGGTGAGGTATCTCAGATAGTGGCTAACTGAGAGTGCCAAGGGAAGGGTAAGGTAAAGGGTTAAGCAGTTGGTGCGAATCCTCCAGGTTTCCTAGTAGGTTTCCTGCTCTTAATGTGTTTGGGGGAAGGCAGGTGGTTATTGCAAATTGTTGCTTTTTGCAAATTGTTGCTCATATTCTCGTCTTGCTCTGTAACTTCAATGTAATCATGCAAAGGGCACGTTTCGTACTGTTCACATCACAAGGACAGGACTTCAGCTCTTTCTAAGTTCATTCACATTTATACAGATTTTTTTCCCCCAGAATTGAAAGGTACTGAATGCAATGTAAATATTTTAATGTAGAATTTACCCGAGACCTCCAGGCAAGAAAAAGCATCGTGTCTAATGCTTCCTTAGCCAAGACACAGGGCTTTTTCTCCATAAAGGAGGTGAAGGAGTGTGGATAATCTCAGCCCTCCTCACAAGGGATCATACTGGTGCCATTCCGAACAGGCATATGTCCAGTCTGGGCTGTTCAGAGCTTTCATCTTTATGTCTGCATCTGTCTTGCGAAGCAGAGCATGAAGCACTGAAACCTGATGGGCTCAAACCTACTGCTCAGTTGCCCAAGAGATGCTCCTCAAAATGCTTTTTTTTTTTTTCCCCTATGTTTGCTGGTTTAAGTGATACACTGTCTCACAAGAAGCTTAGAATTAAATAGAGGAAAAGAGGGCAAATGTTCAGTGTTCGATAAGGAAACTTTGTGTGTGTGTGTGTGTGTGTGTCAACCATAGATGAATTTGCAAAGGCCCTGCAAAAAGCCTCTGCAAAGGAAAGGCATTTGTTTGCATTGGGTTACCCTAATTAAATAACATATAGTGGATTTGCTAGGCGCTAGTTGTTTCAGCCAAGCTGGCAGTTGACAGGACGCTGCAAATGCGTGCTTAATAGACAAGTGATACGCCAGTTAAAGTTAATTTAACGGCTGAGTCCCGTCATGAATTTATTGCAATGAGCAACGCTTAGAAATCCTGCCATTTTTATGATGGTTCTGGTTTGTATTATTTTTATCATAAAAAAATATCATGAGCAATTTATTGTATTTCTTCTTATTTTTCTTTCTATGTGGTTTAAAGTGCCTGAGAGTAAAAGCGGAGAGGAAAAATTGCCCTTAATCGGCCAGCTTTTTAGTTGCCAATTGTGCAGCTGTGTTGCCCTGGTGCTCAGTGTGTTGCCCTGCATAGTCCCTGCACAGAGCATCTTACTGGGCCGGCAGGTGAATACCTGACTGTTTAATAGCAAAATAAACAACAGGGATCACAATGCATTTATTTTAGGTAGCGGGGGACGCTCCTGATGCGCCAGTATCTGCTCGCAGGTTGCACGAGGGGTTGGTAACAGACGTGCAGCTTTGCAGGCTCAGCTTTGGTTTTGCATCCTGTAGTACCAATGAACGTGTGCTGATTTTAACCCTTGGAATTGGGCTCTGTAAAACCCACGTGGAAAAGCTGGTGTAGATATGTGTGAACTCCTCCAAGTAGCGTGTGCTGGGACACTTGCAGAGCAGGAATTTAGCTTAAGAGTGCAGTGCAGAAGTGATTGGAAGGGCTGGGAAAATTCTGGGGGATTTGAATGTGTGCACACAAGTTCCGAAAGAAATGACACTTGGGAAGCAAGTGAAGAAAAAAATATATTTAATCCCTTTATGTCATCGTTTGATTGCTGAGCTCTTATAATCAGTTAAATGCTTAATAAAAAAATTAGCCCTGAAAATTGAATCCATAATCCTGTCTCTGAGGCGCTTCTCTGTATTAATATTTTCTCTAGTATCTCAAATAGCAAAAGCTCTGAATTTGCTTGTTTACAGAAATAATTGGCAAGATTGCTGTTTTTTTATGATGGAAAAAAAATTATTTGAGAGCTAAAGATGCTCTTTTAGATCTTAGAGATTTAGGACTGAATTATGACACTAACAAATATAGTATAGAGCCAGGAGCAAATGAAGAGGCAAGTTTGGTCAGGAGCTGTGGCCCCCCCCGCTCAAGAAAGCATTGCTGATTTGCCTCAGTAATGATTGCACCTTTCAACAGTTAGGGAGGTCCTGGTTTTTTCCTTCCTTATACTGAAAGAAAAGAAAAATTACATGTTTTAAAACTTAGTTCAGGTGAAATCTTATTTTTTTAAATGGTTATAATGATTTTTAGTTAAAGCCCAACACTTCAGCATGAAAAATATCTAAAACTGAAAATCAGTGAGGAAGTTTTTGTTTGTTTGTTTTTCCTTAAAAAAAAGAAACAGGGAAAAGGATACTTCTCCCATTCAAAACTTATTTACAAGTAGGAATATTGCTTTGCAAAAGCTTTCATTAAGTTGCCAGAATTAAAATAAATAAGACATGTTCCTTCAAAATATTGACATATGCCAGGAAAGCATCTCTTCCCAATTTTAGCCATTAGCTAGAAAACTTTTTTTTCAAAATGGGAAGCCTTTAAATTGCTGCAGACATTTCCAGTTAATCAGGTCAGTCTATCACAACCCTGTGCCTTCGTGGCAGACTCTGCAGGGAGAGCGTTGACTGATGCTTTAGAGCAGGCATGAGTCACCCGAATGTCACCTGCATTTTTATAGCCAGAAAAAGCAAGATATATCTATAAATTCAGCGTTTACCTGAGTGTGGGTTGCTGCGGGTGTTCCGTGCGGATCGTCCTGCCACGGGCGGTTTGATACCCGCGTGACGAATGAGCCAAAGCCTCCGTGGGACCCACTGAGCTGAGCTACTACGCAAGGCGCAGATCACTGGGTGCCTCGGGTGCGGGTGGCAGGATAGCGCTGCTTTTCTTGCACTAGCAGAGCTGTTAGTTGTAGCTGTTAGCTGCTAGCGTGCACTTCTAGAAATCTGCAAGTGACTGCAGGCTAAAAATCGTCGGACACCCACTGTGGTGGAAAGGGAGAGAACACGCTGGCAGTTCAGAGAAGGGCTGTAGGCTAAGCTGGATTCCGTGGTGAGGAACAGAGAAGAAAATGAACCAAAGGTGCCCCTCTGTTGCCCGCAGAGAGGGGAAAAGGCGAGCGTGTTAACTGGTGCCCGGGGCAGTAATTACCCAGGGCGCTGAGCAGCAGCAGAGGTGTTTGTGGCAGCTAGCGCCTATGATGACTGCCAAGCATGAGCAGGTGCTTTAGCTAGGAAGCATGCCAAGAACCTCTGAATTTTGCCTGCAAATATTCAAGTAAATTACAGTGTCAGGATGCTGCTCCCAAATACATTGTTGTAAATTCTATGCAGTAATTAGCAGATATGGAGAAAACAGATATTGTTTATTCTGAATTGTGGTAAGCAGCTACTTGTAACTGACCTGTGAAAGTTTGGGTGGTTGTCGATCCTAATCACGCCAAGGACTTTTTTATTAGGCGGGAAGATCTGGCTAATGTGGGAAGACATTCCACAACGTCTTCACATTCTAGCTAATCAAGTACCTTGGCAGAGCCATTTCTTGTGTTCTGTTTATTTTTATTTATTTCTTTTTTTCCCTACTTGTTAAATTATTAATCCTATCTGTAATCACAAGTTGTGCCCCCAACAACCCCGTCTTCCATAGCCTAACTAGGAGAGCTTACACTGTCTTCTAGATGGTCTCCCCATGGTCTTTTTTCCCCAGACTTGCTCCCTCTTGGTGTTTCTCTTGTCAGCAGAGTTGTTTCCCACAAAACCCTTGGGAAGGAAGCAGTCAGTAATGCCATAGTGAACCTGTCCATCTCCCAGCCCTTTTGGGTGAGCTTGGACGTGTAGCTGGTGTCTGCTGGGGAGCAGAAGACCTGCAGGAGGTCTCTGTTGGGAACATGTGCGACTTGCCGGGCCAGCTTTTTAATCAGTATGTGTGTGCTGTGATCCACGCTTCTTGTCATTTATATTACTGTAATACAGGAAAGGGAAGATTAGGAATAAGCCTTTTACTTTAACATTGATGTAGCTGTGAAGAAAAAAAACAGACCCTTTCGATATAATAACTTCCTTTCTTGTTCCCTGATTGAATAAATGAGTATATAGTAATAGGTAGGCAGGTGAGTTGCAGGAATAAACCAATGTAATCGTAGCACCTCCAACGCCCTTCCTCTACTGAAGATACTGAATAGTTCAGGAGAAGATGAAAGAAAAAAAAATGTGGGCTAGATCCTGTGCTACCTTGAAATATTCCTGATATAACTGAAAGTAAAGATCCAGACATTCTACCCGGCAGCCCTTCAAAAGAGAGAAGTACATGGTAAGCTTCTGAGTTCACGCATTAAAAGAGCCCTACCGTTAGCTTCTGAAATGACCTATCTGTGTGAGAAGACTCACAGTAACTTTAGAGACACAAATAGATGAAAGCTTACCTGTAAATAAAATGAATCATTTGTGTCATAGGCATCTGTGATATCATAAACTGAAAACTTAATAGTAGGAAGAGTTGTACTAACTTGATGGTTGATCCACTCATTAGTCAAGATGACGATCATCAGATCAAAGTATGTTCTCCATATGTTGTGATGGTGGGGCCTGTTGGTAGAGAATTACATTTTTCTGATTTTTCAGCTGCACTCACTTGACAATAGCAATCACCTTGGTTCAACAAAAGTTGTTTTAATCCCACTTTTATCCCATGTAAGTATTTCCTGTAAGTTGTACTACTTTCCTTCCAAGCCTTCCGAGTCAGTTCCTCCATAACACTCAGTTATGCCCATGGACATCCTCGAGACACAGGAGAACCGAATGGCACAGTGCAAACCAGGGAGGGTCATTAAAATGTGTTGCTACTTGTCCAGCTCTGCTTCTAGTGTTTTGGGTTTTTTTAATTGAAAAAATTAGTAAAATATTAGTTAGAAGTGAGGAGCATCCATGAAGGGAAGTGCTCTTCTACTGCTTTTGCTGGAGGCTGCTGGAAAGATGGTATAACACGAGGAAAGGCTGTAAGCTGCAATAATCATTAACGTTGGTCTGCTTGGCTCCAGTGTTTGTTTGTTGTGTTTACGCTGGGACAGAGAAAAGTACTGTTCCAGTTCCTACAAGTCTAAGTCCAGAGACCTCAGGAAACAGGTGAACTTGTTTGTGTTTTATGCAGATATTGGCAGCATGTTCTTACAAACCCCCCATCTGTGCTTCACCACTTGGCCTTCGTTGTCTGTGGCTGGTGTAGGTACAACCAGATCGTGCTCCTAGCTCAGGGTTACTTCCACAGCCCAGCTAGCCTGTCCTGTGTCCCTTTTTGTAATATATATGGCCCATATTTCAAAACACTTTCTCTCTGAAATTCATTTTAGCTTCGCTTTTGGTTGTTTTGATTCTGCTGCCTGACCCGAGGTAAAAACGGAAGGTGGCACCTGTGCTTTAGAAGATGTCCATATCTGGATATCCTTTAGAGGGTCTGGAAGGATGCTGTTTCATTGCATTTTCCTGCTTGAAGTCTGAATGGGAGGAACAAGGGGGCCATAAAACTTGTAATCAGATAAATGGTATGAAAAATGGCGATATGTCACCATGCAGCACATAATATAATTAAGTAATGTTTTATAGCTCTGTTGTAATTGAGGCACTCTGACTTTGTGTATTTAATTAATCTTCTGTCCTTTGATAAGTATTTGGCTGTTAGACAAGTACTTGGCCACTAATTCATCTCTGATATTAATTGACTGGAATCCAGCAGGTCACAATAATTGGCAGACAACAAAGAGCCCTCTAAATTGTAGCTGCTGAAAAAAAGTTAATTTGGCCTCTCTGTTGAAGATTTTGGATGTATCGATACTTAATAGAGAGAAAACGAGTGCCTGTCATAATGCAAATTAAAAATTGGTCCACTATGAATTCCTATCAACTGCTCCTTACAGCTGTTTGTTCACGTTTTTACTCTGACCACTGAAAGGGTCCATACAAAGGAGGGCTATAAAAGAGACCAGACAATCAGGAAAGCATCCTGAGGGAGGAGAGAAGGGCCTTTCCCGTAAAACTGAGGAGGAAATTAAGGAGTATTTGGTAACTGCAATAGCAGTGATTAAAGTTCAGTATCGTGATGAAAAATGGAAATTTGGGGAAAAGCAGTTTGATGACATCCCGAGAGCTTTGTGAAGGAAATATTGTGGCTAGGTTACTAAAGCTGTACCAGGGCATGATAGAATAACTAGATCTTTAGAAATCAGGGGTGCAAATACGGATTCGTCGGGCAGAAGGTGCTGTTCTGGCAGAGAGGGTCTTACTGTTTCACTTAGTTGCTGCTCCACTTTCAGCAATTCAGTGTGCTTCAAACAAAGCAGTACTAGGTGATAAAAATAATGTATTCTTCTAAAGCTCGTTTTAAGCTACGGAGTTATAATTTTTTTGCTTTTGTTCTCTACTACAATAGATTAATTTATGTCAAGAATGGTTTTGGAAGCTGTTCCCATCTGCCACCAGCACACACATAGCAAATTCACAGAATATTTCTCATGCACTTTGGATGCCCACAGCTGCAGTTTGAGAACTTGGGGCGTAAATCCCTTGAGGCTGCAGGGGGAGGTGATCCCACCTGTCTCCAGTCCTAAATGAGTGTCCCGAGCCCTGGACTGTTTATGCACAGGTTGCTGATGTGCCCGTGTGCGTGAGGAATCCACGGAGTTACTGCAGGTTCAGTCTGCAATATTGCTGACCGTGACTGGAGATGGACTCCTGGGTGCCTGGGAATTCTTTGTAAGCCCAAGTTTTAGCAATTTCAACTAAATCTGAATAATTAGCATAATTTTAATTCGAGTCAATACTGTTTTATACTAAAATAAGTGTTTTTCCGAATTTCTCCAAAGTGAATCTGCTTATTTCTATAATATGTTAATGTAATGTATGGCAACGCTATCTACAAATGCTAGTGCCATTTAAGTAGGCTGCAGTGAAGTTTGTTGTGTTGCTTTTTCATTCAGCATCGAAGCAAAATGATAATCTGATGTCCTATTTAAGAGAGCCTGTTTCAATTTCTTGCTTCAAATGTGAATCGCATTTAAGAAGGGTGACACTGTGTGAAAGTAAGTGATAATTAAAGTAGCTGACTTGTTTCACAGCACCGCGTTTGAAACTAGGAATACAATGCCATGTAAGTGTCACACTTAGATAAAAGTAATAAAGCCAAACTGACTGTACAATGTTAGGAAAACAGCCTGACAGAGTAGGACTTGCAGACCATTTGGTGTATATTTTATAAGGCAGGCTTCTTGGTGGGCCACGAGGTGCTTCTATTGGTTTTCCACAGCTAAGTAATGCAAAGAAAAGAAAAAAAAAAGGTATAAAAGCAGCATTTTCAGTTTTCAAATAGGGGGTATCTTTATCCTGAAGGGAAGCCGAACACAAAATGCCCCTTGGCAGGTCTCCAGCAAGGAGTGAATGCAGATCAAGCGCCACCGCAGTCAGGCAGGTCCTCTCTAATTGCCAGGTAATTCAGGCATTAGCAGCCAGGCAGCAGAAGGGGGTTTTGGCTGGGGGAAATCTATCGCAAATTACATTGCTACCTGTTAGAACTAAAGTGCTCTGATTAATGCAGGGAGCTGCTAGCAGGAAATAAAGCAGCCTGGAGTCAGACAGACATCTGCATGGTAATAAAAACCCTGTATGGTTTTTTTTTCTGGAATTTTGATGGTGAATAACGCTGGGACATGGGAACGTTTTTTGGCCAAGATCGGTTTCTAAATGTGACAAGGAAATCTTCTGTAGCCACTGCGTGTCACAGAAGCCGGAGCCTGTTATTTAATGGACAGTTTCTGTGACTGAAAATAAACCCTAATGAACTGATGCAATTACTGTCTCTCCCTGTAAATTACTCTTGACTTAAGGAGCTAGCTCTTTTAGATGCATGGATGCCTATAGCACTAATTTTACTTTCTATGTGCTTCTCTGTTTTGACACGGTGCTGAGAAGCAGTGATATTTTTCTCTGTTTATCTTTCCCTCCCTTGCTTTCCTTTTGTATCTGCCTTTTCCTGTTTACTTTTTAAAATTTTTGTAATCCTTTCCTCAGATTTAATTCATATTATCCCGCTGTGCATTTTTAACTTAATGCCATTTGCATGGAGTATTTCATCCATCTTAATCCTATCAGTGTGTGCCACTCAAATGTATATTACCAACCTGGTGGCTTTCAAATTAGAGTCTTCCTCTGTGTTTTTCCACTTGCTTTTGAATAAGAAGGTGATGGCAGGTTTCACTCAGCCACGAGCCATCTTTGCAGCGTGTAATTTTTAACTCTGTGGTCAGCTTGGATAAAGACAGGAATCGTGTGTCAGTAGAGAGAAAAGTACTCCTGGGAACTGTTATTTTGGCAGCCTTTGTTTTACAAGGTACGAACTGAAGCGCAGAGGCAGCTAATTACAGAGCCTTTCTTATGCACCGTGATGCTTGATGAATTCCTTCCCCAAGCACTTACGGAGCTAACAAGGAGAGAGACTATTTTAGACAGGGCTTTTTGCATACGGAGAATGATTTTGAACAACTGCTTCTAGAGAGTAACCTTGAATTGAGCACTTGGGGTTTTTTTCCTTAAGGTTAAAGTGAGCGAAAGGACAAATGAAATCACTTTAGTTAGAAAAACAATCCTGACAAGCTGTCATCCAGCTAATGAATTCAGCAGGTGAAACCCAGGGCTGAGAGAGGGTGCGTGGAAATTTCATGTGTCTTTGGAAAATGAAAAAAAAAGCCCCATGAAATGGTGCCCTGGGTCGGGGAGAGACCTGTCCAGATGGGCTGGAGATGTAAATGTGAGGCCTGAATGCGTGTGTGTTTGCTCTGCAAGATCCTGCAAGAGAAGAAGCACGAGATTTGGGAGGAGTGAATTTGAGAGCAAGCTGCCCTTGGTGGGGGGGTGCATACATGAGTTGGGAAGTGGGGTGAAAAATGCACGAAGGTCTTGGGGTTGTACAGAGAGACCTGAAACAAACAGCAAAAGGTTCTTTAGCTACCTAAAAATACAAGGAAGAAAAGATAAAAAGAGAAAAAAAAATCTCTAATCTAGAGATAGAAAGCCTTTCAGTACTTGTTTATCCACAAGGATACTGCTGCTGTGTAGGAACAACACAGGGATGAAGCAAGCCAGCTAAAATGAACAAGTAGGCTGCATTTGAAGTCTAAAACCAGGTCACCTAAGGCAGCTCAAGTACAAATACAAGGCTTTGGGTTTAAACAGCACAGAAAGAGTTGTCAATGAAGATTTTTTTTTTTTAATTATTATTTTTCTTTGCTAATGAATCACACTAACTTGTTAACGTTTCATTGCCTAGAAAAGCGTTTATCAGAGAAGGTGAAAAGGAGCAGGTCCAGCCGCATCTGGAAGGCAGGAGAGGGTTGCGGACGCTGGCGTGACAGGTGACTGATGAAAGGGGACAGGGTGACAGTGACGTGTTTAAAATTAGCTGGAAGGAGCCCGGTGTGCGCAAGCCCAGCTCTCCACCACCATCCCGAGGAGCCCTTTGCTTCAGTCCTTCGTCTTCCTCATCGCTCTGTTGCTCATGACAGGGGAGGGAGACTTTGCTTGGGACCGTTTGTGGAGCCTGTGCTGCTCTGTGGTCCACGCTGCTCCATTAGGGTGCCTTGGTTTTTGTGGGCAACTCTCTTGGACTTCTCTCCTTGAGTGCTCGCCGTACTTGGTTATTAAACCTGAAGGATGTGGAGGCAGAAAAGTCTAGTTCCAAAGACAGATTGGCTTTAACTAACTCGTGTCGACTAGTCAGGATTAGTCGGGATCCAAGGATTCTCACCAAAGGAGCAGTGGAATTTTGGAGTAATTTTGTAGAGGAAATACTTGGAACAAGGTCCAGATCTTTAGCTAGGGTTTGATTCTTTTCTAAACATACTGTTATGGAAAGATTGCGGAAGGAAATTGGACTTGATGAATTCGAGGCTTATTTCATTACTGTATTACTATAGAAGAAAATGAAATGGTAAACAATACTGTTTATAGCAAATACCATTCAAGCTGTTAAAGCATAACAAGGCTTTTTTGACTTGAGCCTTAAAAAGAGATAGAGAGACTAGATAAACCTTTTAGAAAATTGGGCAGTTGATATTGGGCTCGAATATTTATCTGTGCCTTCTGAAGCTCAAAATATAGATAACATTTTGCTTAGTGCGGAACAAACACTATCATCACAGAGCTTCAACTAAAATGTTTTCTTAGGTTAACTAAAATCTTTTCTTAGGTTATCCTGCCGTAGAGCCTGGTTAGGCGAGTAGGTCCTGATGGAGAGTGGCATTTGGAAAACAAAAATGGGTCATACGAGGCCGATTGCTTTTTTTTTTTTTTTTCATTGATTTTTGGCAATCCTGGCTTTTTGTGTTCTTATCTCGGTTCCTTTAACCTCACTGTCATCAGTATGAGGCACTGCCAGGAGCTGTTTTCCAAGAACAGCTTGTGACTGGCTGCTTTTCTCTGAATCGAAGGCAGTTACATGGTATGTAATACCTGTTCCTTGAGCTGAACATAGTTCTCACTGTGTATTACTTTTATTGATAATTTTTTCAAGGATTTATAGGATTATTTTGCTTCTAGCTAGGAGCAGTGCAATAAAGTCATATCTAACTTAGCTTTCTTAAAGGAGTTGTCCCTGCATGAAGTAGAAAGGTGTTTTCCCCTCCACTCACTCTGGAGTGTTCAGTATGTGTTTCTGACCACTCTGTGTTCACATGCCGTGTTTCAGGGCTCATGCAGTGCTTGATTTTTTAAAAATATAATGGTATAATTCTGTTTTTATAGCAGCTTGTCCTCGTGCACCTCTGCAGCACCAAGAGAGCAGCTGAACGTTGCACTGTGGAAATTATCTGTATAACTGGATGTAGAAGAATGACTGTGAAAACTTTATGCTGTAGCAGCACGCGTGGCCTTGACTCCTGCTGCTCTGTGATGAAAACTGCTCGGAGCCTCATCCAACCGTAGTTGTCATTTTCCAGTCAAAAGGACCCTGGACCAGGTTCTGGGATCTCTGTCACACATATTAGCAGCTCGTGCTACTCCAGAGGCTGATGTAGAATAAGATGGTGTAAAATGCAGCTGCAAAGGCACCTACCGCATTGGAGGTATCAGTACAAGAAGCAGCATTAAGTAATGAAATATTTTGTCTGTGACAGGCATGTTGGTGGCATTATATGTGGCAAATGTTTACAGAAAGGTAAAAAGCTGGAGAAGAAAATTACTGTCTAAAATGTGCATCTGCAAACATTATTGTGGTCAAAGAAGCAATGGGGGTTTGATACCACCTTACCTGCCACCAGTCCGGTCACAGAGGACATTTGAGTCACAAAATGAGTCCCAGGCAAGTGAAGCACCTCTGGACGTGTGTGTAGGGAACTTCCTTGGTGACTGCAGCTTAACCAGGACTCCTCTGCCTCCATATGGGTATGGGAAATACTCATCCTTTAGGGCACTGAGACTAATTCCTATATGTTGCACTGCAGTACGTAGTCTCTTTCCACACGGCAGGGTGACGTGTTTGAAATGCTCCAGCCTCCCTAGGAGCTTTATTTGGGATAAATAGCAGGTTTTCCACAGCTCTGCTTTACAGCACTGACTGTCAGGCTGTTGAGATTAAGCTGCTTCAAAAGCTTTTTGCTGCTGATCTCGTAGGTGGTTTGGCATGGCCTTGGAATTCTTAGTGAGTGGATGTCTTAAAATTCATCTGAAAAGTGAGTTACTTACTTACAAAAAGGAAAAAAGGAAAAATCAGGACATAAGCATACATAGTGTTAATTTGTGCAGTTCATTTATAACAGGTGTTATATAGTTGTTGAATATTTAAAAGTAGAAAAAAAAACAGTTAAAATATGTAACCACCCAGAAAATAATTCCACAAATAATAAAAGACAACCAGCGTTGCAGGATGAGCTGCTTTCCCAACATTATTTCAAGGCCCAAATGTGCTGCGAGTTCCTTCCTGGACTCAAGTTCCCCACATGGAAGCTTTTCAGGAGCTGCTGACCGCTGTTAATGCTCCGGCACCAGCACGAGATCCCCTCCCCAGCCCTGCTCTCTTGGGGACAGATTGGCCAAGTCCAAAGTGCCCTAGGGACGTATTTATAGTGTTGTAGCTAGTACCTCTGCCGTTACCTTTGCCTGCTTTTTATTTTTATTTCTTTATTTTTATTTCTTTATTTTTTCATTGCTCTTTTTCCTAGATTTTTCTAGTCTCCTGAGTCCTTGTTCATAGACATACTGCAATTTTTAATGACACTTTTTATGTCTTTCCTGTTTTATTCATTAAGCAAAGCCCTCAGACATCATACTAGGTTTTGTGCTGCCTCTACTGAAAGATGACCTTGAATCGGATTATCACCTTTTTGCTCTGCTTTAAATTTAAATGCCAATTGTTTAATTTACTCTCCTGGTAGAAAATGTTCCCAGTGATATGCAATAAATCATGTGGCTGTCAGAAACGAGCAGGTGGACGGGAATTGTTATTTTCTAATGGAGCCTCATATACTCCAGCTTCAATCATTTGCTTTCCAAGTAGTCATATGATAAATAAAGACATAAATTCTTGTATTTATTTTAATACCATAGGCCCCAACGTGAGAAAGGGGGAGCAGTTGTTGGGCAAGGTGAGAGTGGCTGTAGCGCGGTGCACGTTGCTGCCCAGCCCTGGCAGCGGCCGGCAGCAGCAGCAGGAACCTCGGGAACACGGGACAGCACAGCGTGACGCTGAGCTCACGGAGCACCTGCACTGACACCGGCCTTCAGCAGCTCAGCTCCACCTCGCCTGGTGCCTCATTTTAGCTAGCTAGTTATTCTGCTTTCGTGTCGAGCGATTGAAATAATGAATATGGGGTGCCTGCCTCGACTTTGGTAATAAAAGTGTATTTAGGACCAACCAAACCACCAGTGAGGCAAAGGAGGCCTCTCTGAAACCAAAATGAGTTCCTAGGAGGTGTTTTACCAACAGCAGCAACAACAACGAAGTTGTAATTCTTCAAGTCTTTTAACTTTCCATTACAGTCAGTGTGGTTGTTTCAGTAGGGTATGGTGGGACTAGGACATACAAGAAGCTGCAAAAGGAGCATAAGGTCAGAAAAGACCTACCAGCTTAAGCAAGCACGCAAGCAAACTACCAAAAGTGCTCTCACCCCCAAAAGCAGCACTTTTAGTTTCTAGCATTAATACATTCCTGCTGGGAAGCGGTAATTTTTAAAAATGAACCCTAGTTTGAAATAATCTGAAGGACAAAATAAATATACGTGCCTGATATACCAAAAAAAGCCCCCAAATGTATCGGAGGTTTGGACCTTCAGTTCTTTAGATGTAGCCTTTTAAGTATAAACCAATATTAAATGTGCAAGACCCAGCATTTGTTTTTTAATAGAGACTTAGCAAAATCATGGAGAAAATATTTGTCAATAAGGTAATTTCCTCTTCACTAATAGTAAAAAAATAAATAAATAAATAAATAATGGTGTGAGCACTAAAACAGAAGTGCGCGGACATTCTTTAAAAAGATATATTTCAAGAGATTTTTTTCCTAGTTTTGCTGCTCTGTCCTCTCTGTTAACAGTGGTCTGAGTTCAATGTGAATTTGAATGAAGAACTCTATCTTCCAGTTCCATATGCATATCTGGTGTACATTTTCAAGTGTCTGATTTTTGTGGATAGATCAGGATCACCTTGAAATATCTGCCCTCAGAAATTATGTTCTATTTTCTCCTCTTGGCTGTAGAGCCTCAGTTTTTGAGGCTGCGGATGCTGGGAAATTTTTGTTGGTTGGATCAAAAGTTTGTGGCAATGAAGCAAGGCAGGTGTGTGCCTTGGTGAAGAACAGGTAACATAAGATGCATACGCAGGGTAGTAGAGAGACATGCTTTGAAAATGAATCTTTAATGACAACTTATTAAGAGATGGAGAGTAAGAGTTCCCGCATCCCCTCTGCTGTCAGAAAATATTTCTTTCGTCCAGGTGATAGAGCATAAAGGCTGCATACTTTTAGCTGGCAGTGTCTTAACTCTGGTCCCCATTCATAGTTTCTAATGTGAAGGCAGAAGTAATTTCATGGGTCCGTAACTTCTATTACTCTGAGGCCAGCACAGAGCTCTGCTGAACAGTGACCCAGAGTATATGCAGGGCGTGTATTCCGTGGATCCAAATGAAGACGTTCGGGAGTGTGTAGATTTAATGTTGAATAGAAAATATAATCACATATTAATTTATGAACCATATTAGCCTAAGCTACCTTGGTTAATACACCACGGAATTAATAGGTGAATCATAGAATACTTTAGTAGGAATCATCTGGTTCAATTCCCTTTCAAAGCAACCTGAAGGACGAGATATAATAAATGAGTACTGTGTAAATAAATGAGGACGTTTTTTTGAAAAACCTTGCTGGAAAAGAAGAGGTTCTCGCACACAAATGCCTAAGTCCTGAAAATTCACCAGCACGGTAGAATAAAATAGAAATGGACAGTCAGGGTGTTGGGAGCTCCTGCTTTTCCAAGGGTTGCAGTATGTTGTGCTGCTTAGTGCAGGACAGGTAGGGCCACATGGTCACATTAGCAGGGCAAATGATGCAGGGGCTGAGGGGCAGAACCAAAGCATCAGAGCCCTGCAGTCCAGAGAGGGGGATTCAATGGGCAAGTGAAGCAACAAGTAGCTCTGAAACTTCCCCTACAGACTAATAAGTTAATATGACACTGGGTCTACTTTTCATTGGGTTGTGTTTACTAGGGTTGAGATCAAAGTGGTGGTTTTCATATAAAAATGGCAAAATGTTTATTCCTAAATGTTGGTTGACAAATTACCTAAATTGTTTTGCTTTTGCAAAACTGTTCTGAGCCAGAAATAATAGAAGAAATTTTAATTCCAGACTAGGCATCTGGTCTAGAATGCTAATCAAGTGGGATCTTCAGCCTGTTTTATCTGTCAGCTTCTGTACTATTTTGCAGATTGAAATAAGGGGATGTGGGACATTATAAAGTTGAAAGGATTTTATTGGCATGCATGTAGAAAAGTATTAATATATGTCCCTGAGAAACAAAGAAGGATATAGAAAAAGAAGCGAGTGTGCTCACAACTACTGAAATAGTACACATTTATCTTAGAAGCTGAATTACATTATTTTTAATGTCTGTTTTTCTTTTCCAGAATGACAAATCCCCAGGGCGCTCCACAAGTAGATCAAGTAACATTTCAAAGGTATGTGGAATACTTAGGTACTGACTATTACATACTAAGTAGTAATTGCTATATGCATCTTCAATTAACAGTTTTTAAAATCTAATGTTTCCTAGAGTGGAAAAAGAAAACAAAGCTTAAATTTTGCAATTTGCATTTGATTTTCAAGGACAATGCAGAAATTTGCTTCAGGAATGAGCTACTTTAGAGAAATGGGAAAAGTTACAATACTTAGGTGTGACCTCAATAAATAATTATGTGCAAAGTCCTCTGTAACACATGGATGTAAATGCACTGGCTGCCAAAGTACAGCTCTTCATGTGTGATTATAAAATCAGGCAAAGTGGAATATTTTCGAGTTATTTTCACCCACTGGATATGTTCTGTGTTGAGGATACATGAGCAGGAAGGCAAACGAGCACAAGGCACCAGGGCCCCATGCAGTCACTAGCCAGGCCCTCCTGTCCCCTGCCCTGCTGGAGCTGGCAATAAAGGGCCACATTTGGGATGTTTAGGATTGATGTGCATTTCATGTCATGGCACAGCGTTTTGTTTGTTTTGAATCGAGTCTTATTTAAAATATATGCAAATCAAAGGCTTTGCTGGTTGGCTATTTGCCCCCGGTTATTTCTCTGCACTGTGTCATTTCTCAGTAAATCTTCAATGTCTTCCTAAATGATGTGAATAATTTAAGGAGAGAGCTGGTCCGATAAGGATCCAGTGGATTCATTTCTTTCCACTGTGGTTAACAGTGGAACAAATGTTGTGTTTGAAACAGAGCCCAGGGGGACTTTGCTTATGTGGGTTCCTGAGCCTGCCTGGCTATGCTAAAGCTTTCTGGAGGAAACGTTCCTAGCACGTTATAATTATCTTTCTGTGCGTTAATTATGATTCAAGAGCAACTTGAAGAAGGAGGCTCTCCCGGCAGTGAGATTTGAAATTCTCTGAAGGGAAGTTTGGGCTTATTTTCTAGGGAAGAGAATTCAGGCTTGAAGCAAATTACTTGATTTTTTTTTTTTTTCCTTTTTTTTTTTATTGGCTCAATTACTTCTCAGCAGCCTGGAGCAGGTGTTAGAGCACTTCTTATTTACATGTCTGCAGAGCATCTATCTAATAAAATTCAGCCGAATTACATCAGGAAGAAGCGAGTTGATCGTTTTGAAATACTCAGTATAATATTCACTGAAGGAATAGTGAATTTCGGTGTATATTTTTTCCTCCAGCTGATTCTATTTCTTTGTTGTTTTCTTCTCTGAGGTCAGACTCCTCTCAATAAGCTATATATTAAAACCAAAAGGCACCAGCATGTCCAACAAGTACTTGCTAAAGATGTAGATAAAATACTTATGCCAAATTTACTGATTGTTGAAGTACTCAATTTGAGATTTTGAATTAGCTACTGTTTTGAAGGAATATTTGAAATGACCAATGATGCAGTTAGGCATCTACTAGGTTTCTGGTAAAACATTAAGTTTTTGTGTTTATGATGCAGAATTCATACTATTTGAATGATGTACCTATTATTTCATCCGTATGAATTGAAGTATAAAATCTTATTTCATCTCTTCCATTAAAATGGAATATATTTTCACGTGGGTTTTCATATTCTTTCATTTTTATCCATCAGTGTGAGGTGAATGTGTGACGAGTACAGTATCACAGTTGGGGTGATTTGCACAATCAATTTTGTTGTTACATGCTCTGCATTTTTAATGGGTGAGCCCCATCTCTGGCAATGACCCCAATGCAGAAAGCATGGAGCTTTGTTCCTGAATTATAATGAGCACCTATTATGTGTTTTATAGTGGAGGAAGCATGAAAAAAAAGAAGTTTGATAACCTGGTGTAGGGTTGCTGTGTATATACTGCATATGTCCCTGCTAGCTGTTGCATGGTTGAGTCCTAGAAAGCAAGGAAAATTGTTTGCCCCCCTTGCTCCTGGTACAGGGGCTTGTGCAGCCGGGTGCTCTCCGTGTGTTACTCGTACCACGTTTTGCCAGTCTCACACTAACCACCACGGATGGATTGTGATTCTCTTCCAGATGGCTCTGCTGTTCTTTTTCCAGATTCCTTTCTTTCAAAGCATGACTCCTCATTGGCTGCAATGGGCTTTGCTTCAAAAAATCTAAATATAATGCTGTATCTCATCAGAACCGAAACGCAGAGCTTTCAAAGAAGACTAAAAGACAAGAACAAACAAGATGTTAGTCTTGTAAAGTGTAAAATGCCAGTCTTCAACAGCACTGTTACAGTGAATAATATCACGTATACAAAACCAGCATTAAAATTTCAGTGTAAATGTTGTCTTAGTCATCTGAATGATGCCTCTTGCTCATAAACAGAATCATTAATATCAAAGGTGAAGACTAACCTAGCACTTAACTCTCATTATGGTTCTATTACTGTAAAACAGCAACAACAAAAAAACCAACAGTACAAAGTAAACAAGTAGGTAGAAAAATATTTTGTTCATCAAAGCATAAAATAGAGAAAGGCAAAAGCTAGAACTAAACATGGTGGTA
Source organism: Nothoprocta pentlandii (assembly GCA_013398315.1). Classification (NCBI taxonomy): domain Eukaryota; kingdom Metazoa; phylum Chordata; class Aves; order Tinamiformes; family Tinamidae; genus Nothoprocta; species Nothoprocta pentlandii. Next base: position 1,031,343 of record VZSG01000018.1, on the reverse strand, counting down.
GAAAAAAATATTGCTTTCTTTTCTTAGATGTAAATGCCTAGTTTCTTTGTTCAGAAAGATAATACCTTCTAGTTGCCCATATAATTTATTCTTTATCTGAATAAAAGTGTAATTAAGACTGATGTTTTCCATAAATCTTGTGATTCTGACCAGCCAGGAGGTTTAGAAGAGGATGTTCAGAGCGGGTCTCCTGCTTAGCTTGGTGCCACCTCGAGATCAATCATGTGCAGACTGCTCTGATCTTGTCCTAGCTGCTCCTGGCCCTGCCGCTATTTTAATGGGCTCCGGAGCGGCAGCGGCTGGTGGGATCGGGAGGCGTCTGGGCTGTCCCACAGCTCTGAAGCAAAAAGCTTCACCAAAGCAGATCCGAAGGATTCCTCGGGCTGCCTGGCCTCCCTCCTGGGCTTCCGTGTCGCTCCGAGCGCTGGGCCCTGCGGAGCGGCTATCCGGACGCGGGCACTGCAGGGCTCAGCTGCTCTCCGTGAGGCCGTCCGCTTGCAGCCGTGCCTTACATCTGGCTTGTTGCTTTAAACCTCTAAGCTCCGTTCAGATGTGAGCCGTTGGCATGCGGGAAACAGGCTTTTAACGAGCGTTTGTCTTGGATAAAGTCCCCCTTTTCTCTTGAAAGGAAGACAGATTGACTCATCTTCGTGGAGTCGCTGGCACATGGGGTGTTAGCTGGGCAGAGATGATTCATGGTTTTTGTTGTCACCTAGAAAATCCTGTCAAAATGTCCCTCAAATTAAAGTGAGAATTAAGCGTAGATAGGAAATGGTTATTTTCTTTGCGGGTTTTGCTCCCTTCAGCCCCGGCTTCTGTCCTTGGCACAGCCTGCACGGCGACACGGGCACGCGGTAGCAGTGGCCCCTTGCACCAGCCCAGGGATCTTCTCGGCTGTCCTGACACCTCTGTGCTCAGCAGGACCCTGCCTGGGAAGTACGCTCTCCCTCCCACGGAACATACCGAAAATAATTAGGAAAAACATACCCTGACACGGCTGCTAATTGAATTGCGTATCCTTGACGAGACGGCTCATTTAAAGTGGTCAAGACAGCAGAGGGTGGCGACTAGGGAATCCAGACTAACGTTGCTTTTGAAATGCCAGACTTAATCAGCTGGAGCTGGCATTAGCCCTCAAGCATCTTTCTCGTGTCAATGTCACAGCAAAATGAGCTGCCTGGCTCATAAATGGATTGTCAGGCAACTTTATTTGGAATTACCATGTTTAATTATGCTACTGATATAATTTGCTGTGAGAAAATTAGTGCAGCTCTTGTTTGGTTTTCTGATTTCAACGAGTTGTGCACTCCAGATGCAGAAACAGATTCCCATTCAGGGAAGAATATTTTTAAAATAAGTCGTTACTCAGCATGCCAAGTAGAACTGGGGTCCCCAGAATCAAAAGGACTTCCCCCATTCAAGAAGTGCAGGACCTCAAAACACCCAGTGAGTTAAGCAGGGTGTTACAGCAACAAGATCTCTGTGCTTGAGACTGCTGCTGGCATCGCTTGTATGTACGGTCCCACAAGAGCTTGTTATCTGGGTTGATAAGCTACGAGCAGAATATAGGCCAGTCATGATGCTTTCGGTTTGCCAGAGATGCCTATACAACAAATTTGCTGCAACTGACAGGTTTTGGTGTTCTGTTTCTCAAGCAAGCAATGCAGATGATGAAAAGCCTTGGCGGCCACCGCGCTTCTCCCTGCCTCTCTCCCCCAGTTAGGCGGGAGTTTAGCCGTTCGGGAGCTGTCTTGGCTGGCGCTGGGGGTAAAAAGTAGTTAACAGAATTTAAAAGTTGCAGAATTTTTTTGCATGAAATGCCATCAGAGATGCGAATGTGATTCATCTGGATGAAACTTGGGCTGCTGGGAATTTCTTGCTTGGATTTTGAGGATTTAACTGGCTTTGTGCCTACCTGTGTGCCCCAATATGGATTATACAAACCAAAAAATAAAATAATGGGAGTGGTTTCAGCAGACAATGAACCTTGCCCTGAGGTACTTGCAGCTCAGGATACTATTAACATTATGTGAGTGCAGGAGGACTAGGAAGTGAATTGGACTGAAGAGGGCTGAAACACTCCAGGCTTCTTTACAGCTAAGAGAGATACACAAGACACAAGCAACTGAATGTGTAATGGTTTTTTTATCTGAAAATAATTAGATTTCGCTCTGTCTCCAACCCCAAGCAGTAAGTGTTAAAAGCTTTTCTGATGATTTATTTTTATCTTGGCTTGATTCCAGCACTCTCAAGACTTGTCTAGGTCCCTTCCTGCTCTTAAAGCCATAAAAAGTGGAAGTCCCTTGAGCCTGCGTGGAGCGACCGTGCGCCCTCCTTCAAAGGCAGTGCTGGGGCAGGAGCTGCAACCTTCACTTTGTGCCCCAGAGCAGGAGCTGCAACCTCCACTTCGTGCCACGGGGCAGGGGCTGCAACCTCCACTTCGTGCCACGGGGCAGGGGCTGCAACCTTCACTTCGTGCCCCAGAGCAGGAGCTGCAACCTCCACTTCGTGCCACGGGGCAGGGGCTGCAACCTTCACTTTGTGCCTTCACGGAGGCACCTGAGCACCGCTGCAGATCAGGCCAGGCCCGTGGGGCACCCAGCCCCACACAGAAGAACCGTGCAGTCCTGCAACTGCAAGGCACAGGGGGAAATCAATCAATAAGGAAGGGAGGAACTAGGCACGAGGGATGAATTTGGTGGCTTTTGTCCAGCTCTAGGACAGGGTTTCTTCAGCAGCCCTGCATCTGCTGCAGAGGCTGGAGATGCAGCCCCATGACGTGGGGCTGGTGCTGAGCATGAGGGTTGTGCACAATTTAGTTTCACTTCTTGGGTTAGCTGGATTCCCCTACTGTCAAGTTTCATTTGCTGAGACTCGTAGTAAACATGTAAGTTTACAAGTACAAAAAAGTTCAGTGTTGCAATGTACCAAACTGAGGGTGCTCAATTTGTGCTCGAATTCCTCAGGTCTACAGATGTTGATGCAAAAGCACTGTTTCTAAATCTCAGCTGATCTCCCATTAAAAACAACAATACACCTGGCATTGACTAATGGTGCCAGAGGACCTGGGCATGAAATAGAGTAGATATATGAGGAACCTTGAATTAAAATAATATGTCAGGAGGTGGTGGCTGCATTTACCTGTTTTTGCTTGTGCTGTTAATTCTTAATTTCCATGCTGACACCACAAAAATGTCTGTGACAGGTGAACTGGAATAATTATGGACTCTACATAGAGCTTGATTTTTTTTAGTACAAAAGGTTGGGATGACAACTTTGCATTATTTGTACTTTGTATCTTTGTACTGCAAGTATCTTGTAAACTGCCTTGGATTATGATGAATTCTTCCCTTGCATTTGGTCTGTGTGTTGTGAAGCTCTTAGGCTTATAGTATTTTGTCTCCGTTTGGTGTAGCAGTGTGCACAGAGCTGCATGCCAGGACACAAGCTAAAGGCAGGTCAAAGTCTTAAGGACAGTATTTATTGAGCCCTCACCCCACAGATGTGACACACAGCTCCAGAGTGATCCTGGAGAGCTGGAATTTGGATTCCTCAGGGCTCTGCTGCCAGTAGCATGTGAGGCAGATGGAAATGGTTTGTTGCTAACAGCATCCACGTGTGTTTTAGTGGAAGTATCGAGCAACGGAGTTTATGGTTTCCAACAACTGCCTTAGGAGCAAAATGTCACACGCTGAACGTTGTTTTTTTTTTCCCCTCATCTCCTGATTGAGGATGTGTTCAGCTCTGTGGAGCTGCAGCCCCCACTTGGGTCATCTCAGGCTCATCAATTTCTCATTTTTTGAGCTCTTCCAGCTGATCTGATTGTCTTGAAAACCTTTTAAAACCTACTTTAATTTTCTCAGTGTTCTGCCAGCCCACTCCAGGTAGCTTTGCTTTGTGCTCATCATCACTCAGCATAATGTAAATGCACTTCACCTCGTTGTGAGAAGAGTTTGTTTTGCCCAATACAAAAACATCCCATCAGACCCTTGCAGCAGGTCACAACCAAATGAAACTTCGAATGCTGAAAGCTGCTTCCTCAAACAACGAGATAAAAAGCAGTCGTGAGCAAACGAAAGCTGTGTTAAGTCATATTTGGTTCCACAAATAGGTTTTGCTTTTGGTTAGGCTTCCTGTATTTTACGGGCTTGCGTGTCTTCAAGAGTATGCTATGAACAGCCACAGCAGTTGTTTTAATTTTCTAATCATGTGGCAAAGCAGTAAAATATCTGCAATGTATTTCTTGGACAAAGATTCCAAACTGTCTAACTTATTCCAACAGGCAAGCAGTCCTACAACAGGAACAGCTCCCAGGAGTCAGTCACGACTGTCTGTCTGCCCTTCCACTCAGGACATTTGTAGGTATGTGCCGAGAGCAAAACTCTGTAACCTGTCGGATATCTGTTAGTTGTTTGTTGCCTTTTTAGATAATATGTAGCTCTTGCTTCTGCTTAACGCTATTCATAATTCACCCAGATTTTAGTTTTATTTTCATTTGTATTTTGGTTCTGGTTTTGTTTTTTTCTGTTAAATTTCACGTTCTCATTTTCATCCTTTTTTTTTTTTTTTTTTTTTTTTTTTTTTTTTTTTTTTTTTTCTTTTTTTTTTTTTTTTTTTTTTTTCTTTTTTTTTTTTTTTTTTTTTGTGGTCTCTCTTTTTCCCTTCCCACCTACCCTTACCATTTCCATCCCTTCCTTTTGCTTACTGCTCTGTCCAGATCTACCACATTGCATGATTTGTCAGAAGATGAGCTTGAACATGCAACCCCTGTTTCTGTGCTGAGCCCTTCTAATAGGGAGCCTGGTAAGAAACAAGTAAAGCGAAGGTTTAGGCGGAGGAAAGAGCCCGGAGGCAATGGTGAGCATACAGAAAAGCAAGGAAAGGGGAAGGACTGTAAATCGCATCCCGAGGCTGCAAGATCCAAGTGGATTGCACCTGATTCATCGTCATCTTCGGATGAGAGTCAGTGGGCTCAGATTAGGAGGAGAGCAAGAGACAAAGTCAAAATGCCCCGGAGGAGGAGGAGGAATAGATCGTGCAGTACCCAGGATGGCTCCTCGCGCAGCAACGCGGTTGAACTTGTCCCCCTGGGCGCAGCGGGGAAAAAGAAGCAAGAGGCGCCTGACGCAGAGCAGCCTGCTCTGAACCACCGCCGAAGGAGGCTCCAGAGGCCCAAGGAGACCCCGTCTTCAGCATCGTCTCAGGAAGCGAGGATTTCCTCCAGAAAACGTGGGCAAAGCCAGGGGCAGAGCCGCGGGCGCGGCGAGGCCTGGCGGGCCGGCG
>VZSG01000018.1:1006043-1026030 GCA_013398315.1 Nothoprocta pentlandii | reverse complement strand
CGCCGGGGCCCCACACCCGCCTCCCGCCTTGGGCCGGGACTGGTCGGACGATGTAGAGGTGTGCAGGTTAGTCCCGCAAGCAGGACGGAGTGTTCCCCACAGGGGCTGCTTCTGTCACGGCTCCTCTGTAACAAACTGCTAGAGAGGCCCCAGGAATAAACCCAAAGTATTTGCTACAGAGAGATCGTGGTATCTCCACCTCAAGATATAGTTCCCTTAGTTAAAAAGACTAGTCTGGGAAGGGGGCCTAGGGGGCTAGGCTGTTCTTCGTGACGATAGCCACGCTATGCACTCTGGCAGGGTATCACTGTTTTAAATCTCCGAGCAGAGCCCAGAGAGTGAGGCAGGAGACCCAGCAGCTAATGGGATACAGAGATTTTCACTTTTGCACAATCAGCTCAAATCCAACTTTAATCTTTCTCCGTCATTTGCTATCGATTTGCATGAAATAAATTTATGGTCTTCTAGAATTGCCGTTACCACCAAAGTCTGATGGATGGTCTTTCCCCTCTTTCCAGTGAGGCATAAATTGCACAGAGCTTCGCACTGCTCCATCACATGGATGTGTAGAGGCTGTTAACCTGGTACCCGTCATGACAATGGTAAAAATACCACAGCAAGTTGTGGCAGAATAAGTATTGAAGAAGTTTAGAGAAGGGGAAAAAAGCATCTCTCTAGCCCTGAAGGGAACTGGCCTCTGACACCTAAGGTCTTTGTGTTTAAGTGTGTAACCAAAAGGTGAGCATTCTCCCCTGAAAATGAGGGCAACGCTGGCACTTCTGAGCTAATGTGTGAGCTTGGTGTAGAGAACTGAAGGGGCTTGAGTCACTTGATTTAGTAATATCACAGGACTTGAGTCGCTTGATTTAGTAATATCTTGAGAACATACCATCCAGTAAGCTTAACAGAACTGAAACAAGTATTTCTTTTTTTAAACACTAGTGTGCCAGAATTGACTGTCATTTACCAAGTACAAATGAGGATCAGGCACAGTTTCTTGGTGCAGCAACAGAAAACTTCTCACATTTTGCTGGGAAGAAATTTGCATGGAAATGTAAACAGAGGCAGGAGGAGGAAGTTGGCTGCACCGCAGCGACCAGTTTCACAGTGCGCTCCAACCTAGGAGCACGCTACAAAGATCCAAAATTTAAAACAAAGAAGGTATCCTGCAGGCCTTTACATAGCAGGAGATGCAAGACTTTGCTAATGCTACTCCTATACACTCCTTAATTACATTTATCAGATAAGAATGACCATTTCAGGCATGTGCCCGCTGTCTGTTGTCGTGAGTTAGGAGCAGGGTCCACCCGTGTTTGTCATCAGCTTGCACAGAAATGCAAAGATAACTATGATTTCTATTTTGCAACATTTGAAGTATATCTGCAGGGCTGCATGCAGACACAACTGAGCTCAATCTTCAGAGCTGTCTTAAAATTTACAGTCACTGGGCCTGTATATAGACATTAAATATTCACTGTAGTAGGCACAGTGCATTTAATAGGGCTGTTTCCTTATTATTAACTCAAAAACTGAAGTAAGTTATTTCAGTATAGGGCTTAGCTGTACTGGGTTAAAAAAGAGAAGTTAAAGTTTTATTAGTGTCTCATGTAGATTAACCCTAACTGCTGCCTAAGTCCCGAAACTTGGTGGAAAACAGACTCCGGTCTATTTTATGTATTCTCAATCCATTCAGTTTTACTGTGATTACTGAGGCTTTGTTGGCAAGACTAGGAGCTTCTTGGAATGGAAAGTTTTTGGACCTGCATCTAACTTCGTAGCTAGGCTTCTGTTTCCTAGAAAAAAGATCAACAGGTTTTGTATGGGTATGTCCCAGACTCGGTGGACATGCTCTAAGAGCTAAATTCAGTGCAGCTGAGCATTTGGCCTATTGGGCACAGTTTGTCAAGAGCCATAAGTTCACTGTGCTTCCTTCTCAGGGGCAGTGCTATATTTCTTGTGGCCATTGCTAGCTGTGTCACAGCTCATGATAACACATTTAGGAAAACTGTTAAAAAAATCTAAAACAAACTTATTTCAATCTATCTTTGAATATAGATGAGTGTAGATGATGAATAGCTGATGAATATAGATGAATATTCTATGAATATAGGATCTATACTTGAGCTGCTTTCTTGTTACCAGCATTTTCCAATATCTTATTTTTCATAGCTGAGGAGTTATCTTTCTTAATCTCTTTGCAGACATTTGAATAAAAAGGAAGAGCTGTGTAAGTTGTTAGTACCCATTCAGCATCGACTGTAGTTTCTGTTGGTCAGGACAGATCCATGCATTTGATTGGCACATGATCTGGAACTTTTTTTTTCCTTCAGATTGTTTCAGTAGAGGAAATCTTGTTTCCTCTATTGAAATCAAATTCCCTTTTTTTTCCTTTCTCTTTCATAAGGGTGCACACACACAGCAACCATTTTTCTTCATGAAAAACCTGACTTTCCTTCTGTGATATGTTTGTTCCAGCACTAGAGTTAGCAGAGCAGATTGTGATGTGGAAATTTTCTTCAAGGGGTGTTTCTTCACACTTTTCACCATAGGCAGTGGTTCCTTTTGGTTGATGTCACAAAACCAGCTGAGCTGAATGGCCGTCACGTAGACGGGATTGCGCAGGGACACCAGAGGAACAGGGATCTAGAACTTTCCTTGGTGCCCATTCTTTCATGTCGGTGCTTCCCCTTTCATTTTTGTGTGTTTGGACAGGCAGTTGTTGTTCTTTACTTCAAGTAAACCCTATATAAAGTGCACAGAGTCCAGAAAGAATGCACGATGGAGAAGGCAAGATGTCTGGTCCTGTAGTTACGGAGAGCTGCCGAAGTTCTGGCAGTGCTGAGGTGGTGTTAGGGCACCCAAAGTTCCTGACCTTCATGGAGCAGGCTTGGCAAAGCACTCAGGTGCAATCCCCCTTCCCCTAAGCCGCCCCTTGCCTGAGGGTTTCCTCATAGATACTTAATTCTCCAGCCTGCCAAGTCACAAGGTCCGTGAGGAACAACTCCAGAAATGCCCTTCTCTGATCTGCACCACTGTAGTCTCCCTAGAGGGAGAAGTCATGTATTATAAAGTGAGTGAACTGTGAGAGTATAGCTCCATGTCTTTTGGAAAGAAGAAAAAAAGAGTCAGTATTATCACTAATATCTAATATACCCTAAGTTTCTCATTTGTTCACTCTGAATTAATGTTGTTATATATTTATTTACAATATTTATTATAGAACAATTGAAATGTATTTTTGGTTTGACTAGTTACGTTTTTGGTCTTAAATGTTTTTGTAGCACTGATCCAGGTATTTCAGTGATAATGCTGAACTGTAATTAGTTGAAGTGGAATTCATTACAGTGAAAGAAACCACCTGCATGTAAGTAAGACAGAGTTTTTCATGTGATAAAATGCACATCAAAAGTAATTTTATTCCCTGAACTCCACAAATGGATCTTTATATAGTCAGGTAAATGAAGGCTCCCATTTGAGGAGTAAATACAAGAGTGGGATGTGCCAGAGCAGCGGGAGGAGAATGGCAGAGGTTAGGAATTGAGCCCTCACGTAACCCGTCATGCTGAAACTGTGAAGCTTGCATCAGTAAATGAAGTGTGATGGACGTGGCCTCCTCACCCTCTCGTTTCAAAGAACTGCCTTTGCAGCTGACTTTCCTCTATAAACCCTTCTTTTTACAAAAAGACTTGTTGGACAGTGGCTGTGTCCTCCTGTAGATGGTGGCCTGGCGGTTCCTCATCCTTTCAAGCAGTATGAGATCCCTGTTAGTTCTACCAAGTCAAAGCCCCATGTGTCACCTCGTCAGGCATCTGGTGGAGCAGCCCCTTTTGGGAGTTGCCCATGGCTTGGATGGATGTGAGGAAACCAGGGGAAGACAGAGGTGTCTGCCCTGGTTGGGGTCACTGGCTGGAGAAGTGGCTCGTGAGCATCGTGCCCCAAACCTGCTGTTCTATCTAACATCTGCAAACAGGTGCTTATCTAACATCTGCTCAATGCAAACAGGCAACGGGGCAACACTTTCTCCTAGAAAGTTTGGGTGAGAAGAAGCACTCAGTTTTATAGGTCCCATTATTCAAAAATTAAAGCTTGCTTATATTCTATAGGGAGTCTTGTTATTTAAAGCTGTGACTTTCACTAGCTGACTTGGAGGAAACCTAAATTCGTTTTTTAAGTTGTAGTCCTGAGTTCTTTAATGCTGTGTTTGGTGCCTGGCACCTGTTTTGAGGGGCCCTGACGCTGCAGCTGGGGCAGGAATTACTCATAGCTCTTTGCATGGTTAGACATGCCATTAATCGCCTACAATGGAAGATTAATAGAAGGACGAGGAATGGGAACGAAATAAATGATTTCAGGTGGTTTTGCTCGTGTAGCTTGTTCTTGGGTCTCTTATAAAACCTGATCACGTTTACAGAAATCAAGAGAAAGCATCACCCAGACTGTTAGGAAATTATACTGGTGTGGTGCAACATTTTGAAAATGTGTTTTTCTCTCGTCAGATAAAGGCAGCTGACTGTATAGCATAATGGGAGGGCAGGAGTGACAGGGAAGAGGTATACAAAGTGATTACATTCAGTATGCAGAATTAATGTGCTTCATTCACACGGCGTTTAAATGGGGAGGAAGCCCAATTTGCCATCTAGATTATTTTATGATTTAACAGTAGAAAAAAAAATGGAAAACAAGATCAAAAAACAAGCCTGCAAAATGGAAGCTAGAGAACCAGCCTGCTGTAGCCTGGTGCTGGCTAAACATACCTAGAAAATTGAACTGTTTTGGGTTTTTTTCCTAATGAATTATGCTGTAACAGTGATTTATATTTATTTATTGAGTTCATATTTATTGAGTTCACTCATTATCATGAGTTTTCATGATTTGTTTGCTCTAACTCTAGGTTCTCTCTGTGGTTCCTAACCAAACCACTGTAGAAATCAGCAGAAAGTGAGAACATCCTTTTTTTTTTTTGACTAGAAAACAGTTTTCTGCAGATGCTCAGGCAGTAACCAAAGCAGCTTGTGGAGCAACTTGTGGAGTCCTTTTCTCTGGGTGCACTCAGAACAACCTGGGGGCTCCCTGCACCCTGTGCTGGCGGCTGCGGGTCGCCACGGCCGAACACGGAGCGGGGCCCTCGCTTGAAGCCGCGGCTCCTCGCTAATAATTATTATTATTAGTCATATCTGTTAAGAGATTGAAAGCATTTCTGTTCCATCCCCAGGAAAATGGGACTGTGGGTGTTGGGTATCAGCCTTGGTTTCTTGTTGTGGCCGGGGTGTTGCAGTACGCAGACAGTGTCAGTAAGCACGTGACTGTCACAGGGCAGGAGGAGCTCCTCCTAATTTAGTCAGCAAAGGGCTCGCCATAAATGCTCTAGTTCAGAGAGCAATCTTGCTTTGAAGCACGTCTCACATTCACCTCCAATTCTACCACGTTCTGGTCCTTTATTAAGGATTGGGCTCAAACTACACTCCCTTTGAGGGAAACTAGGCTGAAAGAGGTAGTTAGGATCCAACTGCAAATCAGCACTGGGGCCACAGACCCAGTGCAAAGAGCAGCCTTCGCTCTAGGCCACAGCAGCTCCAAGGAAAACACACATGATATGGATATCAGGCTGTCCTGAAAGATTTGCTGCATGTGCACTACACTGCTTGTTAATGCAGACAGAGCTGTGCAGCACCCAGAAATATTACAGAAATTTTATTTTTTCTCCGAAGGACTTTGTTCCTTTGCTAATTTATTGCATTGTAAACGATGAAAGTTTTTTGTCAGAGAAATGCTCAGCACTTGCATAAATTCCTCCTTTCCTCCACAAATCTGTGTGCTGAAGGTTACAGGAACAACTCTGGGCTAAAGAAATATGTAACTGTGTAATAAAACAGTCCTGCAAAGCAGAAGCATAGGCATAACAATGACTGTACATTGTTAGAGTATTATTTCATAACACTTCACAGTGAGCTTCTTTAAAGAGAAGATCCCATTCTGTGATGTCTGTGTGTAGGTGTATATCTATACAGACACACACACACACACAGAGCTTATGTATATCTGTCTCAGAAGTTCATCGAACACCTTATAAATTCTGTTCTCAGCAGTAAACACAATTCATAGAAGCAAAACCTGCTCTGAAGCTTGGCCCGAGCGCAGTCACAGTCCTCGTCTGAAACTGCAGCCGTTAACCAGGATCAGTGCTACAGCTTGTAAATGAATCAGTTTATGTTTAGCTTTGTTTGTGTTACAGTGAAGAGGGATTTTCTTTATTTTTTTCATATTGAACTTGTTTCAAGTGTAGATGAGATCTCTTTTCTGAAAACGTTATTCACAGGGTGAAATCAGTCCTGTAAAATGTCAGTCAGAGGCCTGAAACTTTTGAACGAATGTGATCATCTCAAAACAGGAGACTGAGATATCACAAGTTCCCTGGCCCAAATCCTTAAAGGGTACTTAAGTCATTAGCCTACAGCCCACAGCAATGGATGCCTAAATTAGCTGCCTAAAATGTCTTTAAAGACTCTGACTGTGTGTTTAGGTAGCACCAAATTTTTAAGATAATTTGTGCTGAATAAAGAGATTATAAAGAACTAAGGTGCCCCAAAGAGCATTTGAGCTAATGAGAACTATGCCTCTAGTCATTCTGTCTGTATTTTAATTCCATTTCATACTTGATTTTATTCTCATTACGTGCTTCATGATAGAAAGTGAGAGGAAGCCGTTAGATTGGGTATCACCCTCTGGTTTATGCGTGGAGCCAGTAATTCCCATACAGCGAAAGCACAAATGGAACATACGATTCCTACAGTGTGTTTTTGTAAAAGTATTTCTACTGGAGAATACTTCTATTCCTTTCAAATCTGCAATGTCACTTCATTTGAAGATCCCAGTGGAGTCTTAGGCTTGTGTTTTAGCTCTTCTAACCATGTAAAACAATTCTGACAGTAGTAGGAAAAAGACTCTTGGGTACCCAGCTTAGTTGTCTTAATTTCTAAATAGCTTAAATGCCAAATAAAGCCTGTAAAAAAATACCCTATATATAGCTTGGTTTAAAATGAACAAAGACTACTAGTTTTCCTTTGGGAAACATCTTTAATTTAAAGAGAAAATGATTTTTTTTAATGTAACTCTCAAATGGGGATGCATGTATTGGAAAAAGAGCTATTTACTCAGTGTTTTGAAAACGCAGCTCTCCTTAAGGTCAATAATTCCATGTAGGAATGAGGCTGTTGGGGCATCTAGCTGGGCTGAGCTGGCAAAGGAAAGGGTGGATGTGGAGCGGAGCCCACCCTACGGGCCGAGCTGGGATCTTGGGACGCGCGACACGTGGATCGGGGCTGCGGTGGGGACTGCTCCCCTTCGAGCGCCCTGTCTCCTGCTCCGGCTTCCCGGCCACTCCTGCCTTGCCAGCTGCACGGGGGGTTCGGTTGGGTTCTCGTTGGGTTCTCGTTGGGTTTCGCATGAAAAGCTCTGTATCCCATTGCAAGGCCACAAGTGCTGGGGGAGCAGCCTCTGCTCCAGGCTCTGCTTTCAGCTGCTGTTTTGACTTCCCAGCGAAGGCGGCTGTTGCTTCTAAGGGACGTGAAGACTGAGGAAGAGGAAGGACTGTGGCTTTTTAACTCCTGCCTCCCCAGACGTGTGTGCATGTGTGTGCAGGCTGTGCTAAGCACATTACCCTAGAGGAGGCAGGCTTTTAATGACATAGCCCCAAAGAGGTATATCTTAGGAGGCTTTTGTACATTTTCTACTGGATATTTGTACTTTGTGGATACAGTCTGCTAATTGCCTATTTTTTATTGAAATTACTCACAGACCAAGAGCTGTTCAACACAACTATACCAAAGAGCACAGATTTGTGTCTTTAAGGTTTTGTCATGCGTATGAGGGAAAGCCAGTATTATTTCTGTCCATTCACCTTTAGACCGCATAGCAGATTGACAGAGAAATAACTAAACGAGGAGAAATTGCCGAGTGGCAGAAAGGAGCAAGGAATATGTTCTGCACCTCGGTCTAAAAGGTCACGCAGGTTTACAAGTAGCAAAGGTGTAAAAGCAAAAGCAGACAGGGCCGGGCCCCCGCCTGCCTCCCTGGCAAGCTCCTTGAGCGGCTGTCGCTGTCGCCCCCGCAGGATCTGCCACTGCGAGGGCGACGACGAGAGCCCGCTGATCACGCCGTGCCGCTGCACGGGCACGCTGCGCTTCGTGCACCAGGCCTGCCTGCACCAGTGGATCAAGAGCTCGGACACGCGCTGCTGCGAGCTCTGCAAGTACGACTTCATCATGGAGACCAAGCTGAAGCCGCTGCGGAAGGTACGGCCGCCCCGCGCTCGCGCCCCCGAGGGAGCCGGCCCCGGGGCTGGCATCTGCGCCCCCACGCCCTGCTCTCTCTCTTGCAGGAACGGGATGGCAGAAAGAGCAGGTTTCTGCGTTTGAAAGTTTGACCTCCTCTGCTGTGCAAGGGGCTGCTTCTCTTAGTTTCAAGCCAGAAGGAAATCTTGCTCGTTGCGTTTTGCTCCTCGGCGGGCAGAGCGCACAGCAGTTCTTACCGCGAGCCCCTAGCTCAGCGGTGCTGATGGCAGTGATGCCTCCGCCGACGTGGGGATGGCAGCTGTGAAATAGTGCGGTCGGTTTAGAGGTGTCTGGCCTAGCTCTGACACTTACAGGCAAATTAATCACTCGCGCATTGAGGTAAGTTAATGGAATCCAAACTGCAGGGTGACCGAGCGTCCTGAAAGTCAAATATATACTGTCTGTGCTCAACTGTTTTCCAGAATAAATCAGTTTAATGGCACATGGGTTGTCAGGGGAGGGAAGATGAAGAATTTCTTAAATGTGGGGTTTGTTTTCTTCAGAGTGAATAATTCCTGTGGTAGATTTTCTCCGATAAATCATTCTCATCCTGTTCAGATGTTGTTGCATCTTTTAAGTTTTAATCAATCTAGAACATGACAGATTTGATTTAAAGTACATTTCAATATGAGGTGTCTTGAAAAGCATGTACAAACTATCAACTTACAACTAGTAGATTTATTTTCTATGCATGTGCAATGTGCAGTAGTGCTTTGATGGCCAAAAGGCGTTCTGTTTTGTCAGCCTTGCATAGGTAGAAGCTCGGGGAGGGGAGAGCAAATGGCTCTTCCCGTTTCTCACCCAGAGAAATGCCCAGGGAGGGCTCTGGCGATGAACCGCTGTGGAGGAGGGACTTGGGGCTGATGTGACATGTAAAGCCTGTGACAGGAAAGGACAAAGATCTCAGGTCCCACATCTTGCCAGATTGGCAATTGAAATAGATGTAAATAAATTAAAAAAAAAACCCTTATGACTACAAACTTAATTATATTGAACCTGTTTTTAATAATTGCAGATGAATTCTAGCTAACGTGCCAGGAAGAAGATAATTGTATAAACCCCCCTGTCTGTAGCATATCTTTGGGTTTTCTTTTTTTCTCCTGTATACATGTTTCTGTTTTCAACACAGATTGCCCTAGCCTTCCACCTAGCAAATACATCTGCATTTTCCCCAAGAGAATGCACAGATGGCAGTATTCAGACAGAAACCTTATCCTGACTGTGTTATCTTATAGATTGTCTTTGAAAACATAGAAATAAAATGTATAGCGTACATTCATTTTTCGGAGTTTTTGACAGAACCAGAAACTAATTTTGCCCACAACAAAAGTTTTGGGTGGGCTCCTGCAAAAGATGCCCTTTCCGTGATCACCAGGCCTGGATTTGAAGCGTCATTCTGCCAGTGAATGCGTCTCATCTCTTGACCAACTTTGATTTCATAACACATTCAATATATAATTTTAATTCATTTATGATGCAAGATTGTGGAGCTTGGTTCTTGCCAGTGTAGTGCTTTATTATTCACAATTTCACCATAATACCTTCATAGAGTTCTAACTGCTGCTCTCCTGAAGGGAAAAATTACAGACCACAGAACTTAATTGCAGGTATCTGCACTCATGTTTTCCCAGTATCACAAAAGCAGGGTTTAGCTGTAAAACAACACTCTTTTAAATTGACTGGTGAATTATCTCGATGCATGCTTCAGCCCTCCGTGTACCCTCAGTATTCCCTAACTCTCCTGTTCCCTAAAGTTCCTACCAGAGTCTGAAGGTGCATGAAAAAATCATACATAGATTTTTTGCCCTACAGCTCTCTAAGCACCATAATGACAATGGGCAGGATACAACCTTAACATAAATTGAGATAGTTCAATTAAAATCCATAGCCATGTCAATAGGCACCAGTTATTTAATTTCAGAATGCCTGAAAGCCCCAAGATCCAATAAACCTTCATCTTTTTAGGGAGTTTCGCACTAAAATAATCTTTTTAGGTGATGTTCAACAGGCACGGCAAGTGTTTTGAGTATTTGAACAGGTTTAATTACTTAAATATGAATTTAGTGATGAAATGCTGCAGTGCTTCAGTTTGAAATACAGGATATATAGCCTAACGCATCTCTTTTATTGGTCTCTTGGTCTCCATTATGGCTATTTATGCTTATAAAATAAAATGGGTGTACTTGTAGCTTTACCTTGCAGCGTTTGCAATGCGTTGCAGAAATTGTTGTGTAGAAGCCCTTTCTGTGGCGGTGAGTTGGAAAGTGTCAGTGAGCTGGGGTCAGCGTTCTGTGGAGCTGCAGCAGGTACGAGAGCACCCCGAGAAAGCCGCTCGTTAATCCCAGGAACAGCTGGGGTTTTGCACCTGCTCTGTGTGTCTTGTGAATCTAGTGTAGAAGCATAGAAGAAACGGGAGCTGAAGGAAAATCTTGTGAGTATAAAATGGATGAAAATGTCAAATTGAAAGGTGCTTTACATACAGAGAGAGCTTCACAATGGTTTTTCCACAATGGTTCACAATACTTGAGCTACTTTTCATGTTTAAATTTTGCTGTGTGGTTAAGACTTTTGGTACCTCATGAGGTATTTTCCCTTGATACATTAACCCAACAGGTTAATCTGTGTTAATCTGTGTTGTCAGATATGTCTCTTTCTCTCTCCCAATTTTGTTTTACCTTTGAAATTGCTTACAATTAATGTTTCGTTTATGAGGTATAAGCAATTTTTACTACATTGTTACCATGTAGTCACTCATCATTGAGAATGAACAAATGATTTTTTTCTTTATTTAGAAAAGCATTAGGTATCAATTCAGGCCTGCCTGTCTTTCCTTGAACAAGGAGGATTTAAAAGGGTTATTTTTGTTATATTAAGCAGAAGGAAACTCAGCCAATATAAGTACTGATGATCAAAGCAACCTAGCCTTGTTTACTGTGAATGTGTGCATGTATTTTCTGAGTGTTTATTGCTCTTCTGTTCTCAATTCATTCATATACTGAAAAACAGCACACCAAAACCTGATACAGGGTTTATCTCTTTGTGCTAGTCCATTTTACACCCTTGAACTCTTTGGATTTGTACGTTACCCGTGTGCTGCCATTAGCGGGGAAGGAAGCAATGCTCTCACTCAACTTGCTGTCATTTGCATTGCAGGCAACCAACTTGTAGCCAGCGAGATGAAGTGTCAGTGCACAACAGCCCCAGCTCCAGTGCACAAGGATGAAGTCGCAGGATGAAGTCCCTGTTGGAGATAGTTGGTTCCTTGATTCCCACAACAGGGAATTTAAGTTCTGGTTAGAAATTAAGGAACAGACTAACTCAGATTTCACGTTCTCCAAATTAAACTAAAGCCCATTTCAGTGTCTGATCTGGCTGGATTGCTTTGTTGAGGGGAGATTACGGCTGTTTGTTATGGCATTGATTTACCTACTGAATGCAATGCAAATGTTTCAGTGTGATGAGTTAAAGATTCTGTTGCAGCAGGAGCATAGGATCAGGAGAAGGGGCTGTGTACCAAGAAGATGTAAGGTTGGAGCCCCAAGCAATTTCAGATAGAGGGTAATGCCAAGCTCTGAGACACCCTTTATCTTGAGAAATCGATAATCCCACAAGCTGCTATAAAATATGTGTGGGTGGAAATAGTCACCTATGGAAACAGGTAAAAAACATTCCAAACAAGACAAAAACATCCCCAGAATGGCTCCTTGAAGAGACGGAAGCCGCAGGGGAAAGGGGCGTCTGAAGCGAGGGTTTTCAGCCCGTTGGTCTCCCAGGTTTAGGGCTCGCTGGGTGCTGCAGGGACACAGCTCCTCGTGCTCCCTGTGCCCAGGGGCTGCCCTGCCTGCGGGAGAGCTGGTGCTTGCAGCGCTCTGGCCTGGCTGCTGCTGCTCCAGGCAGCGTGGCGGGGAGCCGGGGAGCTCCCCTCCCTGCGGGGCCAGCGCAGGCCTGTAAAAAGAGGAAATCTTGAAGATACACGACTGCCCGAAGGGACCAGTTCGAGACTGGGTCTTCGTGGATAGATCTTCATTATTTGATAACATGTGGTGCTATGCAGATTCAGTGAGCGCAAAAGATGTTAAGGGTGTTGATTTATTTTTGTTTAAGTGCCCGCTGCCCGTGGATAGTTTGTATGACGCCCCTGTACAAGTGTGTCGTGTTGGCTCCTGAAAGTGGTGCTCCCTGCAGAGGCCTCTCGCCGAATTGCTGCTGTGAGCTCAAACCCGTCTCCATTGGGAATTCCGGCCTCCCTGCGGAGCAGCCGACCCATGGAATCCCCCGGGAAAGGAGCAGCCGCCACTTCTCCGTCGCCTCCTCTTTGCTTCCCGTGGCCCTGCGCTGTGGCGGGTGAAACCAGCCGGCTTTTCCATCCCCTTCCCAATGATGCTCGTGATGAGGAGCGATAGCCAGTGCTGCGCAGGTCAAGGGGCAGCGACCTGCTCCGGGATCAGCCCTTTTAGCCCCATTTGGGGCCAACCTTTTGGGCCTGAGCACGCGGGAGAGCCGGCGCTTCCTGCTGTTTCTGAGGGAGCGTTGCCAAGGCAACCTGCTCCCGCGGTTCCCTCTGGGAGCAGGCTGCTTCCCTAAGCACTGCCAGTCTCTTGTGGTGAGGGGTGTCAGGCGCCTCGGCGGCGTGGGGAGCCCTTGATGCCATAGGGCTGCTCCGGCACTGCGTGGGGAGCGCGGGGCTCGAGGGAGGCTCTGCGTGTTCGAGCCCTGTTTCAGGTTAAAGTGATTCTGCAGCCTTCATCTGCTGTTGGGCACCGCGAGGGTGCGGGGGGCGACATGTGAAAGGATCACACGCTGCCACTTGCAGAGTAAGGCGCTCTGGCTTTTTGTGCAGTAACAAGAATAGCAGATCATGGGCTTTTCCTGATGCCAGAGTTTGCCTTAGCATCCATCTCCCTGTTTGTTCCATTCAGCCCAGCTGTTTCTCACAGAGCTGTTCCAACTTGCATGGCTTTCTGAGCAGCACTGCTGAGCCCTGGTGTCTCACACCTTGAAACTGCCCTAGGACACCCTTGGGCTCCCCGCGAGTCACCCTGCTACAACGACGACGTGCTGCTGAGGTCGGGAGACCTCGCTGTGCACGGCCGCCTGCCTGACAGGGAGCAGGGTGCCCCTCTTTGGGGTTGTCTCCTCTGAACTTGTTTTTAAAGAAACAAACAAAGAATCTTCTTGGAGACAATGAAATGGAAACTGTTTCCTCATCTAATTAGCTGCCTGTAACCAAATTTTCTACTCCTGCCGAGCACTAACATTTACAAAAATAAAGGGAATTCAGGAGATTGCCCAGCTTATGGTATTAGTGATGCTGATGTCCCCATGAGCTCCAGTGGATGCAAATGCTTTTGTGCTCCCTGAAGTCATCCAGGTGCTGATGTGATCCAAGAAGTGCACTGCCGTGCCCGGGCATTTGCAGTGGAAACCAGGGCGATTCAGAAGCCGCTACAACTGCATTGCTTTGAGCTGTATTACAGGTGCCACTTGCATTTCCAGCAAAAATTGCATGTCTTTTTTACTTAGAGGACATTTTACTACCCCATCATGCTGCTTTTTTATTATTGTTATTAAGTAATTGAGGCTTCATTCTCACTTTTTTTTTTGATTTTAATCATTTCAGTGTTGTCTTTTATAGCTCGGCCTCACAACAGCTATGGGCACGCAGCTGGTCAGCTCAACCTTTGAAACTAATGAGCAGAATCCCTTGCTACTGACTTTACTACTAAAGGAAATGCGTCTATTAACCTCCCACATCACTAATACATACAATTTCACAGCGTTTTGGCAACATCAAATTAGTTTTACACGAGAACTGTGATACGACCTGCGTATGAGATGAACCGAGGTTTTGTTCACCAGCTGCTGCTCGCGCATTGGTGCAAAGAATGGCCCCTCCTGGATGGCCTGGCCATGGGGCATATGGTACTCCATCTGAATTATGATCAAAGGGGATAATTAGCAGAAGTCAGGCTGTATATTTTATGATTTTTAGTGTTGACTTATCTTTCCCCTGCAGCATTTTATTCAAATCACTTTGGAGAAAAAAAAAAAAAAAAAAAAAAAAGAGCCCTCTGCAGGAATTTAAAATCTTACTTTATTCATCTGCTGCAATGGTATGTGACAGAGTTGGAATGTGTGACATTTGTTGGAGGTCTGCAGAGAGAGTAGCCTCCCTCAGCTCTTCACCAGAGCCCTACGCTGTAGTTTGATGTTAATTAATGTAGCACAGATTTCAACTATTTCATTGTTATTTAATTGGATCAAAGGAGTGTCTCTTGTGGGAAAACTGAAAGACAGAGGCAGTAATAGTAGCTATTCATTGGGAAGTCAGTCAGGTTTGCTGAAGTCATTGAAGTTTATTGATAATGAAGCATGTCAGCTCCTTTTTTCTAAGTTTTGGGAATGTGGTAGATCAGACGTGTGTGTGCAGGGCATATGGAGCTGCAAAGCGATGTCTAGATGTGTCTGTACTAAAATGTATCTATAACCACCCAGTATTGGCACACGAGGACATGAGAAGTGTTGGTAGCAACTCGGACTGGTGGGGGAGACTGAGTTGTATTACTGTGGGTTGGTCAAAGACAGACAGAGACCATTGAGAGATGCCCAGGTGTGATGGCTACAGCAGACCCTACGTGTTGGGAGATGACTGCTGTGGTGGAGGAGGTTCCTGAGGCCTCTTTGGCCCTGGCACAGTCCATGTCAAATCCAGCCTGCGCACATGTCACAGCTGCTCTGGGATTGCCCGGAGAGGGGAAACCACAAAACGCAGCAACCCTCTCTGCCTGGTGGGAAAGGAAATACCGGCAGCCAAACTATGATCCGCACGTTGGGTGTTGGGTTGGGCTGAGGGTGTTTTGTTTGTATCTTTGCTTTCAGTTTTTGGCCCAAGATGATTTTCCTAGAGACCTGGGCAATGATTTTAAGACATTTTCTACTGAGTCAGTGAATTTCCTGATCGGTGGTTTGGTATTTCATTTTCGGCTTTTGTGGGTTCTATCAGGATTGAAGGTTATCGTAGTGGCTAAAACTACCATCCTGGCAGCTTCTGATGCTTTTTCTTTCCTCCCTTCCTCCCTCTCTCCTCCTTTTTCCCAACAAACTTGCACAAAAGACAAGAAAAGAAAGACATATTTACCAAAGAGATAGAGCCTACAACTGATCACCTGGGCCTCTGTTGAACAGCAAATTGATTAATGTTGGAGGAACATTCAGAGAGGATACCTGGGAAGTAAAAGCTTTAAGGAATACTTTTGGATTCTGTATTTTGTGATAAAATAATTTCTAGCAGGTGGGAGCTATGAGGAAGCTTCCAGTATGGAGAGAATAGTCTATAATTACTCGTCATGGGGCTTCTTGCACTCTTTCTTGCACTCTTCTCCGAAGCCGCTGTCCTCGGCCTCTGTCTGAGGCATAACAGGGGACGGAGGGACAGCAGGCCTGTCGACTCCTGCATTTCCAAAGTGTGGCATTGGTACATTGGGATCTGAGTTGGAATTAGGATGCAGGTATTGCAGTGCTCATAGTTGGCAAGTGACTCATATTCTCAACAGTACTTCCAGACTGCAAAACAGCAATTTAATTTTAGAAAGGATGTGCTCAAATTGCTTAATACACTCATTTTGCAGGTTTTAAGCTTGTACTAATTGATGACAGACATGGTGTAAAATTCTGGAAGTTTCTGAAGAGTGTGTATTGATATGTATTGACACGTATTGATCATATTACTCAGGTCCAGCTCTTTCAGCTGTCATTTAAAAAAGAAATAGAAGTATGTTTATTTTTATAGCAATTCTAATGGTGAGGTGTTTGCCAAAGAGAAATGTTTCACTGTGCGGTGACGCCCTGGGCATTCCTATCACGTGCGTGCAGGTGACTGAAGTGCCTTTAGTGTGCAGATGCACCCAGGGCACACGCATCGTTGGAAGCTGGGGCCGCTCCTCGCGCGGGGCGCAGCGCGGCCGGCCCGGTGCCGTCCTGCGGCTCCTCCGCCAGCGGCCGAGATCCGGGCGTTGCATGTATTGCAGGTAGATTTCTGCCTTTAGGCTTTATCGGTGTCTGTAGGAAATGGGGCAGCATCCCCAAACACGCAGATCTTCAGAGGGTGTTGGGGAGCGCCCCTGTTTCCTTGTGCTGTAGTGATATTGATGAACTGTGGGTTTGTTTGTTAGCAGGAACGGGTGAGCAGGCAAGTTGGGCCCTCTAAAGCAGATGCCAGGGATCTTCTCTGGGCTGTTTTATGGGAAAGGGAAGTAGTCAGCTATTTTTCTTCCTTTTCTTTTTTTTCTTCCCCTGAAAGACCACATTATGTAATTCTAGTTCTAAAATCAGTAACTGTTTTCCTTTAGGTTTCAGAGCGAGATAGTCTTCAAGAATCAGAAAACGTAGGGTGCAAATTGTCCAAGGTTAAAGACAAACTTTCAGGAAATGAAATACCAGAGCTCAGGCTAAGGCATGCATCACCCTAAAGGTAACTCTTTAGAAGTTGGGGTGGGAAGATGTTTCAGAAGGTGTATGAAAGAGGTAGTGCACATTGTATTTCTTGTATTTTTTAATCCATGAAGCTAGTGAGGTTTAGTCCCATCTGTGTTTCCGTGAGTGGTTTGGATTTGGATCAGGTTCATGATCCTATTTTCGTTCCTTTGCGCGTGCGTGGCAGGCGCTCCGGGAGGAGCTGCGCGGTCTCCTGCCTCCATCCAGTGGCCTGTGCAGCACGGTGCAAGCGCGGGATTTCGGGAAGCTCGTTGGGGAAGACACGAGGGGAGCGGATGGGTTGCTCAGTGTGCGCCGAATCAGGGAAAAAGTGACAAACAAGCCCTCCTTCAGCCTGCTTCCAAAATCTGCACCAGCCTGCACCATATCTGAGGGACAATTTTCCGGGACTCGGCATCCCGCCCGAGGGGCTGCTCAGCCTCTAGCTACCCTTTAAACGGCCTCTCCTCAGTGTTCCAAGGCGCGTGGTTTACAGCAGAACAGTTCAGTATTGCATGAAAATGTTCTGGTTTTCAGTTCTGTCATCGCCAAAAGCGCACATTGGGTTAAAACATAAGGAGTTTGTAGTTTTACAAATCACTTGCTTTTCAGGTGGAAAGAGACAGCGCGGCCTAATTGGCTTCTAGTAAAATTTGACGAGCTTGTATTTCCCTCCCTTTATTTTGATTATTATTTTTGTTGCAGTGGGAGAAGCTACAGATGACAACAAGTGAGAGAAGGAAAATAGTCTGTTCCGTCACATTCCACGTAATCGCTATTACCTGCGTCGTCTGGTCCCTGTACGTCCTAATCGACAGAACGGCAGAGGAAATTAAACAAGGCAATGACAATGGTAGGTGTTTTATTGACCACCTCCAGTCTTGTTCACAGTGCAGGGGTGGGTTTGCAGCTCCGCGACCAGTCGCTGTGTCGCGTATCTCACTACAAAACTAGCCCGCCAGCTGTTCAGTGTTGGAGCTCCTGTTCCCTGGGTATCTCTAAAGGTCTGACCAAAAGATGGGTGAGAATCCAAGCGCGCAGTGCTTTGGTGTTCAGTCTGTTGGGATCGTCCTGCAGGAGACAACAGGGCCCATCCAACAAGCAGCTTCCCAATGGGAATGCCAGGAGACGCCCCTGCAGCTGTGTCAGTCCCTGGTGTGGGAATTCAGGAGCACAGAGAACCTCCCTTTCGAACTGTGGCTGCCCTGGCTCCACCTGGGCTTCCCGAGAAAACTCGGAAAGGGGGAAGACAGGGAGAGGACAGAGGGGGAAGGTGAGTTCTTGGGAAAGCTTTAGAAACAAATTACTTCTTAATTACCAGTAATAAAGCAGTCCCTGTGGATGCCACAAGCAGGATTTCAGCCTCATTATGCCTATTGGGTACAGGAACTTCATTAATGTAGGAGTAATTTATTATCCCGCTACTACAATTTATAGCAGAGTAAGTCTATTAACAAAGCAGAAACAGTACAAATGTGTTTCATTTAGTTGTCTTAGCCCCTTTCAGATACCAAAGGCCCTTTATATATTGAAAATCAGAACACTGCTTTATCGCTTCCAAATATTCAGTTAAAAGGATAAAATTGAACATTCCACTGGAAGAAAGGATTCAGCGTTCAAACTTTTTTAGTAGCTTTTACTTCAGGGGCCCAGCAAGGCAACAGCTTAACCCCTTGTGTCCCGCTAGCCTCAATTTCTCTTCCTCAGGTTAGCAGATTGAGCATGCCAGGTGAGGGCCCTCACAAAACAACTCTTGTGAGGATATATATGCCCCATATATTCCAATTTGTTGTTTACAAAACCTGAGAAGTTAAAATAATGATATATGTACTTGGGAAGGAAAACTGCTGGCTCTGCATGTTATACTTGAGTATGTACCTTTAGCAGATACGGGTTTCTTTTCCCACTAAATTGTATGGGTTAAGTATACTGCAGACTGACCTACAGGCTCCCATCTCATATCTGTGTGAGACTTGAGGATATTTGGTCTCAAATGCTAACAGTGATGAGGATGATGCTGAAGATGAGCAAAAAGCAGCTTTGCCTTTTTGATCTGAATTGACTTTAGGAACTAGGCATCAGAGAGACAAAGGCCTCTACCTTTGTGCTCTGCACTGAAGTTAACACCGGAAACGAAACAGGCAGAACTTGGTGCCTTCTCGTTAGATAAATATTTGCTGCTGCTCCTGAACTCTGCCTTTCCCGCCAATGAGAGGGAAAGAGGCAACAAGCAGCCTCAGGAAGTCGTCGCAGATGAATATGTAACACACGGCCTTGTTTTGCTGGCTTTCTAAATGGCAACCCTGTTTTTCATCTTGAAAACCTTGCCCTGGGGACAGCAGTAGGGATGGCTTTGAAGTTCTATTTATGAGTAAAACATAAATCACAGCATCCATTAAAGAGGATAAAGGTATCGGCTGTGGATAAGCACAACTTAACCGGTAACACGAGTATTTACTGTTACACGGAAAGACAATGAAAACTGGAGCAAAAAGACTTTAGAGTATTTGTAGGAGAAAGCCAAGGATATTAATGTCTGTTAAAACTGTTAAAGTTAATAATCAGTATTTAAAATTATTTAAATGAATTTTTTTTCCCCTTGGGGAAGCATTTGACACAAATAAGTAAGTGTGCACAAACCTATCTGTTAAACCAACTCAGGGGGAAAGGCCAGACTGTAAAGGCCAGGGAAGGCAGATGATTGAGCAGGTGGAACCAGCCCTTTGGGCCTGATGTGCTGCTGCCCCTCCGCTTCACAAGGAGCACATGGCCACAGAAAGAGCGTTACGAACGATGCTGCCCCACAGCTGCTAAAGGAATCCTACAGAGCGCCCTGCTTTCCACCAAGAGGTAAACCCGCTGCTAAGGATGTGTGCAGCATCTGGTTACCTCAGTTTTGATACCTGTATGTGCACTTGAGCAAACCACGAGCTAAGGGGTATTACTGCAGAACAGCAAAACACACATTTCTCAGCTGTATCAAGTACTGCACTTCTGCCACGGCCTTGAATTTCTGTCTTAACCCAGTTGGGGTGGCCCCGGTTGGAGGCTGGGGCCAGACGTCTCTTGGCTGGCCTGCTGCTTTAAGGTAGGAATGGGGGCTCCCTCCTGCCTTCTGCACTGGGGCCGCAGTTGCCGATGGCATGGGCAGATATGGGGATTCTGGGAATACTGCTACGCCAAAA
>VZSG01000018.1:950125-1005393 GCA_013398315.1 Nothoprocta pentlandii | reverse complement strand
AAAGAGGATAACTGGGAAAGTAGAAACAGACCTAACCGTTTTGTTTACAGCAAACAAAAACCTCTCACCCATGTGTTACTGCTACGGGTCTAATTTGCTCGTTATCTTCTCAGAGATGCACCTCAAAACACCATGAGTCCCGTTACTGAACAGACCCAGCGAACGCTCCCCAAGCCTGAGGTAACGTGACGGGGAGAATCTGCAGATACCTACCTGGAGCGGCAGCTCGGCTGCTTCTTTTACTTTGTAAAAGCGAATTAGAAATCTTTCTTAAACTTGATATACAACGTTTTAAAGTAAAGCTGTAAGATAAAAATGAAGTTTATTGCAGGATGTTCTTTAAATGGAAGGTATTAAAGGTCTGGGAAAGGAGGACCAATAGCGAAGATAAAAGTTTTTTCTTTTTTTTTTTTTAAGATCCATGCGACAGAGTGTAGGTGTAAGAGAACGTAACTAGCTATCTGAAGAGAATTTTAGTTTTTATTTCCCTCAACTGGCTGAAAAGTGAATCAATGGTTTCTTGCTGTACAAGGGCAAACTTGAGGTGTTAGAGCAGTTCAGCAGTTTTTTTGTTTTCAGCATTCTCATGTAAAAATGAGGTGTCAATAGCATTAAGAAGTGCAATAGCTAATTGAATGTAGATACAAAGCTGTGTCCGACAGGGTGAGCTCCGCGCCGAGCCCTTTGGTGATTCGTTTTCCCTGCCTGTGATGTCGACAACCAGGACGCGACAGCCAGCGGCGACTCGGAGCTGCTTCGTGCTGCCTTGGACGAGGCTGGGACCTGGATATAAAAACAAATGCTGGAAGCTCCTTTTTGATCTTGCCATTGGACAAGGGGTGGCGGGGAAAGCGAGGAACTCACCAGCAACCAAAGAGCCAGGGAAGGCTGGTGAGACTCGGGTTCATTCACAGGGGCAAATCGGCCGTAACTGGCAGAGTCTGTTGCAGAAGTCTGGCGGTTTCTAAGGATAAATTGACTCATTCAACATCCACTTTTCTGTAACAACAGAATCATTGACGATGCTGGGCCTAATGGGTACTGGAATTTATATATTAAGCATTCCTTTGTGAACATGTTTGTGCCGGCTTTAAGCCGGAGCACAAACCGAGGCAGCATCTGTATCTGCTACCAGCTCCTTGTGTTCCTGGGTTTGGAACTGGTAACATTATTTGGCTGTGGTAAGTGACTGTCACTTGACTAGACAGTGTATGAAGTCTTGGTGCTTGAACAGGCCCTCAATGCCTGTTAGCATTTGTCCTCAGTTGCTCCAGCTGGGCTGGATTAATATTCAAGTCTTTTCAAATAATGACATTTGCTTTACCTATAAAATAACTTTCCAATTATACAGTTGCATAATGAGAATTGTAACAGCTTCTCCTTTGGCGTATGAGAGGAGCCAAATCCATCCTGGGTTTGTAACTGTGGAAGCTCCAGAAAGTCTTCAGCAGGCCGGGACAGTGCCAAGAAATGCCCAGTACCTGCAGGTACTTCAGATCCTCTACAAAGGCCTGGCTTTCTAAAAGTGCAATTATTAGGCACATTTAAATGTTTGGATACATATTTACAACAAACCCAAATGAACCAGAGCATTAACATCATGAAAGGCAATGAAAATGTTTCTCAGCAGATGGTTTCTGGCTATTTTCTGTTCATGTAAACAAAATGATTCCCTTTTCTAGCCGCTTGTTCCTTGGCCTGCTGTAGCACCACGATCCTGTAGCAAGCACTTTATCCCCTATCTCGCAGGTTGATTGGACTCGCTTATACTGCTGTTTTTGTTGACCGAGTATAAATTTCAAATGAAAGAAAGAATACTTGAGGCTTGTGAAAGCAAAGCTGTGGCATCCAACAGGACTACTGCACATAAAATATACTGCAGAGTCAGCAACAGAACACACCACTTGCAAAATGATTTTATACCAGCAGCTTCAACTTCATGACACTATTTTGGCACTTGTGCAACTGAGCTTCCAGGAAAACCTCAGTTGAAATTCCCCTTCTCTCCCTTTGAAATATTTATTTGTGGGAAAAGAAGCAAAATAAGGTGCTGCCTGCAAAGAGGAAGGCTTGAGGCAGTCTAGAAGCATTACAGTGTTACCCCATGCACCCCTCCCTCCTGCTGGGTGCTGGGGATGGTCCAGGGATTAGACTTTAGTCTAGGGCTTTAGGGACCTCCCACTAGGCAAGAATTTGCCTCCTGAGGGCTCCTCTTCAAGAGGAGAAGCTGCTGTCACCCTCATGGTGTCCTGGGTGCAGGTCTGCACGATGCAGGAAGGTGCACGGGCCAGGCACAAAGCTTAGCTGCACAAAGCTTAGCTGCACAAAGCTTAGCTGCACAAAGCTCAGTACCTTCAAACTTCAAGGTATCTTCAAAGATGTTTTAATGAAGTGTGCAATGTTAGAGCTAATGAAGGTCAGTACAGAGCTGCCCCTGGAGCCCCAGTGCATCCAAAGCAAAGCTTTAACGAAGGTAGGTGGAAATAAACCTGGTCTAAGGTAAGATGGAGATGTTTACACCAGATGCTTTCAGCACGTGAACATGCATCTTTCTTTTCCTGATTCCCTCAGTTATCAGCATTAGGAGTATTTGCAGCGGGCCTGAACATGCTAGGGGTGTCTCTGGGCAGCGTTCCGGAGGGCCGCAGCTCCCCCGGCGGTGCCATTCCCACCCTGCCAGGCTGCACGGCAGCGTGTCCTGTCCTGGCCTGTGGAAAAGCAGAGTTCTCTCCCCCTCCCCAGAACAAATCATTTCTAATTGCTAATACTGCAAGGGAAGTGACTCTATGATGAAAAGGTTTTACTGTGTGTAATATTTGAAACTACAAGTTTGTGTTTCTTGTTCAACTCCCTTCTCTTTTGCAAAAGGAAAAATACATGTTTTTGTGGGTGAATGTGTACTGAAAGATGGAAGGAAAGGGTAACAGAAGTAATCTATCTTGCTTATTTGTTGTGGAAAAAATTGTATTTGTATTAAAGAAATGACCTAAAAGGAGTGATCTCTGTAGTGATCTGCACCCATCATTTCGCTTCAGCGTTCTGGGAGTATTTGCTACATGATCCCCTCCGTGCCCCATGACACTGTGCCCAGGGCGGTCCCCGTGCCCTCGTGCTGCTGCTGGGGTCCCCAGGGAGTTCTGCTTCTCACCCACGGTGGCCATGTGGCTCATGCCTTGCAGGTGACATCCAGGTGACGCTGGCAGAGTTCTAGCTAGTTTGGTGCCTGCCCTTCCTCTGGTTTATGAACAGCTCAAGGGTAACACAGAGATTCTGTAATTCACCTGCACTCGACTGGCGCACAGCCAACAAAGAGAGGGCAGGATCAACCTCCTGTTCAAGCGTGTTACCTAATCTAACATAGGTTAGGTCCCTTTTTAGCAGGGGAAAACTTCTCTGGAAAACCACCGGGGAAACTGCTCAGCCTGTCAGACACACAGGATACCTTCTGTTGCAGTTCCTTTTAGGTTCTGCCGCTTCAACAAAAGGCACCTTATTTCTTTCTTCAGAACTACCCTATAGCTAAAATGCCTGGAGACTTTATACACACTGAAGTTGAAGAGATAAGGCTATAATGAAGTAATGTTGTATATGGATTATTATGTCATGTACACATATGTCTCAAAGACAAAATATGTTCCTGCAACTTTAACAGTGGTTCACCAATGGCAAAGAGTTAAAAGTAAAGTAACAAGATTTAGATGGCTTTTATTAATATACAATCAGAAAAAAGACACCAACAAAAGCTGAATGGCTCTCAAAAGTAAGATTGTTACTTACAGGAACCCTGAAGAATGCAGTCCAAAGCATAAATCAGTCTAGAAGAAAGTTCAGACTTTAGAGAATCTCCTTCAAGTGCCAATTTACCTCTAGAGCTTATTACATTTCAAGAGCTGGGGAAAAAGAAGAAGAATGCATTAAAAAAACATAGGTAAGAATTTGGGGCAAGACAGTGTCCTTCCCAGCATAAAAGCTCTCAGGCAAAATCCTCATCATGGAAATTAAGTAAGTAGACAAACAAAAATCAAGCTCTGGGTTTTTTCTTTCTCCTTGCCACTATGGGTATTGTGGAAAAACAGAGCAAAACAAAACACTGGTTTTCTGGTAAGCTGCTCTTGTACACGATCAGCTTAAGTCCAGGTAGTTGGTAAATCCAACCACAAACACTTGCCAAAGACGTAGGAATTCTGCTTATAATTCAATCTGAATTAGTTCATACCCAGAAGCCGTTTTTTTTCCCCTACCTCTACATCAGATCAACAAGGTAGTCAAATATTTTAAATTATTTCGACTATCACTTCAGGCACAGACATAATAATACACACACACACACATTTATATATCTATATACTTACCAAGAGAAGGCTTTCTTGTACACCACACACAACTGCACTGAGGCTCAAGCCCATGAAGATCATCAGTGGGGAACAGTTATTCCTACCCTTAGCAATGGACATTTGAACTGCGGCTGCTACATACGACCGCAAAAGCTACGAGTTCGTAGCAATGAACTGACGCTGCATGTCTGAATATACATTTTCACCAAAGGGGAAAGTTTTTCCCCAGTGCAACTTGCCTGGTCCATGACACGCGACACTTGCTCCCATTAGTGAAACGTAAAGGCAGCCCAGGCAAGAGGGGCATAAAGGTGTCACTAGCTCAGTCAGTGACTAAAGACAACCCTTACCTGCTCAGTGCCATCCATATTCCCACCATTAAGAGGAAAAGCTAAAGGCTTCCTCCCAGGATGACTCCTGCCTGAATCGTGAGTGCTCTACAGACACGGGAGAGAGAGGCAGTGCTGCACTCAGGATCTCACGACACAAACTGTGATTTCCTCCTCAGCTTAGGAGTCTGCATCCTGAAGAGCAGGTACAATGTGAGAAGCAGCAAAAACACACGCACGATTTCAGGCTTTACATTCTCAAGTTTTTCCCTCACTGCTTGCTGAAAGTTTGTTCTCTAACATAGGGACACAGTGAGGTAATTAAAAATGCAACCAGAAACGCCACTGCAAATATAATTGGGAATATCAGCTTTATTTGTGTTTCTAGTGCTTGTTAAAATAGGTTTCTTCTGATTCCCTTCAGCTGTTCCAGCTTTCAGATCAGCTGGTGCTCATTAAACCATGTCTTCTCCTTTATTTGGTTCTTCTTTAGATTCCACATTTGCCCCCTCAGGGTGGCTACAAGCAGCATCCTTAGCTGAGAACTTCTTCATTTTAATGTTTGGCAGTTTCTTCAGATCACCATCCCATTCTCTTAAAGGAAAAAGAGAAATCCCACGCTGTGACGGAAAACAACCAACAAGGCAGACAGCAAGAGAGCAGCAGAGCGACCTCCCCTCTTCTCTAAAGACACTCCCTCAAGGTGAGTTTGCTTTTCTAAGTTGTTTGCTGCTTCTCAGCTCTGCTGCAGCATAAATGACTGCCAACAATTGCACCTTGTACACTCAATACAGCACCTGTAACTTCTCTATGAAGAATTTAAATTCAGATTTGACATTCTGATTTAAAAAAAAAAGTATAGCTGGCTTCATTTACCCTGATTATTTCAATCCTTGTTAGGCCAACCGAGTCAGGTTCGGCAGACTAAACTCCCAGTCTTGCAAGCAACAGAAAAGGAGCTTAGCTAAGTTTCTTTATTTAGATGCTCAGTCTGCAGAACCAAGATCACACACGCTAGACCTGCTCTGATTTATGGCTACCTGCTAGCCCCTCATCTAACTGAGTTCAAGAATACCCAGTGCACTAGGAAAGCTTAATTCAGTAAAGGTTAGCTGTTACAGAAATACAGAAAAACAGACATAGTACCAAAAAACCCAAAATATCATATGTAATCTTTTTGAAACAAGGATAAAAAAAAAGTTCTTCATAGTTCTTACATAAATTATTTTTATTAAAAGCAAGAAGTTATAACATGCCAACTTCAGAGATAGTGTTCTGCACAATAATGAAGTAATGATAACGAAAGCTTACCTGAAAAATTTCAGGTGCTTCGTGTTCACAATGTCTGGGATTTCTAAAAGGAGTGAAATTAAATCCTGTTAGGTCTGTTGTATCATCCAAGTGAGCCTCTTGCTGAAGTCAGAAATGTGAATAAAAGGACTGCACGTTGTTTTTTCAGAGACAGAAAAAGAATGAGGATTTGTATTAAGAGAGGTCCAAGAGCAATACTTAAACAGAAAGACCTCCCACTGCTTAAGGAAAGGTAGGAACACCCTGGTTGTCCTCGCTAGTATTTCCTTAACATGCACAAGTTCCTGGTCTTTTGCATCTATTCGTGAAATTTTTACTTTGGTTTAAAAATGTTCGTGCACAGGAAGGTGGTATCACAGCTAAGGGTGGAAAAGGACCTTCCTAAGAGCTGGGCTGGAGCAGCATGGGACCATACAACCCTGTGGCCATGCCCAGCTTGGACTAGATGGTCTCCAGAGAGAAAAGGGCGAGGGGAGCTGCTGGTATCACTAGGGTGCCCTGCCAGAGCCCTGCCTTGCAGCCCACACGGCACCCCTTCCTTAGGTGCTTTATTTCCTTCCAGAGCACTGCTTGTCACAGCGGTAACCGTCTCTCTCTCGCAAAGGACTAGGATTTGTGCACGTTTACCCAAACCCCAGCGTGGCCTGGAACGTTTCTGGCCTAGAACAGGTTCTAAGCAGCACAATCGTGTTCATTAGAACTGTCACAGAGAACACCACCTGTGGGCAGCTCAGCAGACGGAATCAGAGGCGGGAGTTAAACTGGGAAAAGGATGTTAGAAGCCCTGGCTGCTCCTCATGAAAGAGCAATACAGTTGCATGACAGTGACCGTGACAGAGAACAGCAGGTAACAAGCAGCACAGAAGGGCATGTTGGCAGACACATTAAAGAGGTATCATTTACAATTAAAATGAACTTTCTCACATCCTGAAACTTCAAGAATTAACTAATGAAACTGATCTGTTTAGCTTTAAAGGTCACTTTGCACCATGCTTCTGTGAGAACATGGAAGGTAATTAAAAACCAAGCACAAAAGTGTGGGACTGTTTGGGCAGAGGAGTTATGATGTGTTTCAGCTGACAGCACGCTGCACTCCAAAGGCAAAGGCAGCTTTCAACTCCCAGTACTGCCTTTCAAAGCTCTGCTATGAAGACCATTAAAAAATGCAAATGACAAAGCCATGAAGAAAAATAGCAGAAAAATCAATTTAACTACATTTAAGAAATAAGGAAGCAATAAATAACGGCCAATACAGCTCCACAGCCTCATGGATAAAGTGGATGTTTCCCTACTGGTAACAGTCATTTTCTAAATGACTACAATCCACTAAGCATCTGCTAACAGTCAGTAAAAACATTCTCTAGGTTTCTATTTGCAAACACTTGTTGCAATACACCATTTTTAAGCTTTCTTAAATGTAGACAATAGGCAGCCTGCAGTTGCTTCATAACAAGTATGTACATGAGCAAGAGGCAACCCAGTTCCAGAAGAGAAAACAGTCCCTCACTGCTGCAGCCTGTTAAAAGGGCTCCCCGCGCTGAGGCTTCCCGCAGCAACGAGCGGGAGCAGAAAAGCAGCTTCCAGCTGATTTCCATTTATCCCCAATCTCTAATTACAGCATTTAGCAGCAACTGTTCTCTGTATGAATAGCACGTCCTAGACAGAGACTGAATCTTGCAGCAGCTGCAGTAACAAATCATGAATGATTTGTGTGTGTATTTAATATGTGAAGTTGCACCCTGCTCTCTGAATGCTTTATGTACTAATATTAGTATAGCTTCAGATTTTGCTTGTCATATTTCTAGATTCTCCTTTATTTTTGTGTTGTGCTTGTATATCTGACATCTCTTTATCTAGTCCTACTGTTTTTGACAGCTTTTCCACAAAGTAAGAGGAAAAAGCTGACATGTTAAAATGTAAAAGCAAAACCAGAAAGGAGATGTGTGACAACTGAGCAGTTTTGAGAAAATCACCTCTCTCTTCCTATGATTTCCCCCCACACTTCGAAAAAAACAAAGATGAATTTCCATCACGCATGAAGTCATACAGAATTCATCTTCTTTAGTACTTGAAAGCACTAAAGAAAACCTGGCAACATTTTTAGAGCTTTTTTTTTTTTTTTCAATATCTATTGGCAAGGAGGAGGAATACAACACAATGCAACTCTTGTTTGTCAAACCTCACTTCACTTTCAAAAAATTTATAGTTACCTGCACTAAAGAAACAATACAAGCAACGATGCAGAACTGACAGAACGCAAAGCAGAAACACATGGGTGAGAAATGCAGCATGCATCTTTCTTTCCCACCCCCAATTCCTCTCTGAATCAATCCAAGAATTCCCATCAGTTTCTTCTGAGGAGAAAAAAATAGAAATAATACCTGGAAATATTACTCAGGTTATTGACTTGTGAACAAGAGGCACCATTGTCCCTGCTGGATTATTTCTCATAATCTTTCCATACCTAGTCCATAGCCTTCATAGAGCCGCCTTTCCCGTTCCATGGTCTGCCTGATGACTGTTTCCCTTGAACCATGTTGTCTTCCTTGTCTACCTTTAATGCTGTTTTGCAACTCAATCTGCTCCAACTCATCACTAAATCGACCTATATAACTGAAAGAAATGAAATACATTTATGCCAGAAATAGTCATACAAATTTTGTGCAATACAACCACTCCGATTCACTATTGTTTCAGATATCTTACTTAAGAATACTATTTTTTAAAGACACATCAAGCTTTTTTATCCCATTTTTAACCATGTCTTACTTCTCAATCAGTTCACCAACATCCTTCTTTGTGTATTCAGTCTTACTGGGGTCAAGGTGACTTTGAAACCACTGTAATTTTTCTCCTACAAGAATAAAGAGAACATTCATGAGTATATTATCACTCGAGAACATACTAAAGTTTTTCAAAGTTTTTGAGATAAAGTCCCATTTCTCAAGGTTTTTGAATAGCATTATAGAAATTTGGCTCAATTACAAGTTGTGCATAAAATTTAAAGGTAGCTGTAACAGAAACCTTTTAAAGGGTATAATTTCAGATGCATTTTATGTTTTTCTTTATTTAAAAAAAAAGTTACCTTTTCCTTTAAACTACTGGAAGTTAGTGTCTAAAACAGCACTGGTGTCCACTTTGGACAAGCTTTTTAAGATGGCAGATGTTCTGTTTATATTGCCCAGGAGCCACATACGCTGCCAAAAATGAGGCTATACTCTGAGCTCCAAGCTTGACCCTGCCTAAGTAAATATGTCAAGTACCTTAACACTTATGCAAAATCTACATTAAGATTATGGAGAGAGACAATAGAAAAATGCCTCTGAATTATAACTGGAGTATCTATCAAGTTGGTAAAATTTATATTCTGTGTTAAAACGTACTGTACTCAATAACTGAAGTCCCCACTCACCGATGATATTTAAGCGTACAGCTTTTTCAGTCTTCAACCTAGCAAAGACAAAACAAAATAATCAAGAATTAGTGCTGTGCAAATAATTATCTTTATTTTCTTTCTCAAAAAAATTCCAAATCCAAAATAAAAGTCAAGATCAAATTTCATATACAAATATTTGTCGAATTGTATACCTTATTCTAAATCATACAAAGATTTTTTTTTTGTTAAAACTACCATCTGAAATTTTGTCCCATTTACTTTCTAATTTAAATGCTTTCTTGTAAGACATTAAATATAAGATCAGGATGAGAATAGGCTATAACACTTAGAAAACAGCAAGAGGAGTTTTCATGCAAGACCTGCATTGTAATGAAGAAATTCTTTTCAGTAAGTACTTCTAATATTGTGCTGGTATATTTGGTGAGTTTGCTTAAAGAATAAAAAAAAACTACTACAGCCCTTTGCATCCTTGCAAACGCGGCATGCATTGTGGAAATATCATACTAATAATCAATAATCTTTTAATAATTGAAGTCAGCGATGAGTGAATATCCAAAGTTAATGTGCTAAGATAGCAAAATTAATAGCTATACAAAAGAGATAAAGAAAAACCAGCTATGTATTTTTTGTCATTCCATCACAATCTGCAGGTAGGATACTAAAGCATTTTGAATTCTAGGCCATGGAAGTACTCTATTCACTTTGGGATTAACTGCCCTATTGAGAGGTTCTCTGAGAACGAAATGAATACAGGGACTCACGCATTTAGTCCCTGAGCTCTTAGATTCAGTTGGCAGCAATGAAAGTTGCTGACCATCACGTAATTTCAAGAAAGCAGGGATAAAATAATACATTATTGGGGGAAGTGGATCAGTTGCCACTGGAAAAAATGCGTTAGTTATGCCTGATTAAGTAAATATATCCAAATACTTGTAGTAAATTTAAGGAGTTTTCTATTCTTTACTAACAATTATTTACTGTTTTATGAAAAACTCAACACAGCTGAAAACCAATGTCCTCCTTCATTACAATCCTTTTATTCCCTGTAGAATAAAACCAGCAGTTAAGCATTATTTTGCATTTAACTGAAGTAGCTCAAAGGTAGCACAGAGATCTGTCACCTGTTGTAAAAATTCAGCTCAACAGAGCTTAGATTCTATAAACAAATATGCCAAAACACAAACAGGTTGGTTTATTACTGCTAAGAGGATTAGCTTTTAGAAGAAGTATTTCTCCCTGTGCAGATAGTCCAAAAGCTGGCTGAAGGGCTCAAAATATGCAGGTATACAAAATAAAGGAGCAAATGCTTAGCACATGTATGCTGCTGAGCAAGAGTTCTGCTCACTTAAATACATTTATGACTAAGTCCTTTTACTTCTAGATACCCCACCTGCAATAAATGTTTTAATGCAAAATGTTCTGAAGTTGCACTACGGGGTTTGCGCTACAGGGTTATATCATATAAACAAAAAAAGGTCTATAAATTAATCAAAGATTTTAGAGTTTATGAAGAAGCAAATCAGTTTGTGTGGGTTGCCAAGTTGGCTTTGTGTCAGACAGAACTGGGATTAGACTACTTAAACAAGAGAAGGATCAGAAGCCAGGTTTATATCTCTCTGGTAGAAAAGGTCCCAGTCTAAACTGTGTTTGGAAGACGACAGAGGGCTTACAGCTCAGAGCAGACTCTAGAAGAGTGACAGTGACGGAGTGAAGGGTTCCCCTTGCCCACCCACAGGCAGCAGCCCTTGCTGCGTGCCCTGCAGGGCAGCACAGCGAGGGGCACTGGGCTGCAGAGCATCACCACGCAGAATACACGGCGGCCAGCCAAAAAAGCTGCCCAGTTCATCACAATTCAGGCCGCTTTCAGGCTTTTTGAAGAGAGATTTCTTTTTTCCGGTTCTACCTAACAGTATGCAAGAATAAATCTCAAAGTATCATGGCTGCAAACAGCACCACTAGGAGCATAACCATTCAAGGGAGATTAAGGGGTCAGGCAAGAGAAAAAGAAAAAAAAAAAAAAAAAAAGCTAAGGAAAAACAAATAGTAATAAAAAATAAACAGCACCACAAGGAGACATTCAAAGGCTTCCACTTACTCCTAAGGGGTCACTTCAGACTATATCAAGAAAATGTAAAAATCTCTTAGCCTTCCTATATCAGAGCATGATAACATTAGACTGATATATTAAAAAATGAAAGCGCACAAACTCCTGAATAATTTACAATATATGCGCAATAGGAAGGTCATATTCTGTCTCAGTAGAGAAGGAAAAAATAAAGACAAAAATTCTGCAATAAATAGGCTTTAACTACCAAAAAGAGAGACATTTTAACAGTTAGTCAGAACACGACCGGTGTTGATAAATCGCTGCTAGCAGAGGTTGCAGGAACACTGCCCTAAAGCAAAAACAAAGCAACGTTCCACTAGCACCAATGAAAAAGTACCCTGGTCTCATACAAATATCTTTGTTATTATTATTTAACAGAACAAACTATTTGCCCAAGTGAACGAAGATTCACAAGTAGATTAAGTACCTTGTTGATGGTACATGATCAGTATTTGAGTGCTGATCAAACACTGCGGAGAACTGAGAAGAGTGATATAGGCAAGAAAAAGAAGTGTGCTTCAAGTGAAGGCACAGCCAGCTTTCCCAGACCAGTTGCTCTGTCAGCTCTTAATATTGTCTTTCTGGGCAATAAGCTTCTTATTACTGTCATATTTCAGACAGCAAACCTGCACTGAGGAGTGATGAGGCTATCAAAGATTTCAGCAACTCCTTCCTTTCTCCCAGTGGTGCATTAAGTATTGAAATTCCTTGAGGGATTTTCCCCCCTTTTGTCTTACCGACTTTCAGGTGGAGGGAGAGGCATTTCTAAATATTTTATGGCTAGTATAATTTCTTGTTTAACATATGCAAGCATTTTCTGTGCAGTGATTTCTTTTTCTCCTCCAAATAAAAAGCATGAAAAGGTTGTCCAAGCCTAAACTGTAAATAGCCAAGAACAGTGTATTTAGCAAGTACTAAGAAAAACATATAAAGAACAAACAGTTCCTGGTATTTCTGCAAAAGACGCTTTCTAAAGCTGCTCAAGGGCTTCCTACACCCACGTGGTGTCTTTCTATTGAATAGTCATCAACAGGTAAAATATGCACGCCTTCCAGAAGTGGTTAGTCAAGCCTGTGCAGGAATAAGATCCCAGCATCTTTGGTCAGTTAATGTCACAGCTGAATTAAATTAGTTTCCTAGATTCATTTGATGACCACAACCCCTATTTCAGAAGAAAAAAAAAATGAAGAATGGACTCCTTCATGCCACAAAAGGGTCTCTATGGAGGAATTATTCCTAATACTCTGTGTTGGTGAGATCACACAATGGGAATACTGCCTCCAGCTTTGGGCCTCTCCCAGCTTTCAAGAAGTATTATTTCCATGATGTACAAAGCATGGTCGAAAAGGTGTCAGACCTGCTCATGAACCAGGAAGGAAATACTGCAGAAATGATGAGGGAGCGTCTCTTGACCAACCAGAACGCACCAACCATATGGTCAAAGAGCAGGTTTGTCATTAGACACAGAAGGAATTTGGAAGAACATTTCTGCAAAATTTCAACTTTGAGAAGTCACTGTCCATCAAAAAAGTGTCTTTGCAAACAATTATAATTAGTCTCAGATTTGGAAGAGACTGTGCACCAAAAGACTTCATATTATCAAGCTGCTATTTCCTGAAAGGTCTAAGAGATCCGTAAAAGGAAACCAGATTGGTCTGGGCTGCTTCCTTCTCCTGAAAGGAGGACCTTACTACTGCAATATTAATGCATTATGAGAGGAGTGATGCATTTGGTATTCTATTTGGAACAAAACAGACTGGCCTATGCAACCTATGATAAATGCTTTAAAATCTTCTCTAAGAGGAAACAAAGGGTAGGTTAAATGGCAGAGAATTACTCAAGTGGGAGTACTTTGGTTTCATTTCTTACAAGAAGAACCAAAGATAGCTCCCTCTCACCAAGAACATGTCAATACAGGTGCCTATATCACTGTAACTCTACCCACATGGGGAAATATTAGAAGATGTCATTAAGTGGGCCAAGTCATAAGGAGTAATCAATACCCCACTCCTTCACACAATAATCTTTCCTATACTTGTTTTTCTTCATGGTGAAGTGGCAGATGTGAGGACTAAGCATCAAGTATGAGTCAATTTTCTTTTTGTGACTAAGCTTCCTGAGTGACACTTACGAGGCAGGAAAAGAGAGTTAAGTGATCGAAGTTGTCAATTTAACACCAGAAAAAAAAAAAAAAAAAACTTAGTGACACCTAAGAGTCAGAGACCACAGGCAAAATACGAAGCAGCAGGGAAAACTTCTTGCACCTGCAGAGACTGTCTAGTCAGCAGCACAGACTGCTTATAAACTCTTGTAAAAACTCTGCTGAGGCTACATGACATGACACTGCTGTGTTACTAAAGGGTCTCTCTCCTGAAAGGGCAACTAAAGGATTCCTGTCCTCCAAGAGTAGCCTTTCTCTGCATAAAGTTAAACGTTCAGCTCCAACCATGCCAGCTGGAAGGAACTCTAAGGAACTACTGGTATTTTTTGGCTTTCAGCAACAGCAATTTTTCAATGTAACATCTTCACATGTATGAAGATTTTGGTTCAGTTCACATACTCCAGCTGTGTACTAGTGTACTTTCATAAAAAAAAATGCTTCAAAGCTACTTTAGAAAGCTAATTCAGGAGTTTTCTAAGCAAATATATACCGACTTTCAAAACTGGTTTAGTATCTATACTAGAGAAAAAGTATGTGTGTTGAGAAAGAAAAGAAATCAATGATGAGTGTTCTGCAGCTGTGTCCCCAACCAAGTTTAGTGCTAGACAGAAATTAGCTGTGAGAGGGAGAAAAAAAAAACTTAAAGCAGAAAACTAAATTTGCCTTGGAACAGTAAGAAATCAGAAATCACCAAAGCAGTGTTAATTATTCTGTTTCTAGTCAGAAATCTCTCTTCTTTAGGAAGAGCTCCAAATGAGACTTTTCAGGCTTTCGTTTGTTTGGTCTCAGCACAAGCAGCTAGAACCTCAGCAGGATTCTTAGTAGATCTTGGAATAAAGCTAAACTAGATGACTGAACTCCTCGGTCAAGTCAATACCTCTCTTTAAGTAGGGGGTTTCCTGCAAGACTCTCATGTACCCTGAAGATTTCCAGGAGACTTATCAGCATCTGAGTTTAGATCCACCCTACTGTCCTCCTTTGCAGAGCAAAATATTTATAGCAATGTTAGACAGTAAGTGACATTAAAACAACAGTATTCAACATTCAAATTATAAAAAGCAAAATGCTCTAATATGAAACCTAACTTGCAAGGATTACACCAAAATCAACTAGCAGAACTAGATAGCATGTTCGAACTGATATCGCAAGTGTAAGCCTGTCAGATCACATGGACTAGCCACTATATTTGTTGTTCTTATTTTAAAGTTGTATTAGCATAACCGTAACTTACACCAACCCAGCAACAACAACACAACCCTGTATGATTTGTAAAGCATCAGTCAACTCACTTCTCTTTCTTTTCCTGTTTGTGTGCTTCCCTTGCAAGCTGCGCGGCTTTTCTGCTGTAAGGATGGATAACTTTTTTCTCTTGCTTTCCCCCTTTGCTTTTTAGTAATTTTGGCTGAAAGAAATAAAAAATGTTGTAAGACACTAAAGCTAAGCAAAACACGCTAAAAGGAAGCTAGGCACAAGCACCATCAAAAACACTTAAAAGCTTAATCAGTGTTGCAGAAAGCCCTTGACTTATAGTAGCAGTATATGAGCTCCACCACTTCTATCTTGCCCTCCCCAGTATGTCAAGAAGCAACAAGGACTGTCAAAATTACTTACAGTCCACATAGTAGCAAAATCATCAGAAAACAGTAAGAGCTGTTCAAAAAATTATGTAGGAACAACTCTCAGAGCTCCCTGCAGGCCTGTGTGGCTGGGTAACCTCATATAGCGATTTATCTCTTCTAATCACTTTGCAGTAGATGTGCTCAATTTGCACAGGGATTTCTCATAAAAGTCATATTTAATTTCTACAGCATGTCTCGTGTCCCCCCCGCCTCCATCCTCCCCACTGACCCACAGCATCCCTCACACCAGGAAATAACCAGCGTTTTTTTTTCTCTAGCTGTTCACATGGCACGGAGAGGGAGCAGTAACTTGTGCAATCTGAACCACACTTTAACGCCAGTTTGAGCTGTGTTAGATTTTGGTGTGCGTGTGTGTGGGGGGGCAGTCTGAATGTTTAAAACGTTTGGAAATTGAAAGGCCTTGCCAGAAAACACGCAGCACGAGGCCTGCGACAAGGAGCCCCGCAAGGCCGTGGCCGAGCACGCACACGGCACTCGGGATTCAGCAGATCTGTATTCCGTATTTATGCCGGCGCGGCACCTCCCGTTAGAGCCGCCAGGAGAGGCGGGCAGGACACGACACCACGCGGAGAGCCCGGCGGCCGTTCACTCAAGCACAGGCCTCGCGCCGCTAACGGCCCTAACGGCCCTAACGGCCGCCCTCCCGGCGGCTCCCGCGGCCGCTCCCCAGGGACGCGGGGGGAAGAGGGAGGAAGGAAGGGGGAGAAGGCGAGGGGAGGGGAGGGGAGCCGCGCGGGGCGCCCTCGCCGCGCCCCTGCCCGCCGCCCCGCACGCACCATGGCGAGCGCAGCGCCGCGCACGTCGCCGGCCCCGGTGCCGCCGCGAAAGGGGCCCGTGCAGCGGCGCGCGCGACGCGCCGATAGTTCCGGGGGGGGGAAGGTGCCGCGCGGGGGGGTTGTTTTCACGAGCTCACTAAAAGAAGGGGTACATGGTGTTGAAACTCTCTTAAAACTGTGTCTCCTCCAAAGCCCTGTTGCAAAGTAACCCCCAGGAGTGTGACTATGAAGAGCAGGCCATGGGCTGCAGAAGGGAGAGGTGTCAAGAGAGGAGGGAGTCACTAAACTGCGCATGGGCAAACCAAGAGCTTGGACTCTGCTGGGCTGGCCTAATTAACAGAAACCACAGCAGGGCCATACATCACCAGCACCCTCTGGAGCTGCTCTTCCTAGCATCAACATGCCCTCCGTGTGGAGAAGAGAGGGCCCCAGGCGTGGGGCAGCCCCGTTTACCGGGCTGCGGAGCTGCCAGGCGGCCGCGCGCCGGGGCAGCGAGCACGTTAAGGGCAGCCTGGGGGCTCCTGCCAAGCGGCTCTGGGGCTCTGGTGTGGGGCAGGGGCTCAGCAGCGTGTGGGGAGCTGCGCCTCCCTTCCCCAGGCCTGGCGGAGACACGTGGCGGAGACACCTCCTCCCAGGCCTGGCGGAGACACGTGGCTCTGCCCTTTCTGCTGTGTTTCAGGTGTGCTGGGACTTGTTCTTATCTCAATCTGATATTCTGCTCGTTTTGGTCCCGTTGTCAGGTGAAATTGCACAGTGATGGAGATAAGCGTATGGGGGGAAAAATATATGTTCTCTCTTTCCCTGTAAAGGATGATAAAGCAATGAGATAAGGTGTTCCACTCTTAGCAGTAGGGAAGAATGGAGGCTTCAGTATTTGAAAATACACTTGATAATTAAGAATGTCACATAAATTAGAAATAAGTGTCATGGTAATTGCCAGTTTTGCTAGAAATAACAATGCCTTCTGTATATCTCACTCAACTTATACTTGAAGCTGCCGCTCCTTGACCTGACTTTTTAGTCCTTCTTTTACCTAAGCAACTTTAGACTTTTGTTATTAATTAACATAGGAATATTTCTAGCAAGTCAGGGCATAATCCTGTTTTAATACTGCTTAGCTCTATGTGAGATACTTAGTTTTCTTAGGTACCTGGATGAACAAAAATGTTTGTGACCGGAGAGAGCTGCTCTGGAGTGAATGCCAGCACCTTTGGCTGTGGTCTGGAGTGGAATATGCTGTAAAACCTGCTGCCATCTCCTGCTAGGCTGTGTATTGGGATTTCTCATCAGGGATGTGCTGTGGGAGAAGCACAGGGAGGTGCATAACTGCCCATCCTCCTGCCTTGAAGGACACGGATGGGACACATTGGATGGGAAAGGGCCCCGTCCTACAGTGCAGGATTACTGGGTCTAATCTAACCTCAGATATTTATTTGGGACATTAAGACAGAGTCATAGGTTTTCGAGCTTATTCATCTGGTCTTTCATCACTGGTTATAATGAGACCCTTGAGTGGTTGTTCTCTTAATTTGATGACCTAGTAACAAACCTA
Source organism: Nothoprocta pentlandii (assembly GCA_013398315.1). Taxonomy (NCBI): domain Eukaryota; kingdom Metazoa; phylum Chordata; class Aves; order Tinamiformes; family Tinamidae; genus Nothoprocta; species Nothoprocta pentlandii. The sequence goes on along the minus strand of VZSG01000018.1, from coordinate 987,786 downwards.
AAACAATGCAATGTAAATCTGTACTGACTTCTAATCCAATTTTGTTATTTAAATACTCTGTAGTCAGGAAAGGAGAAAAAAAAGTTGTAACTCTATGGGGCTTTATGGTCCCCATCTACCAAGGATGATCTTTTAAGTCAGGTATTTACAGTGTGCATTTGAGAAAATGTGAAAAACCAAACTTGGTTTGTTTTGCTTAATTTCACTCATTGCGTTGTAAATCAGTATAGATGGGTATCTGCATGTGGTAATCTTTGCTACAGTGCTCTGTATGAGTGAGGCAAAACAAAAGTTTAGAAGATGGAGAGCAAGTATTTTTATATCCAAAACCAGAATTGTTATTAAAGTTTTGTAACTATAGAACGTCAGGTTAATTATTATAATGCAATAATTGCAATACAGTACTTAAGAGATGGTAGCATTGCAATTCTGAACAGGAGACCCCAATATCATGACAATACCATGCAGCAGATTTTCAGAAATGCTGCTGTGTAAGAGTTGGATCAATTTCTAAATTCTCATGAAAATCTCATTTACAGTGTTACAGTTGCATTAATTAGAGTGGAGAAAGGTTAAGACTGTAGTTACAGAACATGCTTTGGTTAATAAAATGCAAGCTTCCTGAGTTCCTGAAGGCTAAAGCAATTAACATCTGGGTTTGGAAGGGATGAGAGTAATGAGTGGGGAAACTGTAACATCAGTGAGAATAGGAAGCTGTCAGCCATAGCTTTGGCAGGATCCGTCTTGGTTAGAGATGTTTCTGTAACAGAGCTTAAATCAAAAGATGTGTGCAGAGCTTTATATTCTGTGTTGTCAATAAGATTAATCAAAAAGGCAAAAATAGGAAGCTGCTTTTCTTAGCTAACCTGTCTTACATCTGTGATTTATTACTGTGTGTGTTCTTACCTTAAAGAATGAAGGATTTAGCAATATGATGGCAAGCATAAAAGTAAATATACTGCTAGCTTTTAGCTCTGCGTCTTTGTTTTAGTTATTATATACTTATTGCAAATTCAAGCTGAATTATGGTCTCAGGAGTGCTGAGTTCACATCGGCTCAGCGCTGTGAAGATATAAATCAAACTGTTCTGTTGTTGTTCCTGTCATTGTTTATATATTAAAAATAAACTCTATAAGAATCATGAAGTCACTAAAAGTAAAACATAACCTAGGCTATTTAAGTGAACTTTTAGGAAAATAAATTAGATTGCAGCTAGCTCAGTGTTGCCGCAGCTGGTGGATGGAACTTGAGCTAGCCTGAGAAGGCCTACCCTGGCTTGGAGCCGTGTCCTAATGTATCCTGCTTTCATAAATACAATGCTGTTTAACATGGCATAATATATGTATTTTAGGAATTGTGATTTCATTCAATGCAATTATTTTAATTCAGTCAATTTTGTTTTAAAATTGAATTCCTGTCAATGCAAGGCCCATCTTTTAGTCTACAGATGGCAGACTGCAGATTTGCAGTCTGTACTGTATACTGTACAGTATACAGACTGTGGATATGTTTATCTATAAAACTGGGAACTGTAGCTATAAACTGTAAAACTGGATTCCTAGAGATGTGACTTAATTTAAACCTCTGAGCCCTTTAAAAGAAAGGGAGATATGCTTTGAGTTCTTGTTCTCCATGGGGGTTATAGACTTTCCATGAGTTATTTGGGATTGTCTTTAAATTATTTGATTGTATTCAGCACAACTGTTTTTACTCCAGTCATGGATTTTGGTGGATTTTTCCAACGATATCTTCTCTAACTTGCCTTAGGGCTTGTCTCGGCCTCGAAAGGAGGTTATACCTGGTTCTGTGTGAGGATATCGAACCAGATGGTCTGTTTGAAACCTTGTTGGAATTCATGGTTGTGTAAAGGAGTCTACTAATTCCTAGTGCCTGAGATAGACACATACATTAAACTTTATAATCCCTAAATATTTATACTACCTTTGAAGTATATGGCCCCATTCATGAACATAAGCAAGCCATGTCCTTGTGCACCTAAAGATTTGTTTCAAGTTACATGCAGGAAAGAAAAAGGCCAACTAACTGAACAGGCCTTCTTCTACCTTTTCTGAGTTTATCAGCAGTCCCAGAAATCAAAAATACATAATACCAGAATATGTGACAACAAGGTGTACTGCTATTTCTAAATTATACAACACAAGCTATTAAGAACAATCTTATATGCTCATTTAATTATGTTTCATGCTGCCTGTTTCTGCATTTCTTAATTTTCTAAATGATGTAACTTAAAAAAAAAAATCTTTCCTTTCTAATTACACTCGAGCTCTTCCTAATGGGTTCTCTTCACTAATCAGAGAAGCAGAGGCCACTTAATCCTTTTGACAGAGCCTCTTAGACTAATGCGATTATTTGGCGTAGTCAACCATTTTATCAGTCTCTCTAACTCAAAATTGGGGCTTTTATTTGTTTAGATTAAGTGGCTCTCCTGTTTACGATATGCTTATAGATATTCTAAAATTCAAAATAGGACTTAGTGTATTAAATACATTAAAAGTTAAATAGCAAAAATCATCATCTGTGTGAGAACTCTCCAGTCTTTTGTTTCAGTTGTTTCCTTGTCTGTGTTTTTCCCCTATTTCCATGACAACCCCAAATCTGTGCTTGGTAAACAGCATTTTTTCAAATGAGCAGTTCTTGTGTGTATTTGGAGTGTCCCTGACAGCAGGGCGGCCAGGAAGCCTGTGCTGCAGGTTCCCGATCCCAGGACATCGAGCATACTGGGATGCTGAGATGGGACTGGAGTAGAATGTTATAAGATGCTCCCATTGGATAGCAGGGCATCAGCAGTGAAGAAAATATATCTAACCTACCCCCAGCTGTACATGAGGTCCTTAAGACAGCCTGTTTTGGCCGCGTGCTCCATTGACATGCTAGGCAGTTCCAGGTGTGCAGATACACCTGGGCCCGCTGCGTGTTCCTGGGTGTGTGAATCCCTGACGCTGCTTTGATTCATGTCCAACCCCTCTGGGAGCTACTGGGAAGAACTCCCCTTTATCACCTTGAAAATGTGCCCTTTGTGAGGATGTGCAACGAAAATTCACGTTGTGACTCAGCTTTTGTCCTTACGAGACTTAAGACACTGTAACCTTTTCTTCTGTGACAGTCAATTGAATCAACTGCCTAGCAGATTTATCAAGCCATTTCTAGATTTATCAAGCTCTTTTCACACACAAGAGAAATGGAAACAAAAGGGAAAATTCTTTGATATAAAAAATGAGTAGGATCACTTGATGTTTTCATCTTCCACAGAAATATTGAAATTATTAGGCTAAAATATGTTTTATATAATTATAAAACTTGGGTGCTGTAGACAGTGTTTTAGTGATACTTGTTGTCTGTTTTGAGTCGGGTTTCTCTTCCAAACCCTTCCTCTTTGACTCCGCAGCTGCAGCAGTCGAGTAACTATTGTATAAATGTTGGGTGTAATATTTTGTATGAGTTGAGTCTGGATGACGGAAGCAGGTGTGAGACTTCAGAAGGCTTCACCAGTTCATGTAGCATGGATATTGGGCTGCTTGGGCTGCTATGAGGCTACCAGTCATTCCTGATTGATTCCAGTGTTTGCATTTTTTCCTTTTTTTCTAAAAAAAGCATAAGTGAGGTGAAAAAGTCCCATTATTTTGAGGATTAAGCATTGCTATGTGAATAGAGATAGAGAGAAATAACCAATATTTGCATTTTCTAGTAATTCACAATGTCTTTGAAATTTGAACAAAATAAAATGCAACTTCTAGCAACGGTATTGTTTAAGGGAAACTAATTACCATCTCATGTTGCAGATTCTTCTTTTTATTCTTGTTTGGGGAGGAGATAATTAAAACCAAAGAGAAGAAACAAGTGTAACTGCAGTGGCATTAACTGAAATTGTATAGCAGGCACTTATATGCCCAGAAATGCAAAACATTCTTTTGTGTGTCATTGTTTCCAGCTGTAAGTGCAAGTGCACAGAATTAACTGGTGTCATGGGGCTGAGTCAGGGCTGCAGTAGAGCAGATAATATTTCAATGTGTGGTAAAACTGGAGGCTGCACACCTGTATATAGGTAGGACTGAATCTTGTGCCATCCTCCAGCAAAGTTCTCCAGATTTTCTGCCCAAGCCTCCCGGCTCCCTCTGTATTTACCAGTGGTAAGTTAAGACCTGCTCAAGCTTGGGAGCTTCTCAGTGACTGAACTGCAGAGCTGGTTAGTGTGGCGGGTAAAACACTCACAGCAGGAAGCTGGGAAATAAAGACGCGCAGGGAGAACTGCAAGGGTAAGTTTCGCACGTCAGGAGATCTTAAAGCCTTGTAAATGATACATGTGTAATCTATTTAGGTTACGATCCTGTGTCTTCACGATGTTGAAACGATCCTTAGGCACCATCCCTTATATGTTAGTTTATTTGAGGTTTGTGTGGCACTAGCAGATGCAAACAGTACCCTATGGAGCTGTATAGTAAGTTTGCAGTGAGATCTATAATACCAAAAAAAAAAAACCAAAAAAACAGGCTATTGCTTTCCTGTAAGTTTTGAGCCTTGCAATTAAATTCATGTTGAGAAACCTACTGGAGCCCAACCAGAATAGCCGGCGTTTGTGTACGGAATAGACATTTATTTGTTTGCAATAAACGCTTTGAAAACATTTGGTGTGGTTCCTGATGTGTCAAGAACACTGAAAATTGCAGAACTTCAAGCCCCACTTTCACAGAACCACAGAAAGATTGAGTTTGGAAGGAACCTCTAGACACCATCTAGTCCAACCCGCCCTGTTCAAGCAGGGATACCTAGAAACCCACTTGGTTTTTTTAGGGGGACACTTTCTTTTTTATCTACTTTATTTAAAAACTAGAAATCAAGTAAGTTGGCATATTTGTCTTTTTCTGCATTGTGAATGTACATAATCCTGACTCTCTCAATCTTGTTGAGCGGTTAGACATTAGATCTGCCTTATTTCATGCTGTTGTACAGGTTTCACTTGAAATTTTGTCATCTTTCATGGTCAACATGATTGTGTCCCGTGTGTGCAAAGAGCATACCCAGTTTGGAGTGCCCGCTGTTCAGTACAGGCTTGTGCAATCCCCTTGCTCTTCATTTGCCTTCCAGAAGTCTTCCAGTACTTCACAATGTTGGATGCTTTTGTCTTTGCCTTACAGGGAAGGAAATGGGCACAGGAGTCTTAGATCACTTTATACTGAATAAAGTTCTGCCCTCTTGAGAGTGGGGAATGAGGGGGAATTTATTGGGAAATGTGCCTGACAAACTTGGGCATCTGAATGTTTTCCAGAAATGGTGTTTAGCATGAAAGCTATAAATTATACATTTTTCAAACAACAACAGGAGCTAGTAGATTGCACACTGTGTACCTAAGGAGACATGGAGCTCTGTCTCCAGGCCCAATCTACTCAGTTGACATTAATTATTAAGTGTTAATATTAAATAATGAATTGTGTGGGCGAGTGCAGAGGCACGCAGGTGAATTTGAGTCTTTCACATCTTTCCTGACAGATAAGGCCAGTACCTCTAGTTGACTCTGCCCTTGGTTGGCAGGCAGCTATTTCTCCTAACAAGCTTCTGGAAATGATTTAATTTGTATAAGCAGTGAAGCAAAACAGACCAATTAGTCTGATTGTAAGCTTGATATTGGAAAAATGAGTGAAAGAAGTAGCTTATCTTTCTGATTTTCCTTTTTAATTTATTTTTTCTTTAATTTCCCAAAAGAAATTGGAAGAAGCTCAAAATGACATGTGACGTGCTGTAGTCTCAATTAGTTTATAGTGAAACAGTGACAGAGCAGAGAGATGCAGCTTTACTGCATGCCATCATATGGAATCTAGGGTCTAAATTAATCTGCCATCCTTGTCATAATGCTCTTTATAAACAATTTATAATGCAATAGAACAAGAGCCTGTTCCACCAAATGTTCCTTGGCTTACATATGCTGAATTATCTCATTATGTTGTGCTGCGTGCATTGAAAATATCCTCTCCGTCCCTTTGCAGATGTTAGCAAGTGTTAGTTCAATTGAGCAGTTGTTTTCAGGCCTGCCTGCCCTACGGCTGGGGTGGCTGTGGGGTGGACGTGGCTGTGGTATGTGTGGGGCATGTATGGCATGTGCATATGGGGCAATCACACGTTTTGGTGAGGGGAGTGGAAGGACAAACTGAAGAGCTGCATGAAATGACTTGACCAATTTGCAGTGGGATGCTGTAATTGAAGTAATTAGTCAGAAATGTCTGCTGGTTAAGAGTTGAAGATAATAACGATGAAGAAAAATGTTATCTACGGAGCTCACTCTTGGCAGTGATGTTTTCTTTTTGTTTGAGCTAATCTTTGGAGCTGGAGCTTTGTTTTGGAAAGCTGATCTGTTTTTTTTCTCATACTCAACCATTTTTGTGTGAACTTTCACAAGTATGTTGCTAGTTGGATGTTTGTGTCTTTTCTTTCCTCTAATTGTCATTTAACTTCTGCTTGAAAGCCAGTGGATTACAGCATTTAATTCTTCCACATTTTGTTGGAAATTCTGTCTAAAACTGGGCATAATAAAATCTATACCTAATATACCTAATAAAATCCATACCTAATAAAGTTTATTTGCTTAGAGAAGAGTCTGCTTAGAGTCTGCTGTGCCATGCATGTGGCTGTGGTCATTCCCCCAGCGCTCACTTCCCAGTGAAATGGGGAGATATTTGCTGCGTAACTCTCTTCTGGGGCTCCCAGATTAAGAGTTTGCCTTTGAACGCAGCCTTATACCACTCAGTATTTAAACTCCCATTGCTGCTGGACTGAGGTGTGGTGTAGAAAATAAACTTGCTGGTTCTTTTGCAGCTTGCGGAGGTAAAATAAATTTGAACTGAAAATCAACACTTTCAGGGTCTCAAGAGTAGCAGTGGAATAGAAAGACAGTGCCTTAGTTAAGGCTGTTTGCAGTAGATGAAGCTACCATATATATGTAGATAGGCAGGATGAAAAATGCAAATTTTGTTCAGTAATTACAGAGATTGCAGCACTAGCAGTATTTCTGTAATTATTGCGCTTTATTTAGCCAACCAAATTACACCTGTACTGACCTGTTTTACAGATACTGACAGACTGCCATTAAAATGGCAGTTCTCCAGCTGCTTGCCATTGTACTGTGTTGGGTATAAGCCAAATGTATTACCTTATTGATTCCGGTGTGATATTCCCACAGAGAAGGTGAATTTCGCCCTGGTTGGAAGTAGTCAAAATCAGAGAGCAGCAGCAGAATTCCCAAAGGGCAATGCAGGGAGACACCAGGTACTTCAGTCCAGCACATCCTTCTGGATGAAGTGCTTGCTTTTCTACTGAAGGTAGGAAAAGATTTAATATTCTTTAATGTTCAAAGAAAATCCGTCCACCCAGCACGTGTCACCTCGTTGGCTGCAGGACAAAACATGCTCCACTTTGCTCAGATGTGGTGGGACTTTCAAAGTGCACTTGCCCTTCCATCCCCTGTCCAGCAGATGCCAGGGGACACACAGCCCTGGCATTGGGTATCTGAACAAGCAGTTCCTCAGAGATGCTTTATGTGAACGCTGCAGTGTTTCCAGAGGGATGTCACTTTTAACTGTACAAATTATGGTGATGATGGCATTTGTGTGACACCGTTATATACAGTTGCACTTGTCATGTTGTAATTGTCAGCCTTTGTTGAGAGAGTTTAATGGTTTGATAAATCTTTTCCTTGAGTTGCTATTACAATTTGTAAGGTGATATTTGAAAAAAAAAATGGAGCCTCTTTAATTTTTTTAATCTTAAAGTATCAAGAAGTAAAAAGTTACAGCTAAATTGAAAGGCAAATTAGGATTAAAATCTTTAAACGCTATCTTTTTAGATGGTTTGTAGGGTGCCTAGCACACACTTTCTGATGGCTAAGCAGCTGCTGGGATAGACAGTGTGTTAACCACCAGAGGGCTCCTACAGTCTCCTAGTTTTGTTGAAATTGGCAGCTTGGAAGAATTGGAAGCCCAAAGGTGCACCCAGGAATAAGAAAGATGCCATTTCACACAAGGGAGTTTAGATACCCTAGTGTGCCACAGCTACCGTAAGTATAAAACTTAATTTAAATCCGGCAGCTTTATTTAAATGCCTTTTCAAGGAAAATAAGAATGCTGTTGTATTTTTACTGAGTCTCATCCTTTATAAAACAGCTCTGTAAACACCACCACCACCACACAAAATAATGTGTATGATGCTTAACTTTGCCGAGGAAAATCCAGACATATGTAGTACTTCTATTTTGGGAAGTGCCTATATGGTTTCAGTTGCTTTTATGATATGAGAATAAATTTCGAATAGGAAACATGATTTTTTTTGTGTATTTCCTATTCCTTTTTACTATCCCCTGAAGAACCTTTTGTTTAAGGAAAGATTTATGCTGTGTATAAACTTAAATAACACAATCTGCCAGGTCATAAACAAGCCCTCTGCACCTTTTATTTCTTAAATCTTACTTGATTATTGTAGAGAGTGCTAATGCAAAAATAGTGCAACAGATGCTCTCTTTGCTTCCACTTTAAATAAAAGTGCTCTCATTTGTGTTTCTAATGACCATTAAATAACCTCTGCTTTTTAGTTCTTGCTTATTGTGAATTACAGATATAATTCTGCTTCCAGTCTACTGTAAGCATTATCCCCTGGAGTCCTTGCTTGGAGAACAGAAGTAAATTTATTACAGTGGCTGCAGTTAATAATATAAGCAAGGAAAGTAATATTAATTTGTGTAGTCTTATTTTAAGAAAAAGCTTTTTTCAGCTTGTTTTGGTTGTTTAGTCATAAAATTCTGAGGATAGTCAAGTTCTTTATATAATTTCATAATTAATGGTTTAGGACAGGATTTCAGCAACACTGAACTATGGAGAAAAGTATACTTTTCATGTAAACATTTCATTTAAATGTGTTGCAGTGTTTCCACAGTATTTTAGGGGTAGCTTTCTGTTACACTTCGAGGGGACTGATGTGCTCCTTTTCTTCTACTGATGCTCTCAATTTTTTTCATGGTAGTAACTGGAAAAACTCCCTCATGAAGATTAGGCCTACTGTGTCATGTAAAACCACAGGAATGGAAGGAACATCTTCATAGCACCAAATAGTTTGGTACTGGAGTTGTATTTAAAGGTTAAAAGTCATTTGGGTCAGAGGACATGCCCAACTTTCCCTTCAAAGAGTAGAAGTGAATTTATGTTGATAGAAGAATACAATCCCCAAATACCACAGGATATCCAAGTATTGCTGCTTTTGACGTGATGTTATTTAGGCCACTGAATCGAGGCTGTGTTGCACTAACCAGCCACTGCATCTCTGATCGCTTTCCTTGTTCTGCTTCTGGGAGGTAATCCCGCATCCCCCCTGGAAAATCTCACACTGATGTCATCAGCAACTTGCTGGAAGGTCTCCAGCAAGAGAGAGGGGAGGGAAAACAAGTACCTGGGTGTCAGGAGTCTCATTGACTGCTTTGTCAGCATCTCCTTGGTTATGTGATAGGAATAACGCTGGAGGTCCCTGCGGAGTGCAGGTGTGATGATGTGCAAGGTGGGCTTGTGTGAGCCCCTGGGGGCTAGCTACAATTTGTGTGACTTGAATGGCTTTGGAGGAGTTCTCCTGAAGGACACCCACACAACCATATACTGTAGGATGGCATTAGTTGCATCCTGAATGATGTTCAGTTGCCAAATGATCTTGAAAAGTGGTCTCAGGTATCTCATGTTGCAGAGCAGTTCTGCAGTAGGAATAAAGTTGTGATCTTCTGGCATCGTGATTTTTAGTGAGGATCAGATGAGGTTATGCTTTCTGAAAGTACTCTAATATGCTAGGGTATTAATTGAGAGAATGTATCATCAAGACTTTGGATAATTACCATTAGGAGATGCGTGTTGGGCCTGATGGAGTCTTAAATATATAATTGTTTTGCCTGTATTATGTCCCAGTAGTTGCATAAAAATGAGTTTAATTTTCCTGCAGTAAATAGCTTGTAATTCTTCCAGTTATGTTAACACCACAAGATAATAAAATCAGTAGAAAGTAAAAAATTAGATTATATCCTGATCCCTTTCACTGCTCCTTAATCCTTAGGCTAAAAAGCCAAAATTATTATGAATACTAACTGAACCCTGATTTGGTAGAGGCCCTGTTAAAGCCAAGAGAATTATTAGTCATGCTTGCAGAGCAAGACTATCATCTTGCTCGAGAAAAGTAAATCTGGATATAAGACATGAAGCGACACTAAGATTACTTGCTGCAGCAATGTTTTTCTCTTCTTTCTTAGTTATTTTTCTTTCCTTACTAGAAAAAATACAGGTTTATAGTCTCAATCAGAGTGACAATTAATGGTCTCTTGGCTATCATCAAGTAGGGTTTGTGTCTCTGTAGTTCCTCTGGGACTGAAGAGATGAACAGCTGTAAAACTGTTTGGTCATAACTGAAGTTTTTCCACTGAAGAAATTTTGCTCCAGAAGGAGCCTTAAAAATCTTGTGATACATTATACTTTTCACAGGGACAGTAATAAATATTTCCCATTGAAACATGTCTGACTAATGTGGCATTCAGATAATGTAGACATGATCCTTCTACTAAGACAAAGCAAACATTAGTTCAACTGGATGTAAAAGCATGGCCAATCTGCTTGAGTCTTGAATGTCAAATCATTATTCATTATTTCCCAGAGGAGTATTTTTAAGCCTTATTATTAAAAGGATTATCTTAAGAATGTGAATAGAAGAACAAAATGAGCTGTTCAAATTTGTTCTAAAGAAGCGAGGTTGAATTGTGACAATATTTTCTTTTATAATATTTCCTAATATCAGCATGTAATGAAGTAAGTTCATGACATTCATGTATTTTATATTCTCTTTAAAAGCAAATGTAGTTAATACAAAAATCTGATTTCAATGTTTGTACTGCGTTTAAGTGATGTATGGTTTATCCTAAATGCTCAGCTCAGCTTTCTGGCAGGAGCTTTGACCGCATCCTCCTGCCTGTAGTGCTCCTCTGTGTGTGAAACCCATATTTTTTCAGAATTTTTTTTCAGCTTGTCAGAGTTGTTAAGGCTTTCTAGCAAAAACATGCTATGTAATTTTTAATGTAATGGAAACAAAGCTTTTTAAGGAGAGCAGCAAGAATGTAGCCTACTTGGCAATACCACAGATGTTGCTTGCATCTCTGAACGTGTGGAGATGTAGAAACAGATGCCGTGGCAGGGACTCACTGACATGTGGATAACCTCATACCACAGTAGGATGGCACAGAATGTCTTAATAAAAGAGAATGATTCATGTTTGGTCGAAGGCAAGCCTAGATGTACCAAATGACTGGAAAGATAAATGCTTTTGTTATGAAGAAGTGTTTTGGGAGGAGTAAGGACATGTGCATGCATACTCACTGATCAGATGGCATTTCCTAAAAATGGAAAGATTTGCAGTAGGCTCCTTGGTCACATGTAGGCTGAGCAATGTTCAGCGGTACCATCACAAACCAGTTGTCAGTGAGGGATGCTGGAGAAGGAGGTAGTTCTGAGACGCCTTTGCCACAGGTGCTAGTGGCTAGCCAGTGTTCTTAGGGATGGTTTTTCATTTCTGCCTTTCATTTCTTTTCCTCTCCAAAGTCATTTCAATTTCACAGAAAAGCTAGGAGATCTCAATTAAACTCATTGTACCTCTTGAGTTTTAAGAAAATATTTGTAACATAGGTAATATCTACCCATTAATTTATCACCTTTTCAAGAAATTTATAATAAAATATGTATTCAATATGCAATCTAGGTTGTGCTTGTACACGTAAATAAGACTAATATAGTACATAATCTTGCTGTGAATCACTACCTATGTGTCAGTTCTACCCATAGTATCTGGAAGGACTGAGAGAACTAGGCAAATAGCAACATATCTTTTGATCTAAGGTTTTTCACTTAAGCTTTGTTATGGGGGATACAATATTGAGAGGGGCCATTCTGCTGCATGCCAGTGTCAAGCTCCGGCATGATCACCTTCCTTCTGAGGATGAAATGAGGCAGGGAAAGAATGAGCCTCTGTGTGTGCAACACAGGGCTGAACACAGGAGGAGAAGAGCCAAACATTTCTGTGGTGTCTCTGCAATTACCCAAGTGGGCAGGGGTGCAAAAGGGAACTGGTATAGCCAGTTGGGTACTCACTTGGGTCATTGCATCTGTGGGGGCATGCAGCACTTCTTATTGTGAGCATGGGGCCAGAGGGAAGTCATCCATGCCACCCCTCCCATGTTTCTTGTTGTGTGTTATGATCAGCTACCAAAGTTCAGAAGGTGGCAATGGTTGGAATTCTGAAAGTACTTGAAGAAACCAAGGAAGTAAATAACAAGTAGAAAGGAAAACAACAGTAAAATTAAAAAAAAAATAAAATGAGGAGAAATGTTTCAACTTGAAACATGATGACTGCTATCTTATTCTCTCATCTTATTTAATTGCATCACATGGTATAAACAAGGTTAAATAATGTACCTTAATGTGAAAATGCATAGACATCAGTGGATATAAATTGTTGTAACTTCAGCAGAATTACATTCATGTATTCTGCATTCAGATCTAATTCTTTTCTTCCTCAAGTTTGTCTACAAACTTATCTATAAATATTCTTAGATTAAGCTATGTAAAATCTTAAAGCCATTAAAAAAAATATTGTTCCAATATCCTGTATTTTGTACTGTTTGTTCCCCATCAAATGACATACTGAGGGTTTTTAGGAGATAATAATCCTCAGAAGGGAACAGTGTCCAGGAAGTGAGTAGGAAAGAACATCTATAGAAGAAACAAAGAACAGTGGGTTACTGGGAACTAGGCTTCAGGGAAATACCTTAATGGCAGAAGCCAAGATATTACTGACTGGTATGTAATAAACTCCTTAGCAGAAAATAGCTTGGGGAGAAAAGGTCCCAGAACTGTAATATTGCAGTAAAAATAATTAATCAATTCCTTCAAATAAAGAACTTCTTTCACTTCTAAATACTGATGTGAGAAGTAGTATTTCAAGGAAAAAAAAAATATACAATGACCCTTCCCATCCCTCATCCTAAAGCAAAAATTTTATTTCTCAAGTTGGTAAGGCTGTGTGGAATCTCTGGCAGTATAAAGAGAGGGGTCTCACCTTATGTGAGAAGGCATTTCCTAAGCTGTATTTCCTGATAGGAAAGTAACATCATTTAAAAAAAAAAAAAAAAGTGTGGAGAAGGATAATTCTTCCTTACATCAGTATAGTTATGTACTGAAACACTTCTGACAGTATTAAAGTTATATTTCTCTTCTATTTTCCATTTTTGGTAATGCAAAAATATTAAAATGAAATATATTCGGGAGAAAGGGATGACATTGGGAAAAAGCCTCTGTTTTTAAGGCTGCCAAAGGCCTATGATTCAAAAGGACTCTCTCGAGCCAGTTTTCCAGGGGCCTTTCACAAATGACCCCCTAAGGAGCTCACTGCTGGAAAAGGCGTCTAAAAACCCAAGAGCTTATTTAGGTGGCAGGGTATATAATATTTTGGTGCTTTATTTCCAGTGTCTGTCTATCTTAAAGTTTCATTTTAGGTGACTAGGAATATGTCTGTGCCTTTTCCCTGTCGACCGTTACAGCCCTGGCCAAGGGAGTGACATATGTCCCTTCAGCCGGGGGCCTGGATGTGCAGGAGCTACGTGAGGCATTGATCATCTGCAGGCTCTGATGCCCTCGGTTGTTCCCGAGCCCAGACAAGACTGGATGAACCACATTGTGCTTTTTGTTGTTGTTCCTCAGTGAGCAAAGCTTGGCCATCTCGGAGTTGTAAAGGGGCTTGGTGCTCTGGCCCAGTGGGCAGTTCTGGCCTTGTTTTGATGTGTTTTTGTGTTTGTGCAGCTGTGGGAATCACTGTGTGGGAATCCCCCATGACTGGTGGACAAGGACACCACCTCGAGGGCTTATTTCTCACCTGTGTGGAATGAGAATTGCCTCGATCACCTTCCCTCTCAACCCCATGGAGGCCTCTACAAAAACTGCTCTGGAAGAGCAGGGAAATACTAGTTCACAGAGGAGCTAAGGTTAGCTCAGCAGAGTTAGGTACTTGGAGATTCTCTAAATAAACATGCCATAGAAACAGTGTTCTTTTTAGAGAGCTTATTCTTAGAGTACTTATTATTTACACTTTTAGGTATAAGGTTTTCCTGTGTTGTGTAAAAGCTGCCTAGTAATGCTGGCTTCAGGTGCCCTATCAAGCTTTTATGGATTCCGGTGTTTTTGCTGGTCATTTCCTGTTGTTTTTCACTTATGACTATTCAACACGGTATTTCATGTTAAATTATCTACTATTTCAACCTTTTTTGATCTTCATTTCCATCCTGTTTTGCAGTCCTGCAAAGGTTGTTTTTTTTCCAGTGCCATCAAATTAGAAATCTTAATGGAGAATAAAAAAGATTCATCAGCTAAACCTCAGGAAAAGTTTTATAGCCTAAATCTCAGCTTATAGGTAGACCTACAAGGGTGACTTTGTACGTTTATTGATCCCTAAGGGCAAAGGAGAAAATTATTGAGTTAGAGCAATCAAGAGAAAAATAGAATATATATTCTTTGTATTTGTGCAATGTAACGATAATATGGCTTTCTCGAGGGAGATGCTTGCGATTTAAATTTGGAAGAAAAACACTTGTCTGGTTAAAAAGAAAAAAGGAGAGAGAGGCAGAAAGCATATGTGTGTGGGCGTTCATGTATATCTGAAGGTTGTTACAGCTCTCCAAAGCAGGTTGATTCATCTATAAGGAAGGACAGTGAGATTTGCTTTCTAGAAAAAAAAATCCTGATGACTTTCCTTTTTTCTTTTCTTTAGACTTTCACCCACTTACATGATGATGATCACTCTGATGAGAAACATATTGTACTTTCAGAATGTAAGAAAAAGGGCATAACTATAGGACCTGTCTGAAAATTATATCAAACGATGACTGAGGGTAAAAATTGGCTAAAGGAAATTAGAGGTAGGTTGCACTGGGTGAATACAGCAAGATGGAAACAAGTAGTGCAGTCACAACTAGCTATGAAAACATTCCTGGGAATAAGACAAATTGGGAATCAGCAGCAAAGGATCTCACAAAGACATTGCAAAGCATGAACAAAGGATCTAAGGAAAAATATCTTTCTAACCACATCCAGAAACAAATATTTTATAAAACAGTCAAAATTGGTACTCAAATAGACTGAACAATACCTACTTAGTGAAAGATACATTTTATTATAGTCTTACCACAGTTAATACCGATATGTCTGAGTTATACATTTGCTCATTGTACATTCTGTATATTTCCAAAGTACAGGTCTGTAATATTGGAAGCAATGAAAATGGTATTCCAATTTTGTACTCTGGGCATAATTGTCAGTGGAAAATAGATAGAGGAAGAATATTACAATATGAATATATATTTTTGCTCAGTGCAGACATACATGCAGCCTAGAACTAATCACTTACTGAGATGCTTTTAAGCACAACCAACTAGACTAAGTAATACAGTTTGTAAAGCTGTACACGTCTGTGTACTTGAAAGCCTAACTTTTTTTCAGTTTATTTTGTATTGAGGCTCAAAATTCATGATATTTGGCTACATGGAATAAGGGACAATAAATCGGCTTTTATGCTGTTGTTTAGAAACCCATATAGGATGGGATTCAGGCAGCAAGACATCATACCCAGTAAATGACATATACAATATACTAATTTAAAATGTCTGTTAGAAATGAGATTGGCATTAAAATCTGTAACAACATGGAAAAGGTGAAGAGGCATCCAGCTGAAAGCAAAAACTAAGATCAACACTGTCAGTCTGCAGAAAACTCTCCTAGATTTTGTCTTGATTCTGATGATGGATCGGGATACTGTAATCATGTCCTGGATCTCCGTATTTTCTTTGGGCTTCATCTCAAAACAGATGGGTACCCCTGGGATGAACCTACTGGACGAAGAGAGCTGGCTTTTTTCTGTGCAAGAGCTTTCTGGGAGCTCCCTGAAATGAGAGTCCTGGTGGTGCCTCAGGATAGCTGGCATCACGCTCGAAGTCTTCCTGCTGTACCTTTTGTGGTGCTTCCTGATGAACGCGCAGCTCCATCGGGACCGGCTGGAGGGCTGATCCTGGGCACCGGCGCTCTTGGACGGGTGCGTGGCCAGGTTTATCATCTCCTTTTCCTCGAATTTGCTCTCGGCGTTTGCCAGCCTGGAGCCTATGCTCCTGCAGACGCTGGTGTGGCTGGCAGTTAGGCATACCAAAGGCAGGATGTACTGCATGAGGAGCAAGGATATCGTAAAGGCAATTCTGTAGGAGTCAGAAGGCCATGACTCGATGCACAGAAACCTGCCCGCCAGTGCCTCTAAATTCAGGGTTTCACTGAGATCTACAACTCTGTGGAAAAAGGGCAGAGGGGAGCAAATGGCACAGCCAAAGGCCCAAATGGCTGCTATCAAGACATAGCCTTGTTTTGCTGTTAAATTGCTGGAAAGGGGATGCTTTATCATCCGGTACCTGACCACAGCGATAGACATTAACATTAAAGTGGAAACCAGAACAGAGGCGCATTGGAGGAAGGGCATGACGTGGCACATCAGGGTGCCAAACATCCACTGGTCGAGCAGGACAGAGGTCAGCGTGAAAGGAGAGCAAAACAGCACGACCAAGATGTCCGAAAAGGCCAAGTTGCCGATCAGGATGTTGATTGTTGTCTTCTGCTTGCGTTTCATCAGAGCCATCAGTATAAAGAGATTCCCCATAAAGCCAGCCAGACTTATAAATGTGTACAGCCCAATGAGAAAGTACTGTATGTCATCAACACTGCTCTTGTAATCCTCCCAGGCTGAAAAGCTCCTCGCAGTAGCAGAGGTGTTCTTGGTAGGTGTCCTGTTGTTGTGGCCTTTGAATCCTAAATCCATATTCTAGTCCTGCTTGGAAAAAAGAAAGGCATTAATCAGTGACTGAAGGGAAGTTGCTGCTGCTGTTAATGTAAATATAATTAAGCATAATTTGATCTTGTATCACCTTAAAGCAATTAAATTAATAGCCGTGTGAGGCAAATCCTGCAAAACTGTTAGTGCAAGATAATTTCATAGGTGGCATTCAGCACGCTTAGGCCTCCGTACCTGCTGCTCTTATCAAGCGATTACAGTTTATGGGTCTGCATTATGAAGCTGGCTTCTAACTGCATTTTGCTGTAGGCCAAATTTGCTATTTGCATATGTTACAATGGTTGGCTACTGCTGACCTTGCCATGAGTGAGCAGCTAGTCACAAAAGCAATCCATTTAGAGCTGGTGAAATTACTATTGGGAATAGCAGCTCGTTGGTCTGGCTAAGGATATTCAGCATCACCATCTGGGCCGGTGCCTAATCATTATGTGACAACAAACTTAGATGGGAGCTCCAGAAAAATTGTTATTTTGGGATACAATAAAAGCTACAGTATTACGTCTTACCTTGCTAGTTTAATAATAAATAAATAAATAAGATAAAACATTGAGGAAGTTTCAAAAAGAAGTTTCTAAGGGATAGCTACTGTCCCATATGGCCCATTTCCAAGGGTGAAATTCCAAATCATCCAAACCATCTTCTCTTACTTTGGAAAATAATGCTGAATATAATTGTGAACATCCCTACTCAAGCAGAGAAGAAAATTACAATTGCTTAAAAAATATCCAAACCAAATAAATATATAGAATTGTATGCAGCTGTATGTTGAGTTACAAAACCTGTTTGTATTGAAGTTTCCAAGTCAAAAGCCTCCAAGGCACACCTAGCAGTTACAGAATTGCTTAAGGCTTAGAAGTCTTGGGCAGGACAATGCAAAAAGGCCCCCAAAAATCCAGAACACACTTAAGATGAACATGAAGATTTTCATTGTTCATTCTAGCTGCCAATGAGCATAACCTGAAGTCATTAGAACTGAAGTCAGTGACTTGTGAAATCAGCTGAAATAAAGTTATTTCCGTTTTGTAAGTCTAAGTTAGCATAATTTGTGTCCAAATGCTCTAGAGGGCTCTTCTCTGGAGAAAATACGTAATTCCCTCCTTCAGGTTTATGGAATTATATGTATATGATGTAATAACTGCCACACGTTTTTTTTCTTTATTCAGCATGGAGAATTTTTTTGCTATGATTGATGCTTTGTGGATCTCAGTGTGTGCATGTTCCTGTAATCTGCAGGCTGTCTTTTGGTTTTCATAGTTTTTCCCAAAAATTTCAAAAATTGCAAGGTGGATCTATTGCTCTCCAAACTTGCTCATAGGGAACGAATTGCTCGCTCAGCATGAACATTTCTGGAAGCAAGCTCCAGGTATTATTTCCTCCCCATATCACTTATCTTCACTCCCCAATCCTAGCACACCATTGATTTCACAGGGCTTTCGCACTTGTTGGTGTGTATTTCCCTCTTTTGTTTTAACTGATGCTCCTATTTTTTGACCCTTTTTCATGCTCCCTCTGTCACTGGGTCAGTCTTGGTGTAACACGTAATATATTGCTTTCAGAGGAATGAAGACCCCTGAAAATCCCACGTAGGACCTAGAATGGAATATTATAGCCTCTTTTGAAAGAGTTGTTCTCATATTTAGCAATATAACTGTATTGCTAAACTGGATGGTAGTCTCTACAGTGATTGCAATTATTTAGGAATTTAGGAATCAGATTTAATTAATCTGGAGATTGGAGATTTTCTAGCTACAAGCTCCGAGAGTCAGATGGCTTTCCTCCTCCATGCATCAGTCAATATGATTTCCCCAGGATAAATGAGGTTCCCTTTCTATATTTCTCTGTGTACGTTCTCTGAGGCTCTACTCAGTTACAGCTGCATGAGCTCGCACCCTGTGAGCTTTTAATGTGTTTGCTTAGGTCTCCTTTAGTTTCTATATGGTGCACACATAGGAAGATAAGATGCAGGAGATGGGAGTGACTGCAGCAGAATCCAAGGTAAATAGGAAAAGTTATTGTGAAAGTCAGATTGATCGAATGAGCATTAAGTACAAGGAATATTTGTGGTTGCTTTTTACATTAAAATGGAAATTTTGACAGCTAATCTACCACAATCTTGAAGGATTTTAAGAAACACCTCTTTGAAACACATTTGTCCTTGATGCACCTGAAGTTACTCTTTTAATCCTGTAACACTTACTATAACCAAAATACTGCTTCAGGGGAGTTTTCAGTTGCAGTTCATTTAAGGCCTTGAGAGCAGCAGAGGGATCTTAAATGCTTATTCAGTTTTAGCTGAGTTAAGGATAGCAGATAACTTACAATGTGCTAGTTAAATTCCTAAGATTCATTTCATTATTTTTGTGAAAAGCCTTTACTTTATGTAAAAAAAAATCCATTTACAAGGGTGAATAGGCTGAATATTTCTTCATTCCCTTTCTTGCATATTTAAATGGAAAGTTTAGCAGGCTCCATTGCAGGCATATGTGCTTTCAGAAGAAATTCCTCTTGTTAGATGAGATACTTATATTAGGATTTATTCATGGATAAGAGCTTACATGCTGCATTGCTCGTCCTTATTAAGTCAATTCTGACTGGCTGGTGCCTGTGTCATCTAGTCTGTTCAGTGTGTGTAATAGTGTCCATACAGGACTGTTAATCTTCACTGCTGCTGTGAACAATTTACAATCTTATTCCTTTTTCTTTTTTTTTTCTTTTTAGCTTAAAATACAAATAAAGACAAATATATATGAGGAGGAAGCAAAACATGAGAATTCTCTTAAATACACAGTCTCCCTTCTCTTCTCCATACACTGGCATGGTTGCAGGGCTGTGAAGGAAATGAAGTTAGAGATGATCTGTTTTAACTTGTACACCACTCTAAGCAGTTACGCCAATAATTTACAGCATCATAAACTTAATAGCATAACATAAACTTAGGCTGTAACTAAGCTTATGCACCAAGCTATGCGGTTACTGCTCAAGAAATGATGCTCTTATGTCGTTAAAGACAGATAATGTCTGAGCTGGAGGACACCACTGAAGAGTCCCCTTCTCCTTGCAGACTAAAGATCAACTGCTGCTGCTTTTGAGAGGCTCCTGTGCTTTACATGCAGTAGCAAAAAGCTTATCTGAGTACCCTGGAGATTTCAAAAGGCTGGCAGTACTCGAGGAGCGCAGGAGAGGGGTTTTCATGCATGTTAACAGCATGTCTCTTTATGTGGCTAATTATAAGGAGCATTACAAGGTTGTCCTGGAAAACAAGAATATGGCTTCCTAGGGTAAGCCAAAATCAGCTAATAAGATTATTTGTCCAGGACCATAGAAATGTGATGCAAAGGTAATGGGAGTGTTCGTTTGCCGGAAAAGAAAACTTAAAATGTATGATTAAAATGTGCACGGAGCGATGCGGCGGCTCCCGGCTTGCAAAGGCAGAAGAGAGAAGATGTGGATGTTTTCCCTTCCGCGCTCGCCGGGGGACCCTGAGGCACCGCCGGCCCCGTGCCCACAAAATGCAGCAGGGCTGCAAGGCGCTCCGTGCCCTGCAAGGCGCTCCGGCGGGATGCGACGGGGCGGGATGGGAGAGCGGGAGCGGCAGGCAGAGACCGGACACACGGAGCTGCTGTGCGAACCCGCGTTTGCCCCATGGGAGGGCAGAGCCCGGGTGCCCCCGTGGCTGCTCCGTGCCCGCCTCCACTGGCCACCTCACCTGGGTGTCCTGCCCTGATCCGCTTCCTGCTCCCGGTCCTGGTCCCGCTCCGGCTCCGTGTGGCTGCTCCGGGGCTGCCTCTCAGACGGCTGGAGCAATGTGGAGCATCTCAGCGGGAGAAGGAGGAGACGCCGGGAGCAGGTGGCAGCCCCGCGTGCTCCCCATCACTGCAAAGGGCTCCACGGCCGAGCACCCACGGCAGCTCCCGTGGAAAAGGCTGGCGGCAGCGGCATCCTCCGGGCCGCGCAGCCCTCCCCGGTGCCCGTGTCCCTACGGAGGCAGGAGGGAAGCGGCGCCGGGCGAGCGGGCGCATCCCAGCGTGGGGGCTGGAGCCGGCCCCCCTCGCCGCTGGTGGGAATGCCTGTCCCTCATCCGCCGGCGGTCCCGCGCGGGGCTTCACCCGCCTGGCGGGCGCCTTCCGGAGCCTGGTATTTCAGCACTACGCCCTACGACAACTATAGTTTCCATGGAAATGTAATGATACCATAAACAAATCCCACACTCACCAGTATTTAAGGGAAGCTGTCCGTTTCTCACCCTGAATTCAGGGCACGGTGATCCGCAGTGGGGGGATGCTCTTGAGGCTGTTGTGGGACATTGGGAAGTCCGAAAATAGGCAGGCGGTCACAGGGGACCGGTCCGAGTGCCCTTCAGTGCCATGCACCGTGTCCGGAGCCGGGCTTCGCCAGCATTCACATATGGGAAGGGCTCTTTACGAACACCTTGTAATTTTTAATGTGCTTTAAAGCAGCTGGGAGGTGATGGGCTCCCCAAACTCCTTTCCTTTTCAGAGCTGAATAGCTCCGCTCTCGCAGAGGCGAAGACCTGAAGGGAGGTTTTAATTTGGTCAGGGCTGTCAGTGGGAGCGCAGGGCGTTTTCAGGCGAGCAGTATTTCAAAGTGCAAGAACTGTTGGGTATGTTATAGGATAAAAGGTTAAAAGACAAACTCTGCTGTTCACACCAGCTGCTATCTTCCAGCGAGAGAAGTCTCATTGATCACTGTCCAATTATAGGCCTGCTGGAGAAGCGAGTGACAGGCCTCCGGGAGCACAAGTGACACGAAAATGCAATGTCCTTGCTCTTTGCCAACGCACTCCTTACACTCCTGGTACCAATGCGGGGCTGGAGCAAAGCTGTCGATACAGAAAATTGCACCACACAAAGACAAAACAGCTGCATCCCCATGTCATAAAGTAGCTTTGGAGCACTGACCGTCCAGTTAGGATCTGTATTTAATTTCTTTTTTTTTTTTTTTTTTTATAAAGCTACCTGTGCCGTTTAGGTTAAAGGCTGCGGGAACACTTAACCCCAGTCTGCAGCGGATGAGCTCAGCGTGATGAGGAAGGTGGCATCCCGGCTTCTCCCTGCCCGTTCCGGCATTATTCGCCACCCACTGCTGGTGAATCACGGCGCGTGCAAGCGGGGCGCGGGGAGCTGGCGGGTGGACGTGACGTGCCAATCCATCTCGTCACACTAAGGCAGCTCTCAGTCTGCTAGTCCCAAAGGAGAGCAAAATTAATAATCCTGCACAGGGCTGAGCAGCAGCTCTTAGCCTTTGCGGCCATTTTCCCCTCTCACACCGATGGCTTTAAAGCTTTTCACACAAATATAGAAAGATAGAAACCTTTCCTCGTCCTAACCTGCTGTGCAGGGGACTAAGAGTCACATTTCCCCAGGCCCAGAATCAGCTGGGTGCCCTGTATTCCAGGTGCGTTTCCTGCATTGCTTGCAGGTCTGCTTGCTTGGACTAAAAGATCCTAGAAAATACAGTCAAAAGGAGGTCTTCAGGACACTGTATCTTTCTGTGGAAACTTACAGTTCCAGAAAAATGACATTCTTTAAAAACAAAAGAAAAACTTAAGAAAAACCCATAGAACTAAAAAAAAATAGTTTGCTGAGAGAGCCTGCAGATGGAAAAGTGTAAGAAATTGTGGGTTCTTATACTCTATTGCTGTGAGTTCTGAGGGTTACACTGTAACAGCCAACCCCCATGTCAGTCATTTCTGTGACAGACACCTACTGCATTTTCCCGAGGAATATCCGCAAAGGATTAAACAGTCCTTAGCAAGAGCTGCCACTAAGACACGCGTTTCTTTCTTGGTCTCTTGGTCATCAATGAGTAATGTACTGACAGGTGTAGGGTTTTTTTTTGTTTGGTTGGTTGGGTTTTTTTGTTTGTTTCTTTGGTTTTTTTCTTCACCCCAACCTGTAAATAACACCAAATGTTTCTTAACAGTCTTTGGACAGTTCATTGATGCTACTTGATCACAGCAGAGGCATAGTTTTACTCATGCCACTGATGTTTCTTTCCTCTTCATTGGTTGGGTACCTCTGATGGCCAGGATATCACTCACTACTCAATATAGAATAGGTGACCTGGAGACAGGAAAAGGCAGGACTCAGGACTGACACAGATAGAGGTCGGAAAGAAAAAAAGTGTATTAGGGAGGGAGAAGGTCCTGGATGAGAACAGCACATGAGAACAGAAAATATAGGAGAGGACTCCATTACCTGTGAGAATATAAATTAATTTGGGCATTTTTCTTATCGTATTCCTCAAAGCAGCTTTCTTTGGGGAGTATTATCTCAATAGTTTATCTCCATAGTATCTAAAAGTTTAAATAACCACTGTCCAAATTCCACAACATACAGTCAGTCACCCTGAGTCAAAGGCTACCATAAGTCAGTTTAATGTTATTATAAAATGGAGTGGCTATTTATCAGCAAGACCATGTAAAATGGAAGGACATGGCTGAAAATAGTATGAGGAATTTTTGGGTCCATAGAAAGTATTCCTGTTGATTGTTTTTTTTCCCCCACACGTCAGTCCAACTGCTCATTCCGCACATGTACAAAATATTATTAAAAACCCCAATTAGGTTTTGTTTCTCTAGATGTATATTTGCTGCATCTCTTTATAGGGTCTTCTTAGCTTCTCCATTAAGCAGCTGACATGAATGCAAAGAGCCTTGGACTACTGGAAAGGCAGCAGTGCCTGAGATGTCTTCTCAATGGAGGGCATCTGAGGACGGAGCAGATCATTTTTGTAAGAAGGGCTCGTGGTACCTACCAGCCTGAAACCTGAGTGGATAGAAAGCAGGTGGGCTATAGCTGTACGAAACATATTTTCTTATCTTCGGTATTTTAGGCACATGGACAAAAGTTATGTCTCAAGAAGTCTTCAAGTAACGTTGCATGTCATGAGGCTGGTGTTAACATAGTTAGCTTGAGTGTACTGTGGAACTGCAGCAGGGACCGGCCACACAGTTATTCCTGCAGTTATTCCTGCAGCTTATTTGGGTTTGCAACATGGGCGGCCAAACAAAAGTGTAGTTCAGTCTGGGGCCAGCTGCAGTTGCTGCTGTATGGACGTGCTCTTACTCACACTGAGAATTTGATGCTCTTCTGGTTGCTGTCAACAGCAAAATGCCCAGTTGGTCTGTTCATGATAGAATGCAGTCCCAAGGAATGTGAATTCCCTTATAGTGGTGATTGGTGTTATGTGAATACATTTCAGTGGTACTGAAGATCACTTCTACAAAATGAAAGCAACACAAATAAAATTAGAAAGACTCTTCAGAGTGTGTTTCCACTCAAAATACAATTGCCTTTTCGGTTTGTCTTGTGTACAGAAAAAAAACAGATACAGCTCATGATGTTCTTTGTGGATTTTAAGTTACAGAGGGATTATATTATTGGAGTACGTGATAATAAGTTATAGTGAAAGTGACAGCCTTGTTTGATGACATCTTTTCTTTTACAGTTTTGAGAGTGACAGGAGAAAATATTTTAATCGACTGGTCTCTTGGCATATTTTTTTTCTGTGTGTTTCTTTCCCTTTTCAATGCTACTGCTTCAAAGAAGCTCTATTGTCTTTTACTCCTGCTGTTCTATTTCATTAGCTAAAATACTTTTATTCTGTTTATTGCATTTATTCTCTTTTTGCAATTTAAAATATGCCTTCACACAAAGACACTGCACCCACAAACAAACAGTCTTACCGCACAGGGTGCCTTCCTTTGATCGACTGAAATAATTTATTCCAAGGAAGAAGATAATATACTTTGCTATCTTGCTACTGTAGTGTTCTTGTGCCTTGTTGTGGTCAGGAGCAGAAAAGAGCTGCAGAGGAAGTATTTAACATCTTTGAGAGCTTAGTGCTCCACCTGTAATACAATACTGCTGAGAATGGGGATGCCTTGAATAGCTAAATGAGCTGCTAAAATCTGAGTTTCCTTGAGAACCTGCTTGATACTGTGAAGCTGTTACCTCACAGCATGCATTTTATACAGCTATAATAGAAAAAGGTTGAAAAGAATGTGTCTCGCTTCATTAAAATGATCATGTATTAGTTATGTTTGTATTTGTTATTTTAGTGCTTACATGTAAGTGAAGTTCTCCAGAAATGATGGGTATAGCTGCACTAGATTCAATCATCTAAGGTGAGCACACAAAGCAAGATGTTAGTGTGACAGGACAGGATGCTTGTGTTAAAACTAGGATTATAGCACACTATTCTTTAAAGGAATGTTTAGGCTCCAAAGTTACTGAATTGACTTAATGGTTAAGCATCTGCTTTGACTTTTAGAGGCCAGATGCCTCTTTAGAAGTCCTACCTAAACCTGTTTTTATTAGATCTGTTGGCATTATCTGTTGGATAGAAAGATGATGACCCTGTAATTAAAATTCAGGACTTTTGTTTGTTTGTGACTTGGGCAGCCCCTGTCATTGCTCCACTGCTCTGCTTAAGGCCTGAGCTTGCAGGGTGAATAACACTATGAGCTTCTGGTAATGCCTGTGTGAGTTCAGGTCTTTGAGTGGCAGACAGGATCCCGTCTTCAATCTCTATTTGTGAGAAATATATTTATATATTGCAGTATAAAAAAGGTATTGTGAGATACCCTTAAAATGTATATATGGGGTAATAATTCTCCTTTTCATTAGTGTCTTGGATAGTTCATTGTCCATAATCAGTGACAATCTTTATAGTTTTGCATGTCCTAAAACAGCACTGGTTTATACTAGACTGTGCTCTTTTGGGCTTCTTCCGCTTTTTCTTCGATCTTTGGGTTTACAGCTTTTCTCTGCTCAGATGGAAACGGGTGCATATGGACAATCTGCACAGCATTATATACAGCCTTCAGCAACCTCCTGCTTGCTGCTGTTAAAATGTCAGCGGTGCCCATGCTACTGGTGTAGAGCAACCTTGAGATACGCTTGCGTTTTCCTTTCTCACAGCAAGGGCTGCAGCTTAAGTGTACTTGAACTGAGCTCCTAGAAAAGCAGGATAAACACAAAACTAATGCAACATTCTGAAATCCTGCCATAAAGCTCATTCGGCAAAAAATATTACAGTCATATATTATGTGCACCTGCTTTTTTAGCAATAATTAACATGGTTCCTCTCTTGAGAGTACCCAGTCACATAACAGAGTATTGTCATATAGTAGAGGTTTGCCTGAAGACAACAAAGCAAGAGATTCTTACACTTGAAAAAATAATCTGGAGCCTTGGAAGACTTAGGACTTAGTGTTTTCGAAGCATTCCAATTTCTTAATATAGCCTGAGGGTTTTGCTAATTATAATGTTTGCTAATTATAATGAGTTTATCTGAATAGCTTCTCTTGGACTTCTGTATTGGGATCCAGAGCCACTGCTTTTTACACCTATTAAAGTAGAGCTGCTGCAGCTCTTAATAAGTGAGAGAGAATGAAGGGAACCTAAAATTAGTTTTTACTTTTTACGAACATGTTCACTAAATAGTGGCAGTCTCAAACTATGCTCTCACAGCTGGTAGTAGTTTGCAGAGCTACTCATGTCAGCTGTATTAAAAAGTCTGGTTGCTGAAAACTGTGTTTTTTTATATGAACAGGAAGAGCTGTCCAAGGCTAACCTGCTCAGCATAATTTTATGAGGATTTGTTCTTTACTTTCAGGCGCCCATTCTCTTCCCAGCTCCCTGGAATATCCCAGCGGTGAGGACGAGCCTGCAGAAATGCCTTCCTTTCTCTGTGGCTCATACAGTCTGATGAACCACTTGGCTGCAATGAATCAGAACAACACCTGCAGAGCGACACACTGACGGTTGTGTTTTCTTGAGGTTTGATACTTTCTTGACTTCTAAATAGTTTTGCATTACTTCTGATTGGAAAAACAAACAAGAGAAGCAATTCTCATCAGGGCAGTCGTCACTGTTCATGACAAATACAGGCCATAAACTAGTTGTACTGGTTTAAAAGGCCAAAGCAGAACTTTAGAACTTGCTCCTTGTAGTTGGAATCGCCTTCTGCTCCACTTTCCAAACAGGTTTTATTTAATAGCATCTCCTCTTTGGCCACAAGGTGGCAATAACTTGCAAACAAAATGCTGAAACAGCCAGACAGCAATTTGAAGCTGTCTCCCTTCCTGAGCTTTTCTCTGTGCTCTTCCCCCTCCTCTTTTGTTTCAATATTTAATTGCATTTATTTCTGAATTACTAGGCAACGCACCCCCAGATGTGTAATTTAGAGGTGATGCGCGTGCAGTGAGATCTGCAGGCTCTGCTCAGCAGGCTCTGCTCAGCAGAACACCATCATGTGATACTGGGATAAGGTGGAGTTCGGCTTTAAGGGGGAGTCTCCAGCCTTCTCCACCGATCTTTAGGATCTGAGCTGGAGGAATAGCAGAGGCACCTTCCCCTTTCCCTGCTCCTTGTTCTCCATCCACCCTGGTGAGCCAAGCCCAGAGGAGAGCTAAGACAGGCGGAGCGATTGCAAGGTGAGTTTCTCCCGTGCCTGCTTTCCCTGAGCTAGTGCAGGCTCGGGAGCGGCTCAGGCTGCTGCTCGCTTGCTCCATTAGGTGCAGATGACAAAATCCCAGGGAAGGGGAGGCTTCAGGTTGGACCTGTGAGCACTTGGGAAACCTGTCAGCTTGGGCTGAGACCGTCTTGTGCTTTCCTTTGAATAGTTTCTGCTGTGTCTCCCCGGGCACCTCACACCGCTCTGCTTTTACCCTTTTGATCCCTCAGCGTTAAACTTTTGATGGAAACCCTTGCGGAGGCTCGGGCGGCTGTGCGCGCGCTGGGAGAGGCTGCGCAGCCCCTGGGCTCGCGGGGGGCCCGTCCCCAGCCCAAGCCCCAAGCTTGGTGTCTCTGGATATGGGGTCTCCCCCTCCTGGCTGGGGAGCTGGTGCCGTGGGGGACAGGGAGGAACTCGGCTTTCTGGGAGAGGCACCTCTGTCCCCTCCTGACCCGCAGCCCCTTTCAGAGGGGTGGGCAGGGAGGAAGGATTTCCCATTGCTTGCGCTGCTTTTCCGAGCTGGTCCCCAGCAGAGGTCCGGGTTTTCTCTCTGCTCTAGGGGACAGGAGAGGGAAGAAGGAGCATCAGTATTTTCCGTTTCTGAGTTTGATATCTAATACATAACCAAGAACAGAGCTGGGCTGAGGGAAAACAAAACCCAAGAGGCTAAAATGTAGGCCTGAGACCTTGCTGGTGCTGAAGAGGTTGCAGCGTGTGAGAGACCCTGCCTCTCCCCTCCCTGCACTGCCCTTCGCCCATCCCGCGCCTGGCAGCATCCCGTTCAATCCCAGCGCGGACCCGAGTGCCCCGTGCTGCAGAGGTGCCGGTGGGGATGGTGTTTAAGGCCAGGTGTAGCTCTCAGGCTCTCAGGTCGGGGAGTCCGGGCTGCCTGCTGCCTATGTGCGCCTGCCTCCTGTGGGAAGCGTCTCCCTGGGGCTGGCCGAAGCGAATCCTATGGCACCCAATTCCGCGGTGACATGGTCACCTGGAGTGAGGAGGGTTGCGCCACCCCTCGCACCCTGCGTAGCCCTGTGGTGGTTTTAAGGTTCAGCAAGGGGTGCGGAGGCGGCGGGAGGCTCCGGAGGCTGGGGAGAGCGGCAGCGGTGGCGCTGGCACTGCCAGCCTGGTGCTGACGCTCCGGTGGAGCGGGAGCTGCGAGGCCAGCCCGCGCAGGCTGGCTCTGCCCCGGGACAAGGAAGCTCCCGGTCCAGTCCCTGGTACAGGTCTGGTTACAAATGTCTGGTTTTGTCAGCAGACGTAGATGATCCTGCTTTGCTGACTTACCTCTGTTTTTCACTGGGATTTATACAATCACGCAGGCTACCCACCCCGTTTGCGGTGACTTGAAATAAAGTAAATTACAGAGGGATGTGTTTTTGCACCATTTCTGTTCACTGCCATACAGGCTGGATTTAGAACCAACTCTTGTGTGAATTTTGGGGGGTCACTGCTTTCATTGCCACAGCCTAAGGCTAAGGAGCAATAGCTTCTTTATAAAGCTCCTGGGGGAGTGGGCAGAGGGAAAATTCCAGATTCAGGGTGGCTGCTGCTATCTGCAGGTTGGAGTGGAGGTGGGTCACATTATTTGATTTTTTTTTTCTCTCTCTGTCTTTTTTTCTTCTCTCCTGAACACACATACCTGAGTCTCTCTGATTTTAAAAACAGAAGCGGTGCACAGGGGAGGTTACCTAGCCCTGCCTATTTGTGTTGCATGGGTAAATAAATTTTTTGCAGTGTTTACTTTTTGCTTTTTTTTTTTTTTTTTTTTTTTTTTTTTTTTTTTTTTTTTTTTTTTTTTTTTTTTTTTTTTTTTTTTGGCTTTCATTTCATTTTGCTCTTTCTTTGCTCTGCAGCCCTTCTAGTTGAGATTAAGGTGTTCAGAGCTGCTTTTTTGCCTTGACTCAATGCCAGTGCTGCTGTGGGCAGTTGGCCATTCAACATCAACTATATGCATTAGTTAAAAAGCAGTGGGGCAATTTTTGGAGTAAATATTCCAGCTCCCCACTCACTTTAGTGAGGTTGCTTTTTTCCCCCCCTCACGTTATCATAGGATACAGCACCGCGTGGAGCAGTTTGCAGAAGCAAAGTGCTGCAGATTAGGCCTGTGGCAGGGAGATGTAGGAGGAGATCGAGGACAGGCCGCCCTGCCACAAGCCCCATGTTTCATGGAAAGGCGGCGCGGGGGCAGGAACGGTTCCGCCGGAGCAGCGGGGCCGCCCGGCCTGCTCGGGGCCGGCCTGGCCTGGCCTCGCGTGGCGGCAGCCATGCCGTGCGAGGCCCATGGGCGCCCTGGCGGCTCTCGCCCCTTGGCGTGCGGGTGATCAGCGGGTGATTCAGCAATGAACGGCTCCTGTCCCCCCTCCAGGTCGTGCGAGGGAAATGCGGGAGCAAGGACTGGCTCTGCTGGAGGGCTGACAACGGGAATGCTCTGAGCTTGGAAACGGGCTGGATGAAACCCGCGGCGGCTGGGCAGCAAGCTGCAAGCAACATGAATGCTTCGCGTCTCCTCTCGCCTGGAAATAGCTCCGTGTACCTGAATTTTTCAGAGAAGAACTCCCCGTTCTTGCAGTTTGAAGATGAAGATTGCCATGTGCCTTTGGCCATGGTCTTCACTTTGGCCTTGGCTTATGGGACTGTGATCATTCTGGGTGTCTCCGGGAATCTGGCCCTGATCATCATTATTCTAAAGCAGAAGGAGATGCGCAACGTTACCAATATCCTCATTGTCAACCTGTCCTTCTCTGATCTTCTGGTGACCATCATGTGTCTTCCCTTTACCTTCGTATACACTCTGATGGACCACTGGATTTTTGGGGAGGCCATGTGCAAGCTGAATCCCTTTGTGCAATGTGCCTCAATCACTGTCTCTGTCTTTTCTTTAGTGCTCATTGCTATCGAGCGCCACCAGCTCATCATCAATCCTCGGGGCTGGAGGCCAAACAACAGACATGCCTACATGGGGATTGCTGCCATATGGATTTTAGCCACAGCTTCCTCTTTGCCTTTCCTCGTTTACCATGTGTTAACAGATGAACCCTTCAGAAACATAACATTTGATGAATATAAAGACAAATATGTGTGTTTGGATCTGTTCCCCTTGGACACTGCCAGGCTTTCTTATACCACGACTCTTCTGGTCATTCAGTACTTTGGACCGCTTTGTTTTATATTTATTTGCTACTTAAAGGTAAGAGAGAATTTTGATCTGTGTGATCTGTCCCTCTTTCTGTGTGATGTTTGTCCTTGCAAAGTTTGTGTCTGTAGGTTAAATCATCCCACATGTTTCTCTCTGTTGAATTTTCTGCAGATATACATACGATTAAAAAAAAGGAACAACATGATGGACAAGATGAGAGACAATAAGTACAGAACCTCTGAAACCAAAAGGATCAACATCATGCTGATCTCAATAGTTGTTGCGTTTGCAGTTTGCTGGCTGCCTCTCACCATCTTCAATATTGTCTTTGACTGGAATCACGAAATTCTGCCTGTGGCAACCTGCAGCCACAACCTGTTATTCCTGATTTGCCACCTCACAGCCATGATCTCTACCTGTGTGAACCCAATCTTCTATGGGTTTCTCAATAAGAACTTCCAGAGGGACTTGCAGTTTTTATTTCATTTCTGTCACTTGCGCTCCCGTGAGGAGGATTATGAGACTATAGCCATGTCCACCATGCACACAGATGTTTCGAAAACCTCTTTAAAGCAGGCAAGCCCAATTGCTTTCAAAAAAATAAGCAGTGATGACGATGACAAAATATAAAAAAAATAACAATAATCCTACGCCAAACGGTTGGAAGTGTGATTACAAGTGATGTGTGTTCAAGGACAAGCACAATCATGTCACAAGTACAAAATGGATAAAGCTTTTCTTCCTTTTTTTCAATGAACTTTGATTGTTGTCACTTTGAAATTATATGCTGTGCATTTTTGCACCTTTTGCTGCTTTAATGTTCACAGCAGTTCTACCTGAATCTTATTACAAGACATAGTTGGACCTGCTGCTACCTAGGGTTTTCATCAGCTATCTTTTGTTCTGTTCTCTTTGTACAGTTATGCACTTTAGCATACAGATTTATATTGACTTTTTTCCAAAGGAGTATTTTTCAGGAGTGTCCATCTCAGAGCATTAGAAACAATATGGACCACAGAGAGGCTGTTGCTACAGAGGACACCCATGTGCATAAAATTAGGATGTTCTGAAGAGGCCTTTTGTTTTTTAATCCATATTTTGCTCAATGGTAAAATCCTTTAAAATCAGTATAGGCGCATGAAAATGATTCTGTGAAACCTGTAGAATAAGTTAAATGGGGACACTCATTTGTCTCACTCATAGAAACCATTCAGGCTGTAATCACTTAAGTTCAAAGACAGGATTAGGAGAAAAATTCTGTTCTCATTTACGAGAATAAAAACCTAGAGTAATCCCACAGAGCACAATGGGATTACTCTGATGTTTCACCAGGGTAAATGAAAGCACAAATGGTCTTTTAATCCTAACTGATTGTAGCTCATTTTAATAATCAGGCGTTTTTAGTTAAAAACAAAACAAAAAACACCACCACTAAACCGTATTTTCATCTGCCAGCATTGGAGGGAGTCAATGTTGCTGGGGTAAAATTTACTGTCAGTGCCAAGCCTGTGAACCCCATAAATTCAATTTAAGATTTGCGTCAAGAATGCACAGATTGAAACACTGAGAGTGTTTCATGGAGACATGTGGTGGAATTCTGTCCTTGCAGGTGACACCCAAAGTCAGGTCTAAATAAAGAGATTGGTCTTTGCTACCTGAATCTTTTCAAAGTGATTAGTTCCTCTTTGTGTAAATTATATATAGCCTTATAGAACTGTGTATTCAAATGCAATGGTATAAACTTGGATTAGCTCCACGACAGTGGATGGTTTAATCAAGATTTGCACAATTTAAAAGGAGGGTGTTGTTAATCGGTATATTAGCTTCCAAACGCACAGTTTCCATAGTTGATTGAAAGGTGGAAGTATTTGCCAGATATCCCCAGCAGAGCTCTGTGTTTTATTGCTTAAAATATATATCCTCTAATTACATAAAATATACAGGAGTAGATCCCCAACTGAGGGAAACCCACATAGCTTAACTGCTGCAAATGGAACTACAACAATATTAGCCAGCTGAGGTTCTGTATCATAAAGTGTACTTTGCTATACAATCAATGCCTTGTTGAATAACCAGCTTTTAAAAATACAAGATAGCCTCTATTTTTGCATAGCAAGTTTGCTTCAAATCATTCTGGTAGAGAAGGTGTTCTTTAAAATGGATATACACATAAATGTAGCATAAATGGCAATCATACCTGAGCAAAGTGGTCTCAGGATGTGATGGTGAATTTTAAATGCTCCACTTTGGTATTGATAAATGCCTAAGAAAAGAAAATTATTTGATTTGCCAGTATTTAAAAGTCAAAAACTGTGCCTTGTGCACTCTTATAAATAGTGTAGAATATTAAAGTAGCAATGTGGTGTTGTGTGTTATAATTCCGTGTATTTCTTTATTGGCAGATAATTTACTTAAAGCGAAGTGTGACTGAGAATAAAGAGGGGAAGTATAATACATAAAATGAATTACAAAGAGATAACCTTGTTTCAGAGCTTTGCCCTTCTGTGTTTTATGAGATCTCCCTTTTCTGTGTGTTTCTCTATGGAGCGTTTTGCTAATAACTTATCTACAGGCTCTTGAAATTGTTCCCCTATCGCTTTATGTTAATTTTCGTATATAAAGGGGTGTGCATTTTCACAGAGACATAATACAGAAATATAACTTTATTTTTCTGTTTAAAATATCAGTATTCTTTTTCCCACTAGAAAAAAAACACAGATTTTCTTTTGATTAATATTTTCTCTTAAAAAAAAATCTTACAATACAGTAAGACAAGTTGACAAAATTACTTAAGTACTAGTTAATTTATTGGAAGTGTTTGATTTGGCTGAATTGGCTGAATGAAATGTGTATCCCAAGTGGTAAGGCAAGAGCAGATTTAGAGGAATCTACTCGACTAAAACTAGTATTCCCAAGAGGATTTCAGCAGGACAGCGGTATTATCCCTACACTGACCTTGCTCTTGCTAGAGATACTGGTCCCACATCATGTAACTCCTCTGTTTTCGAGTGATACCATCTGCCGGAGAACGTGTGAATCGGATGGTTTTCACCACCATCGGATGGTTTGCACTTTCTAGGTGCAAACTGGAGTATTCCTTAGGCCACATTAATGTGGGAGCTCCGGCAGGACTGAGGCCTTTGCTTGTGTCTGCCCGCTTCCCTGCAGGAAGCAGCACACCAGGCTGCTTCCAGCCTTCGCTGAGGACACAGACACACAAATAGCAGCGCTTACGCTGCCTGAAATGACGGTGGGAAGGGGACACGGTGTAAAGCAGGGATGTGTTCAGCAGGAAAATGAGTTTGGAGCATCTCAAAAGCTAAACCATTGCTCTTCCGAGGAATTTTTATGAGGACAGAGATAAAAGTAGTCTCTCTGAGGGGCTGACCTGACATCTGCAGGGCGTAGATGACATCTATGGAGAGCAGTGTTTTTGTCTTTGCTTTCATGACTTGACACTGGAATCCTCAACCCCCCTGAGGACTTTCCCCACCGGATGCCTGGCTGCAACACTAATCTGCTTTTTCGCCTTCAGATCTCCAGCGCAGCTTCTCATCCTGCACACGTGGAATTTCTTTATAGGCCGTTGGATTTCATGTTCCTTGTTCATTTCTCAGTCATTCTGATTTGACGTTTGTTCTTCCTACGTGATGTTTTGTCAAACTCTCCCCACCTTGGAACATACTGATTCCTATCTCAAAAGCCTGTAAATTCTCTTAGTCTTTCAGATGTGTAGAAAAGTTTTACTGAAAGAAAAAAAAAAAAGTAGCAAGGGATTTATAATGTATCTTTACTATTTATTTATGTGCAATACAGTTAATGTCAAATCTGCAGCATTAAATGAGAAATATGACTACTTAATAAACATTAATATCAGATTCATTTGTCAGTTATTTTATCATCTGAAACTTCAGCTTTATCCACCACAGACATTTAACAACCCTCCACAATCATAATACACCTGAATATTTATATGTCCTCTTAAACATTTCTGTATTCCGAGATTGCTCTTTCAGCATCTCTCTTGTTTGTGTCATTGTCATTGTGTGCTGTAATCCACGACTTTCATGTCTTTGTAAAAAGAAAGGATATCTGGAAAGGAGGCGAATAATTGAATCATACCTAGTTTTGATAGACAAAGGAAAGTTGGGTAGGAAAAATAAACCTGTTTTTGCCAGCTCCTACTTCAGCCATAAAAATTAAGTTTAAAACAGGAAAAGGAATCAACATGACTGGACCTCTAAGTCACTCGAGCTTCTGTTGACTGCAATAAAGTAAGATCCATTAATAATGGATCTTAAAAGCAAAATTAGATAGTAGTTTATATTCAGACTCTAAATGAGCACATACTTGCATCTGGCATTTGTTTATCAAATTCTGATTCTGACCTCAGGAAAGTGATGAATGAGACTAAAGAATTTACTTAAAATTAATCATTCACCACAAAATCTGTTGAAGAAAAGTTAGCTTCTGGCTTGGGAAGCTTTCCCGAAAATCATATTTTGGATTTCAGCTCATTATAGGAGCAAATTAGTAGCCTAGAACTTTTCTCAAGATTTTGCTATGAAGTCTAGGGCCTGAATATTTTAAGAATTCCTTGGATCACAGATTTTAGCTTAACCACTGTATAGAGAATACAGATTTTTTTTTTTTTTTTTAACGTGTGTGCTTTTAAATCATATCTAACACTTGGAGACAGGGGCTTAAATAATATCTGTGACTGCTACAGATTAAATTAATTCAGTTGAGTTGGCAGCCCTTTCTCAAGTGAAAGATATATACAGCTTATAGTTCTATCATGTCTTCTTCATTCCTCTTCATGCTGTTTAAGAAGAGTATTCCCTTTGAGGTGAAAGCATAAATATCTGAGTCATTACTAAAGATTGTGTCAAAGCAAGTTATTTTCTTCTACCCATCTTTTTTTGGAATTTCAATATCACTCCTCAATATTTGAGGATGACATTTCAGAGAGGCAAAAATGACCACAACTAACCTCTTATAATCTAATTTACCCGTGGTCAAAAATAATATTTTTCAATATTTTTTGTGTGTGCAAAACAGCATTAGTAGCCTAATTAGGTTGATATTTTGAAGGTTTGGGAGAGAATTCACAAAGGCTAACTTTATCCAGAGGCTGGTAATTTTCCTAATGTCCTCCGATAGCAACTCTAGGGCATGCACTGCCTTGTTACAGGCTCTACACCCACTGAGACGTCTTTCTCTATTACCTATACATGGAGTTAAGCGGAGAAGGGCTTCCAGGGCTAATGTTAGGCCTAGCAAATATGGACTCCCATCCTCCAAGCTGTGTGCTGTTCAAGCTATCTATTTATATTTCATAAAATTAAGCTTCATAAATTCATACTTCATAGGAATGTGTTTCTGAAGAAATCCTAAGAGTTTGTATTCTAATAATTTAATTCTAATAATTTAATAAATTAATACGTGCACTAAAATTCTGTTCTAAGAAGGCACGTTTCTAATTATTCACACTCCATATAAATACAAAGTTTACAAAGTCCATGTAGATGCGAATTATGTCCATGCAAAATATCCATCTTACTACAGAACTGGCAGCACACTCTGTCCTATGTTTTCCAAAGACACATGCAGAAGATCTGATCATCTGATAGATCAGATTTAGTCTCAAAATCTGTGCCAGGTGCAAAGGTGTTTAAGGTTGCAGCACTGGGTGGCTTCCCAGTGTCACCTAATTTGCTACAAATCCTGCCAACTTTCAGGTAAATAGGTATCTCTTACACACAGTTTGGAGAACAGCAAAAAAGCAGAAATTCTAGGTGAAGCCTTGATACAGTCAAAAGGATTAAAAGGTGAATTTAGACATTTATTCATGGCTGAGACTACCAGATAGACATATAAATGGCTTTAGGGCAAAACGGTGGTCAGATGGTGATGTGTAAATACCATGTTTTCTAGTTCTGTTTCCCTCTGAAAGCCAATTTTAAGATTTTTCACCTCAGATATATCTAGATTTCATTTTGAGACTGAGGAAACAAAATGTTTTTGGCACAATAGATAAAGAACAGCTTTCCCATAGACCCACCCACTACATGCGTCCATTTGATTTCCTTTCTGCACAACATGGAGAGCATTTGTTCATGACAGGAGTGGTGCCTTGATGGATAATGATCTCCTTGTTTTTCTTGGTACTTGTTCACACTGACACCATGCTGCTGTTTTTCACTCCACAATCTGTTTTTTTTTTTCGCCCACAAGTAATGTCATTTTTATTATGCTATTTTTATTGTTTCTTAACAAAAGAGGATTGTGAAAAGATGTTCTTGAAAGATCCTCTTCTATATGTGTTTGAATATATGGATGCAATGTCATACAGGATTTGTAAAAATGTTACTGGCAACATGATGCCAGTGACATCTCATACATTTAACAGGTACAACTGATAAGACTGAGATACCTTTTCTATTTTTTTTTCCATTTCTGCATTATTATTGTTGTGACTGTAACATGAGACTCTTCACTTGGGCCTTGATTTATCACAGTTTTGAGTACAGCAGCAGTGCCCTGGGTGTGAGTGCCCACATTCATGATTAGTTAGGTGCAAGACCCTTAAAGCTCTTGCATGGTGAAGTTAATGAAAGGCCTCCCATTAACCTCATCGAGCTTTGGATAAAGTCCCTGTTTCAAGTGATGCTCGAGTGCAGAACATGTCTGAATATCTGCTTCCTAGAGAGGGCAGCAGGCCACAAAGAGTGACTTTTTGTAGCCAGCTGGACTCCACAGTCTTCCTAGTCACCTTGAGGGACATACCCAAAAGGCATCCTCAGCTGGTACTTATACTAACATTATTCTCTCAGCTTCTTTGCTCAGTTTTACGATTATAAATTTCCTAGATACGATTACAAATGAATTGCATCTTCTAAGCTGAATGCTTGATGTTTTAAACCAATTTGTTTCACAGAAAACTGAGGAGGAAACTAGTGATTCCGAATGTAATTTTAATTCTTATCAGGTGTGCATATTTATAGATTTTAATTACAAAAATGTGTGGATATTTTTCAGCATTAATGCTATTGCCTTTTTTTTTTTTTTTTTTTTTTTTTTTTTTTTT
>VZSG01000018.1:929057-941673 GCA_013398315.1 Nothoprocta pentlandii | reverse complement strand
TATTAACAGGCCACTTGGGTTAATTGTTTCCAGCCTCCTGCAAAGGTAGAATTATTCCTTGGTTTTATTCTGAACATGGACCTTTCCTGTTGATTTTGGAATGAGTTTCCATGGCTATTATAAATCAAACACTTCAGTCAAATGCACCAGAAGTAATCAAAAGTATCTAAAAGACAAAGAATTGCTTTTGTAATACCAATAATCAAATCTCTGTTTGTTAGCAAGGAAAATTAAATCAAGCAGAATATGAAATACATAGTAAGCATTGTAATCCACACTAACGAGCTGCACGAGTCCTCTGTTTTATTGCGTTGGAAGCTGTCCCCTCGTCTTTTTTAAGGGAGGGGAAATTGTGCGCAAGGAGAAGCAGGCTGTGCTGGGTGTGTATGTGTGAAAGGAATGAAAGGTAGCCGATTGGACAAAATAGGGAGTTTTCCCTCCATTCCTGATATTTGGAGGCTGGCGATGGTCAATCCTGTTTACTCCAAATGTCTCCCGTAGAGCATGTTGTGAGACGGAGCTCTCCAATGAAAAGCAGCGTAACGGGGACTAGTGGCATCACCAGGGAGCTGCTGGGGGCCCTTGATGCTCTTACAGCGCCGTGATCAGGACCGAGGGAGGACGAGTATAAATGTGCAGCCTCATTGAATTCAGGCAGGTACAGTTTTTTACAAAATCACTTTCCATTCAGACTTAAATGTTTATATAATCCTAATGTCACTTATTAAAATAACATAACTGGGTTCTCCATCTCATTTGTTTCCCTGGCTACAGTAGATTTAGTGTGTCGGTAAGGAGAAATAGTATCTGTAGGCTTAATCCACTGTTTTTTCTTCCTCCTACCACTCCGGTACTTGTGGAGCTGCAGGTGCACTTTTCCCTTGATCCATCAAGCTACAGTTTTGATTATACTGACAGATGCCATGAGACAACAAGGAAGTTGATTGCTGAGTGTGGTGGAAATAACTACTTGGGTTCATCAGGCCCATTTAGGGGAATAATTATATTTTGTGTATTTATAAGTGCAGGATTCAGGCAGCCAATTCCAGATTTTTTTTTTAAACTCAAAATGAATGAATGATCTGATTATGAACATCAAGAAGTTTGCTGAGGTTAAGCACCCAAAATCAATATTGTGCATTGGTTCTGTCAGAGTGATACAATGCCTCCTAAAGTCTAAATAAAATAACCATTGCTTTTCTTTCAAAGTTGCAATTCCTGATTATTATGTATTATAATTATGTGGATCCTTTCCTCACAATTCTTATCCTATCTAGACACACATGCACCCCCTTGGAACTGCAAGCTCCGATGGGCTCACTGCAGACTTGGCAATGAGGTGATCTCTTGTGATGTTGCTGTGGGGGCAATAACCTTGGACTGATATATGGAAAATAGCAAATTGATCCTTGATCATAACCAAATTTGAGAGAACAATGTCAGGGGTTAAAGAGAAGATTTTGATATAATGATATGGATCCCTTCAGTTTTCCTTAATTTTTATCCTGTCATATATCCTTATTTAGACTACTAAGTGGTAAATTAAAAATCTACTTTTAATTCATGGATGTACTAACATTGGTTTAGGAAATTGACAGTATCACAATAGTTAAAGATTATAACAGCACTTTCATGGGGATGTCTTCTTACTTTCATTTATGGCTCTTCTGGAAGCTTGAGTAACTCATAAAGAAGAGCAAAGCTGAATTTATGGAGATAATACAACAGTTTCACCTGCCTCCACCATAAATAGATTGCATTCATCTTAACTGCCCTCTCCTTGATTACATTTCATTTTGGAAATGATTATTATCCTAAATTTCCTGTTTGAAGTATAGATTTTTCAAATCACTCTGACAGGCATGCATCTTATTGAGGTGCCTAATTGCTTTTTTATCCTGAAAGATATTGCTTGAAAAACACGTGCTTTTTAAACTCAGATTAATTCATACACAAGGAAACATCTTGACAAGACTCTTTTGTCAGCAGGCAGTACAAGGTCAGTAAGAATACAAGTTCAAAACACTACAGAAGTTAAAGCTCTGCATGACTGAAAATCTTTTTTTTTTTTTTTACCTTGAAGAGAAAAGCCTTCTTTATTAGGGTTGAAACTAAGTACTATGGTTTTCAGATTTAAAAAAAAAAAAAAACAAAAAACACAGGGATTTATGTGCTCAGAGGCAGTTTTGCCTGATCACTCCTGCTCTGCTTATCATGTGTGCCGTTTCAGAGTACATCAGACCACCACCAAGGGCAGTCTGAGCGGAGACTATATGTGAAGTTTTATTCCTCTTCATGCTGAACGAAAATAAGATTCCAGGTTCAGGACTGACGGATTAAAACATTTTACAGGCATTTAGTTCATTCAGCTGCTTTCACCATTTCCTGCTGCTAGACAAGAACGATTCTCTCCTAGAGAAAACCCAAGTGTCCACCTTGGGGCAGGCCGCTTCCTTTAGCGCCCAGAGTGACCGGCTGCAGCAGTACGGCTAAACTAGGAGATGCAACACGTGCACCCTCTGCCTGCAGGCCAACACCTACAGAGGCCGAGCTGTGACACAGGCCAACCCAAAGCGTGGTTTGGATGCAGGGTGATGTTTGTGCCTCCGAGGCAACCCTTTTTTCTGTATATTTTCACTGCAAGGGCCAAAAGGAGGGTCGGCCTATTTAGCCAGGGTGAGTCAGTGGGATTCAAGAAAGAAGCAACTATCCTTGAAATGAATAGGAAGGCGTAAGGTTCTTACACTGCCTTGCAAGATCTGTAGTTTAAATCTCAATCTAATTTAATACCAAGAGAAATAACCGTCAGTAATGGTTTTATCAACACTTGAGTGGGAGTGAGTCTTTTACTCTAGTGGGACCTAGATATCTTCTTAAACAGTGTATATCTGGAATTAAGTGAAACTCTTGATGACCTGCTTAAAAAAAATTTAGGTTTTGTTCTCCAAACTGGTTACCTTTCCATCAATAAACATCTTTGCATTTTTTATTAGTTTCCAGCATCCTAATAGAAATGTCATAGGATTGTTTTTTTTTTCATGCTAAGTTAATATGCTGGTTTTGCAGACTTGAGGATATTTCCTCAGCGGGGAAACAATAATTCTGGGAAAAAAAAAAAGAGGAATTTTCTTTAATGACATCTAAGTTTTCATAACGCATCCAGGGCTTTAAGCCAAGCCATCCACAGCATGAGTTTGCCTCTGTTTCATCACGATTATGTTGGTAACCATCCATTAGCAATGATCCTCATTTTACTTATAGATACATAAATAAATGCACGCAAGAGCTAGCACAGTCAGTGCTTTGAAATAAGCCCTTGCAGTTACCTACACCATATCTACCAACACAGGGCAATTGCAAGGAATTTTCGAGGTTATGTTTCTATAGATTACAGGGAAACATCAGCCATATACCCGGCTTTTAAACCTTTTGAAAAAATGAAAGACTTCCCAGCTTTCTGGAATTTGTAAATAGAAGCTGTGTTATTTAAATCACTTTGAAACAAGCCTTCTGTGTCTTTGGAGAAGGGCTATGCAATTGTTTCATTTTATTTTTCCCCATTCAATAACTTTTTTCTCTAAATAAGATGCTTTGGTGTCAGAGCCAACTTATGTTTTATGGATGTAAAAAGAAGCAGTTGTATTTACTGATACAAAATTTTTTTTCCCCCTAAGGCATGTGTGAATTTACTCAAGAAAATAAGGAGCTAGTCCTGC
Organism: Nothoprocta pentlandii; assembly: GCA_013398315.1. Lineage (NCBI taxonomy): Eukaryota > Metazoa > Chordata > Aves > Tinamiformes > Tinamidae > Nothoprocta > Nothoprocta pentlandii. The sequence continues at coordinate 937,957 of VZSG01000018.1, read as the reverse complement.
ATCAGTCCTTGTTTCTTTGGGATTTCCAGCTCTTCAACAGCTTGGCTCAAACCAGCTACAAGGGCAGTTAGCACTAGGCTGCCTGAGTCTTGAAAATCTGGGGCTAAAGAGCACCAGTCTGTGCTCTGTCTGTTCATGCCCCGTGTGAGACCTCTTGATCTTGGTCTAATCTCATTCTTTTAAATTTAGGGTCCATTAACTACATAAGGGTAAGTGTGCAAACATAGCAGTGCTAAAGGAATTGGAAGTATTTGTATAGGCCCAGCAGAGATGCCCATTGGAGCCGTTTCCAAAGAACATGAGATAAAAAGATTGAAACAGACTATTGATAGAGGGCCTTTTCCAACGCGGACAGGAATGAACGTGTGGGTGAATCATGGTGAAGTCTGATGTCAGCAGTAGGATGTTGAGTCAAATAAGCAGCAGTGGAAAATGACAGGAAAATGTGTGAAAGTCAGTGATTTCTCCTGTGATGCAAGTGAGACAGGATGCTTGACAGAAGGAAAGGTCTCGTGATGCACTGGAAAAGGACATGCTAGAATTGCATTGAATTGTCAGAACTGAAGCTCTGTCTAGAAGTCTAATTCTTCAAAAGCTTCCTCTTGATCTGCTTTTGTACATACAAGACTTTGGTTAGGGTGTTTTAAATTATACTTACTTATTTGGAGCCTTAGATTTATTTATGAAATATTTTACTGGGAAGGCTTTTGCTTATTGTTTTATGGTCGAGAGCCCACTTTGTCTGGAATTTAAGTAATGGGAAACTAGTAGAGATTCTAATGTTGAGTTCTAAAACAGGTTCTTAATATGCTGAGCACTTATTGCATTGAAAACTCTCCACTTTTGTCTACTTTCAACTCTTTAAATAATTCTAATAAATTAGAACTGCATGAGTTTTCTTCATACAGCAAACTTTTTTGTTTGTTTTGAACAATTCTCATTAAATCATTCTACAATTTTAATTGAACTTTCTGATTCTGCAAACTTCCCTTTCTGTTTTCTCTTCCTCTTCTTTCACTCTTCCCCTTCCTTTTCCAAAGAAAGTTCAGGGAGCTGCAATTTCTTTTTAAAAAACATAGCATTTACAAAATCTCTTATTTCTGACTGTGGTGCTAAGACTGTGAAGTACGGCCTTTGTATTTGTTAAAGGAGCCTCTGTATTTCTTCAGAGGATAACAATAATGTCTCAATTCTGCTTCTTATTTTAATTTGAAATAAGTGGCTTACAAGGAGCTAAACCTATTTTCTGGGACCAATGCTGCACAAAGAAATTCTATTTCAGGTGCACAAACACATACTTCTATACCTTGCTTGACAACACAGCTTTCAAATAGGAACTGAAGCAGCCAATTAATTTAATTTATTAATGCTAAATTGATATCAAATACAAAATAAAGTTAAGAGTATTTTTCCTTCTTCTATGATTGCTCATCTCCATGCTTTTCTCATGCAACCAGCACATAAATAGAATATGAAAGCACTCAGCTTTATCATTGTCCCTGTGAGTAGCATATTTTTCTAAAACTGAACTTAGCCTCACATAGTGAATTTCTGGCAGTTTAAAGTTTATGCTCCACATGGCACAGTGTATCTAGTTAGCTAGTTTTCTAAAATGTTTTCAGTGTAATTTTGTTTGAACTTCTAACTGGTAGAAAGTAGAAGACTTTTTAATATTCTGCATGATAGATATATATGTATCTATAAAACACTGACATGACTAATGTACTGATGCCTCATATTATTTTATTTTAATGAGATATTTTAGAGGATCTAACATCTCAAAATGTTGCTGCTATTCTGGTGTATGAATGCAGCAAGCAGAATTTTCAAGACCCTGCTATCTTTCCTGCCTTATCATGTGTAAAGCTATCCACAGGGAATCCATCTGTCAGAGCTACCTTACGAAAATTGGTTTGATGGTAGGCTATGATGGACTAGGAGAGTATATATAGTCAAAATATGAGGTTTTGACATAGTAATAATAATCTCCAAACAGAGAAAAGCTTACTGAGCTGTACCTGTTTGCTTCCTTGCCATTAGCTGATCAATTCCTTAGTGCTAGAAGTTAAAGTATCTTTATATATGTTTCTGCTATAATATGAGATGGAATGATTTAAATTGGATGGTTTAATATAGTTGTTACCTATTTAAACCACTATTCCTCTCATTTTTTTTCCTTTAATATCATGGGAATATGTGCATGGCATAAAGCACAGCAACAAAAACACAGCATACAAAACAGAACAACAAGAACATTATGGATAGAAAATATGCCAGGAAATTTAGAGGCTTCCAGAAAAGCCCTATAAACACAGTTTGTTGTAGCAAGCTATATAACATAATTTACTGTTCACACTCCTTTTTCCTCTGCCATTATCAAAGATGTGTTTTTTTTCCAAATTATCTTCTGTGCCACTTTGGAGGTATTAATCTCTCCCTTTGTTACCTCTTAAAAAGGTAGATAGATTGTGTCGGGTTTTTTTTTTTTTTTGATAGTTTGCTTGCTATTTTACAGTGAAGATGTCTCTATAGGAACTTATATGTACATGGGACTGTGGCATAGAAATCATAATTGTCAAGTAATGATATGCTTTTTTTCTTAACCAACTCAGAAACATTGTGTATAGAGTAGTTTCTCCAAAGGTCTCTTTGCAGAAACTCTTCCAGATTTTTGCAATCTTACAGCTGAGCAATATTACGTATTGGGAAAACAAAGCAAAAAAAAAAAATCTACAAATTCTAACACTTCAGATGTTGGATAGCATGTCATGATATTCCATGCCGTATGTCTTCAACAATTAAAAGATACCTTTCTATCTATCCAAGTTCTCCAAACTTAAAAATGTGAAATCCTTACTATTTTGTATTCAAAGATACTCAAAAATCTCCAAATACTATTTAGTAGTAGTAATATTACTTTCAGTGAATGATTTCATCTGAACTATGGAATTTTTTTGGTAAAGTTATGCTGCTCAAACCCTTCTTGGAAAGGAGAACATTTTTCTCTGTGGAAAAAAATGGAGCATTTTTTCCAATGCTTTCCAGTTTTGATGACTGCTACTTTGACCTTACATAATGATCTCTATGGGATGCCACTGATTTTCCATGGATGGTGACATGGACATGGACTCTGTACAGCTCACGGGCCTTTAGCAAGAGAAGAAGCCATGGTTTGAACCTGGAATCTGAATTATAGGTATTTTATGCTTGAACTAAAAGAAATGTACCTCAGTGTCCACTGCCAGTTTGGGTACCCCTTTTACAAGACAGTGCCAGCTTTCATTTGATATTCATATGAAAGAACAGTTCAGTTCTGTATAGAATAACAAAGTGTCAACTTTGACATTTTAGCAGAGCATTAGGGCAATGATGCCTTCTGGTCAAAGACCAAGTGGATCCACCTTTTTCTTTTCCTTTTTTATGAAGAGTCTGCAGCAGTGATGGGAAAGTTCACCGAGAACAGTGAACAATTCAGTGAGAAATGCGATGAGGAAAAAAAGAAGTATTTTATACAGAAAACTCAAAACTAGGGAAAATATATTTTAAAATGTAGAATTGGCATGCTTTTCTACTTACTGCTTAAAAGAAACAATGTTTTTTGCAAGTTCAAGGCTGCTGACATTAAAAATAATTAACAGAGTAGCTTTCTACATATTTAGTTACCTATAAAAATACTGCTTAATACACATCTGATATTAAAGCTATAAACCCTTAGAAGTAGGAATTGAAGAGAGTATTGTTTCAATTTTAGGCCACAGTGGAATATAGTTTTTTTTTTCATGTCATTATCCCTGTCAGTCACAACCCCGTGGAACTTCAAGGTCTTTCACCCTCCTACATTTATTACAAGCAATGAAAACAGCTTATTTAAGAAAGAAATGTAGAGGAAAAGACATCTGCTGCCGCCACGTATTTCCGAGGCTACAGAAGAGAAAAATGACAGGAGACTATTGCATATCCTAACTTGTTGTTAAAATATAACAAGAGGTTTCTCTAAAAAGATTTCACTTTACATGAAGTACGTACAATGTTTCTTACGTAAAATGAGCCTTATCCCCAAACAATGAATCCTGAAATCCATAGCAACCCACAGTTATTTGCTGTTTCCCAGCCTTTCAATATGAATTTTACCAAACTGGAAACAAGACCAGCTGAATGATATGAATCCTCTCACGTCAGTGCAGGCTGTAACCTCCTCCAGGCATATGTACTTGAGGAAGGTTGGGTTTAGCTCTTTTTGCAGACATACGTTTTCTTTGACAACCAGGTTTTGAGAGTGAGGTGAGGTGGTAAATATGCCATGGTTTTGTAGGGAAACTAATCTTGAGGGAAGAAGTTGTGTAATCAGATTTGGTTTAAGGATTGGGATATGAGACTGCTGTAAATTGACTATATTATGAACTGACCGTATCACTTTATTCTGTGAGATGTAATGCTTTCCACAAACTCCAGCCTTCACCTTGGAGAGCTAGACAACCCTATATCTATGTATGTGTAATTTCACGGTCCCCAATTTCAGTGTTTGTTGCTGGAAGAATCTATGTCATCATTCTTAGAATTTCACTTATATAAGTTAACACTTCATTTTAAGACTTTGTTTGCTTGACGGAAGCTGAGATTTTCTGTCCAAAGATCAGTTCTTCTCTCAAGGGCTTTCCATGAATCCTTCTCCTACTCATCAATAATTTCTGATACCTACAATGCTATTCGTTTCGTCTTTTCTCTGGTTTGGCCTCTCACACTGACACTTTCAAGACTCTCTGTGCACAGTGCAGTGCTAAAATGTCAACAGATTTTTTTCGTCCATCTTGAACAAACTCTCACAGGACTCAGTTGCATGCACAAGGCTTGTTTAAGGCCTTGATTATTTGAAAGTTCACAATGAAAAGCAAACACCAAGGTTTAAAGTAATACAGTGAAATAAATGGTGACAACTGGCCGCCCACTCGAAGGTTATGTTGTTTCCATGCTTTCTGTGACTGCCTTCCTGGGGACCTAACCGAGGGCAACTTGTGCTCGGTGTGTGTGCTCCTCAAGAAAAAGGGCTTTGCCTCAGTGTTTGCTGCTTCCCTCAGTGTTTTCCACCCTAAATTATCTGCCACCCGCTCCAAACAGCTCAAGTTCTGCTCCCCTACTGCCTCACTCCTGTATGTAGAAAACCAGGAGGAAAAATGTGAGGAAATTTCCAGTTCCCAATACTGCTCTGCCCTCTGGAGCGCTCTCAGGGCTCCTCCCTGCTCACAACCACCCTGTCCCCCCTGCTAGGCCTCGCTCCTCCCTGGCCCTGGTCAGGCTGAGGCAGCCAGTGCTCCCCTGCGCGCTGCTACCCGTCCCAACCGCCCCAACGGCCGTGTCATCCTGTCCCATCCCACCCACCACCCCCTTCAGATTCCCTCCCAGATCCGCCACCGCGCGGCCTCGCTCCCCTCTGCCGTCCCCTGCTCTGCTACTGCGGCGTTTTCCGCACCAACAGGGGCAGTGCCACCTCTGAGGTACCTCGGTGTTTCCCCCCTCAAAGCTCCGCTCTGCCCTCCGAGGCAACACGGTGCCCCGCCGGAGCCCAGCGCTGTCCCCTCTGCAGCGCCTTGCTGCCTTCTGCCCACACACCTCCCTGCTCCCCTCTCAGAAGGCTCAGATAAAAAGTATTGCAGACTTGCTGAACTCTCAGTACCGGAATATTAACGAAATCTTGCCTGCAGCACTGCAAAATGAACGCTGTTCTCCCACCCCTCTGAGATGCGTTTTCTGACTAAACAACACCGTGCTGCCTCCTCTGAGCTAGCTCAGAGGGACTGAGAACGTTACCTGCATCAAATGCAATGGGGAAGCCCGTAGAAAGGCAAGAACTCCCAAGCTGCCGTTTGGATCCTCTGTGAAAGCAGGCTTGTTGTGCCTATTTGGTGACAATCTAAAAAGGGAAAGGATAAAAAGCAATTGGGTGCTTTGTGGGAAATTTAAGTATATTTAGCAAGATTTTAATAACCTATCTCCAACAGGCTAGAAATTTTAACAAAGGCAAATACTAGAGCAGGGTAAATCCGTCAATCCAGAGCACCACCAGAGTCCTAAAAAGTGATTCAGGACTTAATTGAGAGCTTGCTCAAAAGAACTTCTTCTCTGTGTGAAGTGACATTGTGCATTGCACATTAACAAGAAATCAGTTGTAGCCTGCGTGTAATTTGTAGGTGAGGTGTATCATTACTCAGGTGACATTATTATAAAAATACTTTTGAAAGGGCCTAAAGAAAACAGGTAAGGACGGCAGTCATGCAGTTTGCTTGCTATAGCCTGCCCCAACAACAGAAACTATTAAAGGGGTATGAACTCATCTTTTTCACCAGGCTTTTGGGGATATGGGATGTTTTATATATACCATGCATATCTATACATGTATATATGTTCTTTTTTTTTTTAATTATTCTTTGTTGCAGCCCAAAATCATTCCTACTCAGCTTTCAAAGTTGCCTTCCTTTAGAGACAGTAATTGACCATTTATGATTTATGTTTGTCAGCTGGTGCAAATTTATTTGGAGTATACATTAAGTAAATGGAGATCAGAAAACACTATCTGTGAAAATATTTAAATTCAGAATAAGTTACTGCAATTGGTGAGCTTGTGTTCTGAACATGCTTCAGATAGGACTATACCATCTGGAATTACCAGCAATTTGATGAAATGCCAGATTTTTTTGAATTCACTGATATTACTGGAATCTGTTTCACATGTTATTTGTTGCAGATTCATGAACAATATCACAATATATGTTTTGCAGAAAAAAAAAAAGAGAACATTTTGAATGAAAAGAAAAACTGTATCTATTCCTATTTTTGAGGTTACTGGCTTATAATTAAAAACCAGCTAGGAATACATAGCTGAGTAATGACTGTATTAACTAGCCAAACTGCTTTGCAACATTAGAAAAATGTTAATAATAATACTCATTTATTTGATCATGATCAGCTTCATGAACACCCTCACCCACTCACATAACATGGCTTATTGATCTTAAAATCACAGAGTAGTTTTACTGTATTGTATAAGAACAGATGACAAAGAAGGAAATGAGTGCAGAAATGATTAAATGCATTTGGTAATAAAGTAATAAATCAAATGAGCAGCTAGCTTTTTATTTGCTTCAGTGAATGTCCTTCAAGAGCTCTGTATTTAATTTTCTTGTTTTGTTTATAAAGGGCACTAAAAGTAAGGGCAAAAGAAACAGATTTTTTAAAAATAAGATAGCACTGAAGTAATATAGCTGCAAAATGTCGCTTTACATTCATTTTTGAATTTCACAATAATATTGCTATGTGATCAGTTCTATTCCCCCCCCACCAAATTCCATAATATTGCTTTCATCTGCTGTTTTTCCAAGTAATTGAGTTACTGCTTTGCAGTCTTTTTGTCCCAAAAGTGGGGCTGCGTGTGCCACTATCACGCACGGCACAGTGTCAATCTAACAGCTAATGCTCTTGGGCTTGTGCTCTCTCTGAGAATTGTTGTTTCTCTTTCAGCTTTCAACTGTACTTTCCCACAATCATTGGCTTGCTGGGGTGTTTGATGTAAGCTTTTTTCTCTCTATGGAAATAATTGCCTTATCCCTGTTGCTTCATTTCTCTCCATTTTCTGAAACCAGTGCTTTCCCCATTCTGCCCCACAGCATGACTTATGCCTTGACAGTAATTCCTCTTATTCTCCAATCAGTTCTACCCGGCACTAAGCAAACTTATTCACTGATGACCAGTGTGACCTCTGATGAGATATCATTTGTATTTACCATCTATAATTTCCCACTCTTAAATCCTTGAAAATACAATGATGTTCCTTCCTCACTGACAGAAAAGATAACAGTATTACTGTAAGTTAAGGTACTGTATTTTTTGTTCTAAAGTTTCAAAAGCTGGGAGGTCAGAGCAGAAGCACGAGTTGCCTGCATGAATAAGATGATGGCTGAAGAGCCTACAGGGTGAGCCTAGAGAACGGGCTCCACTTAGGCATTTGCAGCATCTGCCACGTGCAGCGTCTCTTCTTTCTCATGAGCTCCTCTGCAACTCTTTCCTCTGCTCCAAAACGGAACAGAGTGGTTAGGGGAAAGGCTAAAGGCAGGGGTACTCGGCTGCCTTCTCTTCGTTTGTGTGTGTAGCCATTTTGTGTATACACGATTTCAGCTTTGTGGAAGGAGGGAGCTAAGTGGTTCACAACAAACAGACATTGCCCGATGAACAGAAAACAAATGAGCAGCTCTGGCTTGTATTTCCTTTGAATATATTGAGTTACCCGAGCAAGCGAATCCAATTAAGGAAATTATAAGCATCTCTTAGATTTACCAGAGACAGCCATGGTTTTTTAAGTTCAAGAGTGTCACTTTCTGGCCATGAAATGAACGATGCCTTTCTCATTGATAGAATTAAACTCATGAGAGGGCTCAGCACAAGGTTGACATCAGACATGTCATTACCTCTGCTAGGATTTTGATTTCCTATTGCAGACTTTTCTCCTCTTATCTCCAAAGAAAGCAGGACAAAACAGGAGTGTTTTTATTGCAACTATAACACATACCATGCTCCAACTCTTCATTATGATTCTGTCTTAAGGAATGCAATTCTAATGAAAGTGAATGCAAGTAACAAGGCTCAAATTCTGTCCTTGTAGCAGTTTTTCTGAAAAAATCACTATCATGTTTTTATTTCCATCACAAACATACTTCACGAAATGTGATCAGAGATTTATCATACAATCACAAAAAAAAAAAATCATTTATCTTACAATCACAAAATGTGATTAGAGATTTCACAGAATCACAGAATATCACAGAATATTCAAGGTTGGAAGGGACATCTAGAGATCATCTAGTCCAACCTTCCTGCTCAAGCAGGCACACCTAGAGCATGTGGCACAGGGC
>VZSG01000018.1:802636-909639 GCA_013398315.1 Nothoprocta pentlandii | reverse complement strand
GGAAGGGGCCCCGTCGCCCCCGGAGGCGGCGCCGCTGCCACACGAGGCAGCCCCGCGGGCAGAGGAGCCGACATCTGCAGGGCCTGGGGGGCTCCCGACCGCCGCCTCCTCGTCGGACTCCTCGGACAGCAGGTGGGTCCGGCCCCGCAGCCGCCGTGAGGAGCCGCCGCCGGTGCTGGCCGGTTTGGGCCGCGTGCCCTGCGCCCCAGCGCGGCGCCTTGTGAGCCCTGTCTCCCTTGTGGCCCACGGCTGTGCCTGGCGCTGGTGCCTTCCCCTTCACCCTGCTCGGGGACGTCCTCGTGGGCCTCTCAGGCCAGAACCTCGTGGGCCTCCCAGGCCAGCCTGGGAGTGTTTTGCTTTTGGGCTCAGCTGGGCTGAGCGTAGACCAGGTGTGCTTTGCAAGAGGATTGCTTTGTTCCTCTCATGGTATTCGCAGTTTAACGTTTTCCAACCTCAGTTGCCTAAGCTGCCGCTCAGTTGTGCCTTTGCTTCTGTTACTCCTCTGGTAGCACTGCAACTCTTCGTTGTGATTGGGAGAACTATGAGAGGCTAACATGCTTTTTCTTAAACTTGGTATGGCAGCACATACCAGAGATGGTTAGTTATCTGCAAATCAAGCGTCATTTCAAATGATATATTTTTTTGTTCTATTTGGCTAACACTTCTGTAGTGATAGAGCCACCATTTCATTAAAAAGTCTCCAAAGTGATGGCTGGGAGGGCGTATGGTTTGAGGGAGAGCATGAACGTGGTGGTGGCCTTCAGAACATCACTGCTGGGTGAGTCACCATGACAGTTTTAGTGTTTTGTTCCACGTGGTGGTCTTGGGAGGGTTAGAAGACACTCTTCATGTTATTGCTGGAGGGTAGCAAGGTTGGATGTGGGGTTCAGGACAAGGTGCCTCCCATGGAATTCCCTTGGAATCAGTATTTCTTTTTTTCTTTTCTTTTTTTTTTTTTGCTATCACTTAGTGTCAGCCTAATATTGGTGTTATGCAGCAGGAATGACTTTGTGCTACAGCAAGTAGTTTAATAGTTTTTTTCTGTTGCGCCTATATAAACAGAGAAATGTTTAATGCTGGTTATTTAAGTGTTGTGTGAAATGGAAATGTGCTTATAGCATGTTGATGTTGTGTTCCTTATTCAGCCGCTTTATTAAGTATTAAAGCAATAATCCTGTGACTGGTTTCATTTCATCTCAAGCCGATGAAGGTTCCAAACTGTGACCATGTCCCACAGGTCTGGCAGTAGGAGCTGTGCCCATCAGACGCTGGACTTCTGGATGCACCAGTCATAGGGAAGCAGGGGGATGACTTACTGAGGAGATTCCCTTGTGTCATGTGCACTATTAAACTGTGAAAGAGTGGGAACCAAAGCAAGTCCTTGTAGTTCTTGACATTTGATTGAACTTTTTTTGTGGCCTTGACCAAGACTTGTAGGTTCAGAAGAGGTTGCTGCTTAAATGTATGTATTTAAGAAAGATATATCTTGTATTTAAATGTAACTGGCTAATATATAATCTAGCATTTTTTTATGTAATTGTAACATAGAAGTCAATATTCTAACTTGAGTGTTTGCTTTACTCAGTGATACAGATTCAGATAGTTCATCAACTACGTCCTCCTCCTCCTCCTTGCATTCTCCTTCAGCAGGATCTGATGATGATCATCCAAATGATAAGGAAAACAGATCTTACAGCTTTAAACCGAAAGATGAGTTGCCTCTTGAAGTAAGTAAAATGTATTATCTTTTAAACCTTTTTACAGTAAACCAGCTTAACCTGTTTAATCATAAAACAATGGTGATTAAATATTCTTTTTTTTTTTTTGTTGGTCCAGTTATAGCATAGTTGTTAACTTGGGATGTGTTTTCTTTTGCTATACTCACTTATTCTGAAGTGATGTACAGTCTGTTTCAGGTATTGCAGATCAGAATCTTAGTTTCAAACTGTAGATTTTTAATTAAATCTTAAAAAAGACTACTAGATTTTAAGGACTGTCAAATTTATGCAGGAACAAGATGATAAATGCCTTACTGTGGGGAAAAAATGTATTCTGAATATTGACCTCTTATTTTCAGGAACTGCCTCCTGTTGAGGACTTGTCAATAATTCTTCCTGATGAGGTTGAACTGAAGCTCTTTGGGACAGTTTCAAGCATTATTGGACACCTAGGTAGGCAAGAAATGTTTACCTTCTGTTTTAAATATATTTTTGTCCCTGTTTATATAAATTGCATATTTAACTGTTCCCTGAAAGTGTTGGTACTGCAGCATTCTGTTTCATAATGCCATTAAGTACTTGATACCCTGTCCCTGTACAGAAGCACCATGGTAGATTGCTGAATGAGAATTCATTTAATGGATAGACTACAAACTACATCTGTGCTGAGTTCTTTATTTGGCTAGTAAGAGCACATTTTGAGAAATGAATGGTATTATGAGCACTAACTGCATGTGGTTCAGCTGAACGCTTGTTCTGTTGTCACCGACTTAACCTTGTATTGTGACTGCCATGTTACTTAAAGGAACAATAGGATTTGAACATTTGCAATATATTGGGAAGTCTTCAGTTCTCCATGCTAGGTTTAACTTGTTTGAGATAGGAGGTGGATAACTGAAAGCACAGGTGGAGTATAATGGAGTCTTATGTGCTTGTCTGTATTGATATCCAGAAAAGCCTTACACTGAGTGTTAGGTAATGTATGCATTGTGTATTTTTTTTTTTTTCTATTCAGCCCAAATCTGGCACCTTGACCAAATACAAGGTACTGGTGTCAGCAGTCATAGGAAAGCATAATTAATATGATTTGTAAATGCTGGAGGATAAGCTTAAGGAGGATGGCAACGTGCTGTAGGTGGAAGGTTAGTTCTGGGCAGCAGGCTTTTAGGGGTCCTCACAGGTCTGCCTGGATCTCAGACTTCAAATATTCCATACTGCTTGAACTGTTTTCAAATTGGATTTTTTTTCAATAAAAATTGGAAATTGAAAGTAATTCCAAAGTGAAGCACCATTTAGTTTGAGTGAGATACCAGAAAATTGAATTGGATAGTCTTTGCTGTTAACATTTGTTTTACTGTAAAATATTCCTGATGTTAAAAACAATTGCTTTGCAATACCTTCACTGATAATGTTAATTTTTAATGAGGTTTATTCTCATCCATGGGACAGAAGTTGGCTTGGGGAAACTGAAGCAGGTGGTCTGGACACTGTCATTTTTTTGTCCTTTCTTGCTTTGTAACAAGAACAGGGACTTCAGGAGAAGCCCCGGTTGTTTTTAGATAAAACAAAAAAATCTCTTTTGAAAGAGATGAAGAGATGGGTGAATAATGGTTTGCTGTTCTTGCTTCTGATCAAATTATATGCATATTTAAATGAATATTTAAGTAAAGCTATTTTTAAAGAATTAACTCTTAAAAAACAACCTTAAATTCAATCCTTCTGGTGATTTCAACCTTTTCCAATAACTTAGTATCCTGAATATTGTCCCTTCTGTGTATCGGAGATCTCCAATGTTTTATGTAGCAAGTTTTGAAGTTCATTCATCTGCACTGTGCTAATGCCTTTATAAGTAGGGTATTCCATACTATGAAGTGACTTTAAGACTTGAATGAGTAGTATGGATTTGTTCTTGTTCCACAGTAGCTAAAAGCAAGATATTAGTTCTTCCTATAAATGTTAACTTCTGCTCATCATATGAGAATTTCACAGAACTTTGCAGTGTTTTACTGCAAAGTGCTTGAAGAGAAATTCAGAGGATGTGTTGGAGCCTGGAAACTAAACAACTTGGGCATGTAAGAACCCAGTCCTGGGACTGTGCTGTGAGTTAAGGCAAAGCAGAAGTTGGAGGGGGTGAATGGTGTGGGCAGAGTTACAATAATTCAAATGTGCTGCAGGTGGTTATTTTTCTCTTCAGTTTCATGGGATTGCAGTGACTTGTGTTTGCAGAATGTTTTCTGTAGCAACTTGGAGGCTGGGAGCTATAAATGATTATCTCAAGAGTGTTTTCTGAGCCTTCCTTGTTTTTTTTCCAGAGCATTTCTCTCCTGAGAGCCAAGCGATGTATTGGTTACTTGTATTTTTTGTATTATAGGTGGGCAGGAAATAATTTCCCTGCTTCTCTTGTATGTAATTCAGTAAGTGAAGTGATAGCATTGTCACAGCTTGATGTGTCACAAGATGTTTGTGCATCAAAGTAATATTGAAGTGTAAGAGTTTTAGCACAATGAGGTATTCATTGCTCTGGGTCCTTTTACACAAATTTAGCGAGCATAATTCTATTTGCTTTCAGTGGAGTCTTATAGTGACAGTTTGCTTGAATGACTTTATTTGGTGGAAAGGTATTAAGAATGCTCAACTGAGCATGTTGCTGTCTCAAGGGTGTAAAAAACCTTCAGAGTCTGAATTCAGAGTTTTTGAGTATAATGCTGCTAGTTCTCTATACTGACAGCTTTAAGCAGAATTCCCACTGAGTTTAAAGGAATTCTCAAATACTTCTGTAGCCTAAAGCAAATGTAAACAAAAACAAATAAAACGCCAAACTATTCTCAAGATTACAGTAAAGAATAAGCTTTTTGGTTTAAATCTGGAAAACTAAAAAATTCAGTAAAATCGTATCAAATTATATATGACAGCAAGAACATGCTTCTATCTCCCTTTGTAAGTGCATAAATTTCTTAAAAGAAGCCCTACTAATAGCTCAAGCATGAAATCTTAAGATTTATCTGGTCACATAGTTTCATTCATCATAGATCACACCCAAATGCAGTGCTAGACAATTATATGACCTTAAAATTTAGGAATGTACTTCAAATTGTGTATCCTCAGATGTGGGTGACACCACCAGTGGCTACTTTGATTGGACTGCCACAAGTCTTTTGTACCAGTTTGTTCTGGTTCTTAGGACTTAAAAGGAAAAGGTATAACAGTTATCTCCATTTTGTGTTTCTGGGCGATACATATATATTCTTTTTGAATATCAAGAAGGCAGAAGGTAGTTGTATGTTTACAGTCAAAGGAAAAAAATTTACTGCTCTGGTGCTCTCGAGTATGAAACAGCTTGGGAAAATAGATATTCCATATACAGGTATCTGAGAGTCCTCTACTTCTAGCATCCTGTCTCCTTTTTTCTACACTGGAGAGGTGTAATTCTGTAAACCAATATAAATCTTGGCACTTGGAGGAGGAATTTACAATTGCAAGCAGTTTGGTGTGTGCAAGACTTTTTGGGCGAGGCCTACTTAAGTTCATAAATAACTGTGTATGTTTTCTATTTACCTGCAATTAACTGCATATTGCTGTTGGTCAAGCAGAAAGTTCTAATTGAAATATATGTTTTTCTGTCTTAGTAATAATTGAATCTCTGAGAGGTCTACCTCCAGTAAATGAAGACAGCATAATTTTTAAAGAAGATCGGCAAGCAGCAGGCAAGGTGTGTGTAAAACATGAAAACTGCTATGTATAGCTATTCTAAAACTTGGAAAATTTTATGTTCCAACAGATCTTGAAATCAACTATTACAAAGTGTGTTTCCTTGATTTTTTAGCTTCTCTTTGTACTTTTGACTGTTTCTGTGCATTAACTTTATCTCTAATCATTTTCCTTAATCGCTAAAATTATTGGTAGCTTGGATTTAGTGATACCTTCCAATTCAGAAAAAAAAAGTATGTAAAGTTAATTTTATGAGAGAGCTTGCAGAAAACAGTGATTGCTTTCAGATATATGCTGTGTTAATAGGCTGTGCTCTTGGGATTTGGAGGAAAGATTGGAGGACTTGGAATCTGTTTCCAGGAAGAATGGGGAGGGCTTACACAGTTGTATTCTGCTGCTGTTTTATTGCTAAGCCAACATGTGCTATGTGCGAGTAGAATGAACAATACTTGCTGAGAATTGCTGAGAAAAGTTGCATTGCATTTTGTGTATTTTTCAGTGAAAGAACTATTCATCTATATATAGCTAGATATATATAGATAATCATATCCATCTATATAAAGAACTATTTACTTTGTATTGTAAAGAAATATCACTGCCTTAATATTCTTTGTGATAGACCTGGGTGAAACACAGGAAAATGCAGGCTGAACTTGTGCATGTTCCCTAGAACATCTCAGACTTCTTCCGTGGAATTGGGGAACATGCATGAGGACTCTCAGAGAAGTATCTTGTGGCAATGAATTTTGGGGAATAAAGAATCAGGAGATTGTTCTATGCATAAAAGACTTGAAAGCACAAGTGGAGAGGGAAGAAAAGAGATTTGACAAAATGGAAATATTACCATTTTAAAGGAAACAGGCAGGGGAGGTGGTGCAATTGGATGGGTGAAGGTGATATCAACTCATAGGCCCACTGCTCTTCCATGTAAGGACCTAAATGGTAGTTGAGGACATACACAGCAAAGAAAATGAGATTACAGAACTACAGCATGGCTTTGGTGCCGAGGTTTAAAAAGATATGAAGCACTGTTATTAAGTACAAAATATTTTAAAGCTTCACAATTCACTAGCGAAATTAATGAAACTGAGATTATCTCTTCTTGGTAATTTATTTAAATATATCTTAATTTTGTTTGTGTTTCAGATATTTGAGATATTTGGTCCTGTTCTGCATCCCTTTTATGTACTGAGGTTTAACAGCTCTGAGCACGTCAAAGTGAAATGTATTAATGTGCAAGACAGCATGTATTTTGCTCCATCAGTGCAGGACTTCACCCAGTATATATTTGCAGAGAAACTAACAAAGTGAGTCTGACTTCTTTTCTAACCTGGTTATATTTTTTTTTAATGCAGATAAAATACTGTATTTAATTTTAGCCTTAATGAGCAAGAAGCTTTAGGGAATAGGTTTGACACTAAAATTTAACTTTGCTCTAAGAGAATTGCACTGTGGTGACTGAGTATTTTGCAAGAGGAACTATTTTTCTCACATTTTACTGCTTTTCAAGGCCTTGATATTTAGCACTATTAATTGTTAGGCTTCAGTGAGGCCACTGTTAAGAGTTTTGTGACTGCTGGTATCTGACCTTCCTCTCTTGCCCACCCTGCATAGAGACTTTTAGGTTGCAACCCCCACCCATCCTGAGGCTCATAAGGACCCTTAAAATCTACCAGGACTATTTCTATGTATTAACTGTACTAAATGTGAGAAACTACTGGCTGGTAAGCAGTTAGAAATTGCCTCCTGTCTCGCGTGGGAGCTTGATCAGTGTGTAGTCTCATGCTCTGGGCCTACTCTCGTGTGTCTGCTCATCACTGACTCCTTGCCAGATCTTCTGCAGGGCTTCTTGCTACAGGTCTGATGTGCCAGAGTGAACTTGATAGCGATAAATCCTGAATGAGATGACATTTTTGTGTTCATTTGCTGTAATTATTTCATGTTACAAGGGCAGGACTGGATTTTGATTGTCAATGAAACTGTGGTGCAGATGGTGAATAATTGTTTCATCTGGTAAATTGCCTGCTTTAAACTCAGGGAAAGGGGCAGGATTTGAGTAGCAATGTGGGATGATGGTCAGAAGCTTCTTGGTAGGGTTGTCTCCTATTCTGCTCAGGTAAAATAGCACATAATAATAAATAGTGAGTACCTTGCACCACTTCAAAAGAGGCCCACTCAAAGATAAAAAACTAAGAAATAGATGACTGCTGCATAATAAATGACTGCTATATATTAATTTTGTAATTATCAATGAATTATTGTCTGAAATACCTCAAAGTTTAAAAAAAGACCTTTATTGCATTCATGCGACCTAATGTGCTTATCAGGCTTGTAAATTTTTCTGACTAGAAATAGCAATATTGGTGTGTCTCTTAATTCCAGCTTTGCCAGTCTTTTGCATGATTTGGTGCCTCTGGTAGGCAGAGGGAAGAAATTTTTATAATGAGAGGGGTGTTGCGCTCCATTGTGGCATAGGGAAGTACTTTTTTGCACCTTAGAAATGAGTCCTCATCGTTTTATTCCCTGCAACATTTTCTTCCAACTAAAATTTACAAGTTTGTGTGCCAGCATGGATTGCTTATCACAAACAGATTGTGCCTTTTTGGTATTGCAGTGGTATGTGAAGATGGAGCTTCATGCTTAGGGGTTAAAGCTCAAAGCACCTCCAGATGCCCAGTCTAGGCTGTCCAGAGCTGTTACATAGTTTGATCTTGTTATTACTGCTTGGTTGTAACTGGTTTGTTTAACATGTGAAACATACAGTTACCAGAGCACCTATTGAGAGCCGTAGGCATAATTTTTTTTTTTTTTTGCTAATCGGTATCCAGTCCCATTTTAGAAGTAGTAGGAATTTTAATTCCATGCTGCTTTTTGCTGTGGATACACTTAGAGGTTGTATGCTTCTCAACTACTTCATTTTCCCTTTCAGTTGGGAATGTATTGTAAATATGGAGGAGTGGAAGGGAAGATTAAGAAATCTTGTGACTGTAAATCATATGATGGTCAACCTGGGAGCAGGAAGATCTGTTGAGAGAATATTGTTCAAAGCTTAGCATTAACTAGGTAAAAATATTCTGTCTTAAGCCAAAGTAGGAACATTTCAAATGGGGTATACTCTGAAGACTTAAGTTTACAACTTCCTTTAACATGGGCCACTTGGCTTTGAGATCTAATGCCTTGGGAAAAAAAAAAAGTTGCTCTGTTCGCTGCAGGATGATTCTTGTCAGTTCTTCTAATCTAGAATACACTGCTACTACTATGCCATTCGAACAAAAAATCTTCATGATCTTTAGATCTTTGCTTCTTGGCAGAGGAAATTAAACTAAGCTCTATCTTTTTAGGGAAAAAGGGTCAGATGCATCGTGGAAGAATGACCAAGAACCACCACCTGAGGTAAGGATAGCTTATTTGATTCTTCAGTCTTGGTTACATGAAATGCAAAGAAGATATGTCTGTGCAGACTAACTGTTTACTTTAATTGCTTGCTTTTTATGTGGTGAAGAGTTTGCTATAGTTTTTACTCACGGAAAAGACAGCATGCTGTCCTTTGAATCAACCTTCTAGTTGGTTTGGAGCATACTTGTTTTCCTATTTTCTGCTTGTATTTGCAAATTGGAAAACTGAGTTGTTTATCTTCCCTTCTTCTAGTCCTTCAAGAATATGTTGGGCAGTTTGAATATTGAACTCTGAGTAACAATGTTTACAGTTTACCTCATAGTTTTACTTCTGATAAGGCTTTCTTTTCTTTCCTTTTGTCCTTGCTGTTCTTTCATTGCAGCTCTGTCTTTCACCCTACCACAAGCAATTAATTTATCCAGCACCTCCAGGCTTTTTGTCCAGTGTTTCTTAACCACACTCCAACTAGCTTTTTATGATCGTTCTCTGAAGAAGCCCAGGGCTGATGGTTTCATTGAGACATTTCTGTGAGATTGAGATGTTTTCTAGCTCAAAACTTTGAGTTGTTTTTCCTTACAATTTTTACTTCAAGCCTACCTTATCCAAATACAGTGTTTGAAGTCTCTGAAAGCACCAACTATCTGGGAGATCTATGTAGCTGCTTTTTGTGAATGTTATGAGACTTTGTGAGGTTAACATAGGTCCTCAGTATGCGTTCCTTATTTCTGTCCATTGAAGATGGCATATTGAAGTCCTTAGAAAAAGAGTTGTTAAAATGTTCTTAAATGGAAATTTTATGCAATGTATTTTTAATGTAGTGTGATTAAAATGTTGAGTTTATTGGTTTAATATTAATGTCTTGTTAATATTTTAACTTACTAATAATCCTTATTTTAATTTAGCTAGTTTGCAATTTTGATAATTTATAGGCCTTAAAAAGGTGCCACATATGTGTGTGTTATTTTTATTTGTTTTTTTTTCTTAAGAATAGCTAGTGAGTTTCCTCAGAGATACCTCAGCTACTACCTGTTACTTTTTTGCACTTATTTGGGGCAGAATCAAGTGACTTACTCTCTTGATAGAGTATGCTGCTTGAGAAGAGTGAAATGGAACTCGTGGTAAACTTTCTACAAATTACTTGCACGTCCTAAAATCTTCTCTGCTCATTTGGATACAAATTTTTTATTGTGAGAAAATGTGGTTGTGTACAGTAGCTCTTTGAATAGAAAAAGGAAAGTGCAGTTTTCTTCAAAATTAACTGCACAATGGAATCTTTTCAAAGTAGTGATTTATTGCTAGAGCTCAAGTTCTTCGTGCAATCTTTATGACTCTTCTGATTTTTTTTAATCAGGCATTAGATTTCAGTGATGATGAAAAAGAAAGAGAAGCAAAGCAAAAGAAAAAGAAACCTCAAAATCAAGTAAGGAAGAAACTGAAGTCGGACACAAGTGAATCAAGTGAGTGAATAATATGGGAAAAATCTTTTTTTTTTTTTTTTTTGAACCTAGTTTAAAAATTCAGTAGTATTCTTACTAATAAATGCTTTCGTGTTTTCTGTGCCTTTATGTTTTTTGAAGTTTTATTTACAAATTTGTAGCTACATTCCTTTAGCTTATATTTTATTAGAGAATTGCTTTAAGTAAATTGACAAGGGGGAAAGGATGTGGCATTCCTCAGGCTAGCTTGGAGGCTTACTTGAATAAATCTTTATAAAACTGTAATGCTAAGTGCTTTAGTAGTAGTTCATTGCTAGTGGCTTTGATAGGAGGTAAAAACAAACGAAAGTATTGATTATAGTACTTCAAATTCAGAGCTTCCTAGGGGGCTAGATGCACAAAGCAGTCCAAGGTCTTAATGCCCCATGAAGGGGACTAGGAATTTTGCTATCAGCTATCTTTATGGATTTAGCTTTTCAAAGGTGAAAATGCTCGTATAATCTGGTGCACAAGATTAGGTCCCTATGGGTTCTACAAATTCACCGGTTTATGTCATGTTGTGTACCTAAATATGTTTGTGCTACTAACTCCAAATTCTTCTAAAATTACATTTCAATTTAAATTCTACAGTCTTTTGAATATCTTAGCTCTTTGGAACACTTTTAATGTTTCAGTGCTCTTACTATATTCCTGTTACAATACTGTTGCAGTGTGAACCCTAAATGTTCACATTATCTACACATGTTATGAACCTTATAAGATAATGAATCCTGATTATATCTTTGTTCTAAAATGTGTTGCTCCTAAAGCTTTTTTTTTAAACCTTAGATGTCAAAATATTTGCAGTTTGTTCCAGAGGTTCATTAATACAAGTGCATAGAGGCAAAGAAGGTGAAATTCCATTTTAATGCTTGAATTTGTAATACTCAGGATTATTCTTTGTTTGTTTTTCTTCTTTTGTTGTCTGCTTGCTATGCGTGGTTTAAAAACTAAGTCTTTAGTCTGCATCTGGTTTAAGACTCTTAAAACATAGGTTGTGTGCTTGTGCTCGTATTTGAAAACGGAGGAGGATCTTGGAAGTTTCCTGAAGGCTAAACTTAGTTTTATTTCAAAATGCCATGAATTTTCTTTTTTTTTTTTTTTTTTTTTTTTTTTTTTTTTTTTTTTTTTTTTTTTTTTTTTTGTTAAGGTGAGAGTAATGGACTTCATCAGTCAATGCAACAGCCTCCTTCAGGTTACTCGAGGGGATACCGTGGCAGATCAAGGGATCCATTTCCTCCTCGATCAGCCCCTCCAGGCTATCTGAGGCCACAGCGAAGACCTCCCCACCTGTACCCTTCAGACAACAGAATGCATCAGGAGTCCCCCATGTTTGCACAACCTCACAGGAAAGAAAACCCAATGATGCAACAGTATGCCTATCCTCCCTTTCCTCCTCCTCCAGGTTTTGGATCTATTAACGAAGTGCATCATCTTCCACCTTCAAATCTGAATATGATGTGGACAGGCCCAAACATGTACAACCCGTCATACCCATATTTGCCACCTCCACCTCCGCCGCCTCCTCCACCGCCTCCAGACAGCAACGCGCCTCCGTTCAGGCCTTACTGAGTTTACTGCCTGTCTGTACAGACAGTTCCAGTTTGCGGGGAGGAAGTAAACGCTGTCCAGACCTCACTCCTGTGTTTTGGAGATGCTTCAGTTTCCCCAAAGAATAGTGCAAATCCTGAGTTTTGATGCCTTGTAGGACACTCACAAAAAATTACTATTTTTTTGAATCTTTTTTTTGCTTAAAATACGATAAAAATAACCAAGGATTAAACAGTGATTTATTTTTATAGTGTCTACCAGTTTGGGATGTTAACAAATAAACATTTTTTTTTTTGGAAACTGGTATGTAGTCATTGAAATATGCTTTGCAACCAGTTAGAGTTTATATGAATAATATCTGATAGTGATGAGGATGTTTGGCATTGTATTTGATTTTTAGATCAGTTGTGTGTTGCTGTGGTAATTTAATATATATAAATGTTGAAATCATGTAAATAGTATGGGAAATACAGCTGTTAAGCAGGACATATAATGTCCTGTTACCCACGTTTTAGTTAGTATTAATGATATATGAAAAAGCCAAAGCTGGATGGCCTTTGCTAAGTTGATGGAGTAACTGAAGTCTGAATTTGGACCAGGAGCTAAATTGCTCTGTCAGATTTTTTGATCTCTAATAGATATGATAGAATAGACCTGTAACCTGTGGATTAGGTGTTTTGAAATTTAGGCAGGTAGAAATGCATGGCCCGAGGAAATTCAAACAGTGCAATTCTGCTAGCTGCATTTTGCTGCTAGTGGAGGAAATGGTGCTGTGAAATTATCAGCCAAAGAGACTGGAGCAGCCCCTTCTACCAGAAGGGTCACACCTGCAATTGCACTTCTGCCTCTGAGGAAGTGCTCCAACTGATTTATTAAAATGGAAACTCTTTACTTCACACAGGAGGAAAAACAAACGGTGGTGGTGCGTGTGTGTGTTTGGTGTGCGGGGGAACATCTCAAAGGTGTTTCTCCTACTGCAGGGTCATGGTTAGTGACAGGTGAGGTGCTGCCACTGGGAAGAATTGTCGTGGCTAAAGTGCATGGTAAGGCTGTTCTCACCATCTTACTGGCCTCCTTAGGTTCTTTGGGTGCATATTTGAAGGCTAATAAAGCTCTGTTAATATTACGACTTTCAGTCTAATTCCAAATAACTTAAATGAAGCAAAATTTTTTACAGGTGGAGATGCTGTCTTGCCAGGAGGCTGTTACTATTCTGTAAGCCATATCTCAGAAATGCTCTTTTGTAAGTAAGCAGCTGAGAAGTTGATATAAATCTTCCTAATGTTATAGCAAGCAGAAATGTAATACATAGTAGTGGCAAAATTCCTCTCAGAGCAGTAGCATTGCAGCATTAATGTTGAATAGAAAGTTGACTGTTTTCTTATTTAATGAAACAAATGTTCAGTTCTAACCTATTGCAAGTGCTTATGTTTTGGATACAGTAAGGACAATTTATGTCTGCCTAAACTGTAACTAAATAACATAGTTATGCCCTTGATGGTGGAAGGCCATAGGCCTTGCACCGAGTTCACTAGGCCTCAGGACCGGGGCTTGTCGCATTTGCTTTCGACTCCTCTAGCTGTGCCTGGAGCTCTTTCTTTACTTGACTTAACTGCAGTAGGAGTTTTTGTTGCCCAGGTGGGCTTGCAGAATTTGTTTTGTTTATGTCTTTAGGTAAACATGTACAGCCCAAACTCCCTAATGGTCATGAGGAAATGCAAACCTGATGGGGCTGGTTTGGGCCATAACAGAACAAAGAGTTAAGTTTCTCATGTATGTCAAATGCCCTATATATAGTAAATCAGGTGTGATATACAGCTTGCTCTCTTTGAGTTCACAAGAGTGCTGGGAAAGCTAAAGCTGCCTCCAAGCGAGTCCTAGGCTGAGGAGGAAGAAGCCACTGGCATGAAGCTCACCCTCAGGCCTGGGTTGCTGATCGCTGCTGTGTTCTCCCTGCCAGCCCACGCTGAAGCCATCAACCTCAAGGGCTGAAGCGGCAGCTGAAAAGTAAGTGCATATCAGAAAAAGGAGAGATGGTAGGAAAGGTTTCCAATTTTAACTCTATTTTTGTTATATTTTGTATACTAATCTTCACCTTCTTTAATATTTAGATTTGAGCTAATAATTTTTTGACTAGACTCTAATGATCTCACTTATGCTAAGGTGCTCCCTTTTTATTTCTGTGCTATTTATTTTTGTATATAACCAAGCCTAATACAAAATTAGATTACATAAAATATTTGGATAGAAGCTTATTGAAGTGCAGATTTTGTTAATGCTTTATAGTTAGCTGTAATACAAAACAAATGCGTGAATGCACACGAAACACTGTTACATAGAAATTTAGTTTTATAGATCTTCTACATTTAGTACGGTTCACATTAAAGCACTTGTTAATTGAATTCAGTGAAAACCAAGCATGAAAACAGAGTTTAAATTGTTTGGAGAATTGACTTTGTAGCCCTGAAACAGGATAAAAATGCAGACTGTATACAGTTTCTTGTGGAAGGCTTAAGAATAGCATTAGAATTTTTAAAGTAATATGATCTTAATTTGAAGTTAAAGTTAATGCCAGTTAAAGTTGCCAGTTTTTTGTTTGTTTGTTTTGCATTTGTTTCTTTAAATTGAAGCCAGTAGTGTTTTATAGAGATTTAGACCCTTATTTTGTGCACTGAATATTTACTATTGGTAAAACAGTGTAAGCTTGCAATAATTTTGGTCTGTTAAACAGGTATATTTGGAAGTTGAGCTGTTTAGATAAAGAACATGCAGCTCAATATACTTGAGTGGCTGTCATTGGGAATTATTGTTAGCTTTTATCTTTAATTGTCAGATAACTTTTATTTTTGTCACCAGGGCAGTGAAGCACTAGCTGTGAAGCTTGGAAGAATTTGCCTGACACTTCAGCTGCAAGAGCAACTTTGGCCTAATATCTCAGCTATGTTTTATGTCAAGTTTTTTTTTTAACTCTGATCAGTGTTCCTACACATCAGGATTACATTAAAAGCATGATTGCAGTGAGAGCAATGTACTTGTAACAGGATTGCAGGAACTCAGGAGCTGAACCCAAACCCTTTGTTTGTGGGATGCCAAGTCAGTTGTACTTACAGATCCACAGCAAGGGAGACACTTGGTGTGTCTTCCTTTTCCTTCTCTCTTGCTGGGAACTGAGCTGTCGTATCCTGCAGCAACTTTTACGTTGCATGTTCAATACATTGCAGCAAAACTTTTTTCTATAGATGCTCCTTAGGTGCTACTCTAATTAATGTATTTAAGCAGCCCTGAAAGATGGAAAGGCTTAAAAACCTCAGCCCCTTCTGGCTTTCAGTAGCATCTGACTCTGCTGTCTATTGAAAATACCAATGAGTGGGTGTTTGCTAGGAATTAAGTAATGGCATAAGGCTTAGCTGCTGGATTAGTACGCTGATACTGGAGAAAGTGCTGAAGCTGCTGTTTTGTTGAGCAAAGGGGTTGAAATATATAGGATATGTTATCAAAAGAAGCATCATAAATCTATAAAGCAGATTATGTGATGCAATTGTCAGGTCAAGTATTTGGATGGGAGAAAAGGCAGAGAGGTGCATCCCAACTTTTTTTAAAAAACAAACAAAAACCCCACATGATTTTCATGCTTGTGCATACTGCTTTGCAGCTCTACTGGGTCTTATTCACTCTACTTTTAGAGTAAGAAAATTAAAGTTACTCTGCTCAGTGACCTGAAATGAATAGGTATGGTATAAAAACGTCATGCTGCATGAAGGTAAATTACTCCAGAGTCTTTTTGTCTGTGAACTCATTCCATATGTTCACTATTAGCAGCTGTTCTATGCTGCTAATTGTCTGAAAAATGTCTTTTTTTAATAAATATGACATGGGATTATGCAGGTGGTTTTAAACTTTGTTTCACTTTCTTGCTAAATTGAAAGGATATCTTTCCATGAGGCAACTTACTATTTTATATAATATCTATTTTCTGATCCCAGTTGGAGAAATTTAGAAGACTCCTGTCCCTTCTATAACTCTCATTTATTTCTTAGTGTCATGTTAATGTTTCTTCATGAAATACCAAACAAGGTAGGTAAAGATATGGGCTGAGTGAAGAGCCGGGAAAAGGAGAAAGTCAAATGAAGGAAAAAAGCACAGGAGAGGGTTGACCATATCTACTCAAAAGGATGAGATTTAACCCATAAATACACATGTGGCTACAATAAGCTATTGTACTTTACAAATGAGTACGTACCTATGGTAACATGGGGAAAAATCAAAAATAGAGACATACAAGGTTCCTCTTAAAGAAACAATATTGTTGCATACATTTTGTGGGCTTTTAATTCCAGTTTGATCCTGAATTAGTGAAAGGAGGAGGGAGACTTCATGGAGTTGAGCAGGGAAAGGATAAAAGGCAATGAGAGTTGTGGATGTGTTTGGGGATGCGTGTGTGTCTTTGAAGGAAAACTCTGGTCAGTGCTATGGGGTGGAGGGGAACCTGCGTTTTTGGAGGAATTTGGGGCTTAATATTGTGCCCTGTGTGATCCCATGTCCAAATTAGCCCTGCTTTGAGGGGAGAATTGGACTTTGTGAGGTCCCTTCCAACCTAAATTATTCTTTTATTCTATCTTAATACAATGTCATTATTCTGGAGCTCTCAACAGAGACTTTTTGTCCCTAAATACTTAAAGACATGACTGGTACAGTCTGAATTACTGGTGTTTAAGCCCAATTCTTCATTTGTGCTATTGTGCTGTTTCATTGTCCCACAAATATAGATATCTAAAATATCCCTGCTGTGCTGGAAGTTGGACTGGCTGTGATGGATAATGACTGCTTCTGTTTCCCTTGATGGTAGCTGATTGGAAGAATTGTTCTTCTATTAGTTGTGTGGGAACTAATGGCAATGAAAGTCTCATTGCTGTCATTTTCTCATAGGGGGTAAAACGCTTTATATTATATAATTTTCTCTGAGAATAATGCAGTGAATAAGAGCCCTCTCCCCTTAAGAAAAGTAACTGAGAATAATTTTTAACTGTTGTTTATTTCCCTAAAGAAGGAATTTTTGCTGTAGGGGAGACCTAAATCAAGCTGAGCAGTCATGCTGGTCATAAATGCTAGTGTCACACAGATGAAAAAAGGCAGATTTTTTTTTCTGTAAGTTATATTTATCTGTTTCTAGGTTGTTTTCCGCATCTGTGTGCAAGTCAACAGAGTAGTCAATTATTCTTGCATACTAAATTTAACAATGCACACTGGCTGTCTTTCAGGTAGTGAAGCAATACTGCATCTGCACAGAACAGTTGGTGATAAAATTTGCTGTGGTGACAGGTGAAAATATGGAAAATACTGCTGAGAGTGACATAACAGCTAAAAGGATTATTATAGACATAATGCCACATATACAGTACTGCTGATAACCTTTCGGGGAAAAAAAATAGAAATTTAGCAGGCATGTATAATGAACTACCAGGATGACTTGAAAATTTATTCAGTATTATTGAATGGCAAGGAGAGTAATCTTAATAGTCTTTGATTACTATGGAAGAATATTATTGTTTGCTTTTCTGCAGATCTGAAACATGTAATTTTTGTATATAATGTTGCTGAAACGCTGTGTTAGAATTTCCTGTATGTGTCCTGAGGTGTAACCTAATAGCAGTTGTGCAAGTTGCCTTCCACTTGCCAGCACAAAGGCAGCCACCTATTCACAGGGACAGTTGTGAGACATCCCATGCTCTGCCTTTCAGTCTGGAAATAGCTTTCTTTGCATTTTCTCAATAAAATGAGTATACCTTTCACAAATGTAGAATAGCTTACTGAAAGTGCTGAAAGTCATGAGAATGATGATAGATATGAAGTATCAAAGTATATTTATGTTAAGTCTCAAGGCTATTTTTTGCATTATGTTCCAGTTGGGAAAATATAATCGTTCTTCAGGTCCTGTGACAAGTAAGAAACTAAACCTATGAATGTCTTGATGATGAATCATCAAGAATAAAATGCTACTATGATTGCCAAGTGATTTCTATAACAAGAAATACTTGTGATAGGTAGTACAAGCAACATCAGAATCCTTATGGATTCTCTGAATAGGCATAAAATGCATAATACCTGTTTATGGTTTTGCAATTGTGTCCTATATAGACTCTGCTTTAGTCTGACTAAGCTAATTTGTAGTTCTGCTTTGAGTATTCCTTTGGACTTGTTTATTCTTTGTGTTAAGAAAGCTGTTAAAGATCAGAGGTGTGTGAAGTAAAGGACCAGAAGGCAGAAACTGAGTTGCTTCTGCTATCTCTTTGAGCCTCTCTGTAGCTGAGGCCTGAAAAAAAGCAAATTAACTCAGCATTTTTTAAAGAAGTTTAAAGGATTTAGATTTATATCTTCCTAGCATGTTAATACAAATCATGTATAAACCCCACGACGTGATCTTCCTGTAGTGCTCTATAGAGAAAGCAATGTAAAATTGCTTTGAGAGAGAAGACTGACTTTAAAAAAGATGGAAAAAAAAAGAAAACCCAGCATTTAAAATACTAGGAAATTGGTTGTTCCTTTCATATATTTTATAATAGTAAAATTATATTTGCTTTGAATATTAGTGTAAGTGAAAACTTAAAATATAAGATTTATTAATACCAACATTTTTTTCCCCCAGGGAATGATTTTCTTTTAGAAAATTACAGACTAATCCACTCTGCCTTTTTTTTTTTTTTTTCTCCCCCAAGAATCAGGTATTTTGTTATTGTTGATAAGTCAGAATAACACTTTAAGTGATGTATTTTATATGTAGATCCTGAATGGCAACTGCATAGAGTTGCTTTCAACAGTCTTGCACGAGGACCTTCATCTTGGCAGTCTCTAATCCAAAAGTCATTACAACCCAACTTGTTTCATATTGTTCTGTGGATGAAAAAATTGTGCATCTGTAGAGGGGTAGGATCAGTGCTGCTTGGTGCACTTAATCTTCACATTCCAGAGTTTTTGGATTTGACTTCACTAACCAGAGATGTTCTTCCTTAAATGTGGATTTTGTATGGATTATGACTAAAAACAGGTAACCTGAAGGTAAGGTTACAGCATGAATGAATCTCTAATAAAGCCCAGATGGGCATTAAAATAAGAACTTCAAGCTTTTTCCTCCAAACACAGATTAAACAAACTCTTTCACAAGAGGCATCTAAAGACATTGAGTCCTGTAGCACTCAAACTGTAGGTTTGAGATTTTAAACCCTAAAAACAAATAGTATTGAAGGCATCCAGCTGTTAACCACCTAGGTGTAGAGATGCAGATGTCTTAATTTAAAACTGGTTCCCAACCTTCTCTATTCTCTATTTCTCTATCCAATATCTAAGCCTACCAACCTTTATTTATTTTTCCTCTAATCTTCTGTCTTTCTTTTTCTTTTTAAAGTAGGATATCTAGCTAAAATGGCTGAATACTGACCGGTGGTGAATTCAATGAAGTTATGAGGTTCTGCTTCAGTGTCACGGTAGAATACAGACCATAACTGAGTAAATAAAGAATAATCAAGATTGACTCTGAACCAGCTATAATGTAATAAGAGGAAACGTATATTTAGAGGTATATATTCAAACACACACACGCACACAAACTTTTGGGAGCTAGTTATTCTGAGCTAATGTAACATGGCTATAGACAAATAATTTGCAAATTGCTGATTTAGTACTGCTTAGCAAGCTATCTTGAGGCTACAGAGCCATAGCGTCTAAGCACGTTCATGTGTTTCAGTGACCAAGTGACCAGTTTTCCCTGTGGCTGTTGGCATAGCAAAAAAAGGCACAAAAGGAAAGCACAAAAAGGAATCCCTGATCCTCTCCCTCCAGCCCCTTTCTATGGTGGTTCCTTGTCCTGGGCCATGCAACATGTCAGCAGCTCTGCAGCCTTCTCATCCCATGCTGTCCTGCCCCCTTTTCCTCCTTTTGGCAGTATTCCAAGTGTGATTTTGTGGGTGATTTAAGTGGATGTAAGAATGCACCGATGCTGAGAAGATGCTCATGTCTGCTCCATCCATGCTTGCTTGTTTGAAGTGAAAGCTGTTTTCTGATCAGCTGAAGAGTAAACCTGTTATCAGAGAAGATTTTAGGCAGATTTTAGTGTTAGTGAAGCTTACTTTACTGTCCCCCAAAGTGGGATGGTCTTCTATACTGTAAATACTGTTTTTATTTGGGTTTTATTTAATATCGATGTATCAGTATAATGAAACTATAGTTTCATTGTAGCAGTGCAACTATTTTCCAAATTACTAGCATAAGCTATCAGTGATAGTCAAGAAATAATAATCAGGAGATTCAGTTTTACTGCTACTTTTCTGAAATTATTGATTTAATTTACCTATTGTAACTTGTTTCCTATACTCAATTCTGTTGGCATATATTATTGCATTTCTAATTCATTAAAGTTGTGATTACAAAAGAAGGTTATTGTAAACTCAAGAAGCAATTTAATATTTTCTGGATATGATTACAGTACTTGTTGATGATCAAGTGATCTTGATGATTAAGAATACTATTTGACAAGTATTTTCTTATTTTCCCCTGTAATATCAAGAGCCCAAGAGACATCAAGTAGGACAGGCACATTGTAATACATAATTAGAAAAACTTAGGAAATTCAACATGGAAAGAGATTTTTTTTTTTTTTTTTTTTTTTTTAAAGAAAACTCCATGTGCTTCTAAATGTTGACTGCTTGAATGTAATTGGATGCAGAGTTTTATTATATTAGTATTTGTTTTGGATGCAGCAGAAACAGAATCAAACTTTATTCAATCTTCTTTCCCTGACTCCTCTGGGAATAATTGTCTTAACCCTAAAGAAGGCACAAATGTACCAAAGTATGTGTGAGAGCGCTCTCTACTTGCAACCATTCCAAAAACCCTCTAAAACCTGAACTTTAAGGCTTGGAGGGTAATGAAAACAGTAGATGATTTCTTACCATTGCTGCTGCTGTTTTATTTTAAGCACTATGGTTAAATGAATCTGTGAATTTTTTGTATGAATAGGCTTTCAAGAAAAGTTCGGTGACTACCAGATAAATATGTTGCAAATTTGAACATGCTGATATTTGTTGAAATACCCGAATAGTGCCTTTGTAGCTGGAACCATTTCAAACACTCTTCTTATTTGTGTAGGTTAATAAGCAGTGCTGTGCTATAAATATCTAACAGAGAAGACAAGAAAATGCAAATGAACTTTGAAGTAGACAGCTAATTATAGGTACTCAAAAGAAGGATCGTCATCAGTCCACACGGAGTCCCTAAAGTCTGGATTCAAATTCATGGATAGTCCAAGTATGTAATGATCTAGCTGTTAAGGTTTGACTTTACTTTCCATTTAGATTCATATCAAAATGGCTTAAAATTATGTGGTGAGTTATGTCATAAAAACAGGCAAATATTATTTGGGGATATCCCCTTCTAGAAAGCATCCCCTTTTATTTAGCAAATGTATATCACCGACTTTAAAAGGTGAAAATTTACAAGCATTATCTTTATAAATAAAGGTTTCAGAATACAGCAGAGTTGATTTTTTTTTTCCCCAAGGAAATGCCTGGCCTTTTTACTTGTTTTATCACCCTTGTACATATTTGCTATTCCAGGTCTTACATTGCTGTCAGACCCTCTCATTTTCTGCTAGACTCGTCTCCACTATTTGCTTTTTTTGTGTGCAGAATAATTAGGATGATATGCCTTTTGCTTCATAATCAGAAGGAATGGCCCTTCTGAATTGGAAAAGATAAACTATTTATAGGCTAGCCAAAATTGAGCATTGTGCTGAGAGGGGAGATGATTATTATTGCAGTCTTGCTTAAGTATTGTAACAACCCAGTGCTTAAGAAGGGGATATTGTTTTCTGCTAATGAAATTTTTTTTTTTTTTAGCTTGAAAGCTCAAGCTTTTGAGCTGGATTTTTTTAGAAGTAGATGGGAGTATTTGTGATGGGCAGCTGTGTTTTTAAATTCTTAAGAGCATTGGTCCTGCTAACTGTGTTTTACTCCTGTGGTCTAGAGAACAGGCTAAGAGTATTGGGATGGGTAGGATCAGTTCTTGAAGGCAAAACGGCTTACACTTCCTTTGAGCTGGACATGTACAACCTGCTTGCTCCTATGCTTGCTCTGTTACTAAATTTTGCCTAAAATGAT
Organism: Nothoprocta pentlandii; assembly: GCA_013398315.1. NCBI lineage: Eukaryota > Metazoa > Chordata > Aves > Tinamiformes > Tinamidae > Nothoprocta > Nothoprocta pentlandii. The sequence continues at coordinate 887,643 of VZSG01000018.1, read as the reverse complement.
GCAAGAAATAACACATTTGAAGCTGCGAAACTATTGAGGCTGAATTCTGTTGCCAAGATTTATTGCATACATTAGGAAGTCTTCATACCTTTCCTTTTCTTCTCCAAGACCCTAAGGCTTGGAAGATGCAGATTTCTCCTAGTCTGAAATTCAGTCATTGGCTTTTTAGGGGCAATGCCAAGTTAAGCTGACTAACCCTTTTCTTTTGCCAAAGAGTTTATTCAGCTTCACTTAATAGCTCATTGCACTGCTGCACAAGTGCTTGAGAGCCCAGCCCAGAGGAAGGAGTAGCACTGGAAAGCATAAATGCCCATAGGGTTAGCCTTGTAGAAGCAGCAAGGACCTAGAGAGCTGGGTGCAGAGAAAGAGCAGGTCTTGCAAGAACTCTTTCTGGAGTGACAGCTTTGGGAGTTTCTAAACACAAAGTAGCCCTTTGTTTTTATGGTCTTGGGGGAAATAAGATCTTGTGCTTTATTATTATTATTATTATTATTATTCCTCAGTGTGGAAGAAATATTACACTATTTTATTATCTTTTTTTTTAGAAGTGAGATTATGCTAATATGTCTGACTCAATAAGTTATTTTGCTTGCAAAGGAACTAGGTTTGCACATTAGCTGTCTGCCTGAACCTTGGGGAATAATATAGAGTAAAATCTACTAGATGTAGTAGGAAAAGTGCGAACTCTTCTAGTAAACAAAGGCTGGAAACTAGGTAACTTCCAGTGATAGAAATAAAAGATTGGTTTAAAGAAACAATGTTTTTTCAAAACTTGTATCCAATTCTTCTACTCTATTGGTGATTAAATCCAAAAGCATGGGTCTTTCAAGCAGAAGCTAATTTGCAGGCTAGGAATGAATGTCCAGGGGAAAAAAGGTAGCACACCTAGCTAATTTAAATATCTTTTGAATTTTCATGCAATATGAAAATTTGTCTTGTAATGCTCTTGTGCTGTTTCATATTAGAGCATTATAAACTATATCAGTGCCTGCTTGTTCCTAACAAGCTTTCCTGCTCTATATTTGCTCTACTGTTAAAAGATTTCTTACCCCTGTGGTGAGGGATGTAGTTAATTGTAGGAATGCAGTCCACATTCCTCTAGCTTCAAGGTAAAACATAACTAATGAATTTGGATTTTGACAAATGTCAGTATTTGGATAATTTTGAAAAGCAGAAAATTTTATTTGTGATCAAAGTAAAATATATTCAAAATATAAGTGAATTTTAGCCTTGTTCCACTTGGTAAATTAAGGGGAAGTAAAAGAGCATCTCACTTTTGAGATAAGTGATCAGTTTGGGAAAAGTGCCATTTCCAAGAGTGAAAAATACAAATTAGAGATCCCAATTAAGAGAAGACCTTTGACAGGCAAAACCAAACCAAGGGGAAGCCAAGAAACCCTCTGCAGATAAATTTCCAGAGGTATTTGTGTCAGATAAGTAAAAGAGCAAAGGCACAGAGATCAGAAAACTGATAGAGAAAGCTATGGGGGGGAAAAAAAAGGTAGAAACCTTATCTGGAAAGATGAAAGTGTCTGAGTAGCAGAGAAGCATTATGATGTACTATAATACTTAAGAAACAGTAAAAGACAAGAATGAAATTAGCTCTTTAATGGTAGGAAAAGATGTATAAAAGGGGAACCAAAAAAAATAGAGGACACTAAGCTACTCTTGGGGATTTTGCAGAGGAGGAGCCATACACACCATGTAGCTACTCTGTGAAGCTGTACAAGTAATAACTAAATATAATCCTGTGGATGATACTCTGCAGAGGGCAATGATGATGCCTTTAAGTTATTAGAGGAATCATTTAAAAAGCTTACTATAAAGACTGAAGCTTTACTATGGATTAGGAAAAAGGTAAAATGACTTTCATCAGTGGTCAATGCCTGGGACTTTCCCAGGTGCAGGAGATTTAGGAGGACTTTCTGATTTAAAAAATAAAGTGTAAATAGAAAGAAGCTTAAACCCTAATAGGCCTGGATAAGAAATATATTTTTTTCCTAGAAAAGCTTTAAATCCTAATAAGCAAACTGTTCCCGTGCCCCCTTACCAAGCACAGCTCAGTGATGTGAGCTTTCATTCCATTTCAGCTTTTCATCTATTACTTCTGTCTCTTTTGTGCTTGTTATGCAAGCAGCATCCAGCTATGCAAGCCTATCTGTAAGGCTATTACCTGAATCTCTGTGTATATCAATTTTGTTGTGCTACCTACGAGGTCCTAAATAGATTTTTATTGCCATAGATATGCATCTAGCATTATTTTCGGTGACAGCGTGAGTGCATGTTGACTGTTAGCCGGTGACCTTTCTATAATCTCCGTCTGCCCTCTTATGCTGACAAATAATTTTAAGAAGGATGTGAAGCCTTGTTTGCTTTTGGTGTCAGATATTAGCTGTAGAAATATGCGGTAGGTATTAGCATCAGGTAAAATTAGTGTTACAGACAACCTTTGCACTCGTGAAACTGTTAAGATTGCTTACTAGGTAATGAGGTGCAGTAACTCTTACTGCGGTCAATAAGAACTGCAGCGTTGAATGCTTACCAATAAGCATAGGAGAGGGCACAGAATGATTTGTCTCGAGATGTCTGTGAGGAAAATCTGGAATAATAGTCGCGTTCCTGCTCAGGAGCCTACGGCAGGCCTTCCTGAGGATCCTGATGCAGGACTAGAATCCAGTCTCGTAGCTGCTTAAGCAAGACTCTTCCACAGGCTTAAATGGCCTTGGTAGCCACAGTCAGGGCCTTTCAGAGAGGCCAGCTACCTACATGCTTTGTAAACAGTGATCTGCTCTTTTCCAGGAGTCTACATGCGTTTCCAACTGGGTACCTCTATATGGAATTGGAATTGTCCTGTTCAAAACAACTAGCTGCTGTCCTGTGCAGCAGTTTCTGTACTGTGCTAGTTATATCACAGAATCTTCAAGGTTGGAAGGGACCTCTAGGGATCATCTAGTCCAACCCCCCTGCTCCAGCAGGGACACCCAGAGCATGGGGCACAGGGTGGCATCCAGGCGGGTTTTGAAGATCTCCAGGGAAGGAGACTCCACAACCTCCCTGGGCAGCCTGTTCCAGGGCTCTGGCACCCTCACAGTGAAGAAGTTCCTCCTCACATGGAGATGGAACCATGGTGCTATTGCTATGACTTTTGACACACTTCTTCAAATTACCTAAAATGACCTTTTTCAACATCTCTGTTCAAGAGCTGTGTATTTGCTATATTTGCTAAAGTGCTATTGCTTGGTTGCTAACAAGTTCAGTGCAGCTCTAAGAGCATCTAGATTAAAATAAATACAGTGCAGTTGTTAGCAATGGAATGACAATGAAATTACTCATACTCTGTGTTTGCAGTCTCTAAATTCACCAAGGACTCTTAAAGAGACATGAGTTGTAGTTTTACTGACTTTCAAAACACTGGTGAATTGGTTGGTCTTAAGCTGGAAACTTTCCCACAGTGACTTCACAAGTTGCAGTTCTGTGAGGAATATCAGCCTTTTCCAAGTACGGATTCCTTCAGAGGAAAAGCAGAGGTTTCCATTCTTGAAATGACATGTGAGAGGAGAGTCCAAGAAAAGGTCAGAACGATTCCTTTTCCCTCCACTACTCCAGTGACTTCTGCTTTTGTGGTTCTCTCCCATTCTTCTGTTCTTCAGAGCTGCCTGGTCTAGAAAGGGCAGAGATGGTCTCATATGGTTTTGAACAATTGTTCAGTTTGGGATAGTTCCTTTGCAGGTTACTTGCTCAGTTAAAAGCTGTCACTCAGCGTATGTAGGCAAAATGATATTATTAGGAATCTGTAGACTGTAAAAATTTTGCTGATAAAACAGGTCCAGTGAAAGGAAGTGCAAGTGATAACCGTAATGTTAAATTTAAGGACTTCTGAACATAGCAACTCTGTGTGAGTAAATGTGTAATTGCATTTTGCAAGGTAGTATTCTTGTCACTCAAAGTTCAGTATTTGATTAAACTCTTTCCATTGTATGATGATGTTTGTACCATTTTCAGATAAGTGTGGCCTGCAGCCTATCTGCATTTTATTGAGCATTTAGTAGAGCTCGCAGATGAGGCCTGACAAATGCTGATAGCTGACTGCATTTATAAATGGTGAGATACTATGACTAATTTGCTCTAAACCATTCTTCTTATTCATATGTCAGATTGTATCAGTATTATAAGTGCTATCAGTCAACCGTCTGTTATCTTTTGACTCTTAGAGATTAGTGATATTGCATGTAGATGGTCTTGGAAATGTTGATAAAAATCAAGCTGCTTCTCCCCCGCAATGTGCACACATTCTTTAAGAAATAATGTGTGATTTTTGTGTGATTTTGTTTATTTGTATTGTTCTACCCAGGTGCCAATATTTAAAGGAAGTGAAAAAGCATTAAAGTCTGACCTGAAGCAAGACTGTAATCTAGGAATACAATACCATGGAAATGAATATCTGCAGGGGGCCTCGAGGTAGCAGCTATTCACCACTAACCTGCAAATTTAAGTAATTTTTAAAAAAAAATCATAGTAAATGTTTTTCAGAAGTTCTGTGCTACTTTCAACCATTCTAAATGTTTCATTTTAAATTGATCAGTGACTGTAGATGCTATCCGCTTACCTTTAAAGCATCCTCCGCTCACTAAGGGTCCTCTCCCTGAGGAGTTAAATGGATGAAATTTTAAACATTACTTGGACCGCTCTTGCTGAGCTACCTGACTCCTGTGCTTGCTGACTTCAGCTGCAAGTACCAATGGTTTCCCTGCTCTCTTGCTGGGCAGCTTTTGATTCAGCAGAGAGAAATTAGTATTCAAAAGGAATAGTGGAAAACAAATGCAGACATGATTGAGATTTTTTTCTGAACAGGTTTTCTAAGTTTTTACAAGCACTTCTTGAGAGTAGAAGGTGCATTTTCTGGTTTACATATGTTTCAGTTACCACCTTGTTCATCTTATTGCAGTTTTGTTTGAACAGTACAATATTAAAGTTTTCCCTTTTTGCATGTAACTTGTTATTGGTACTGATCAAAACCATTAAGAAAATATAAATATTTACTCATTATGCCCCATTTCTACATAATTCCATGCCAACTTTTACTTTTCAACTGGTAAATTTTATTGTTGTAATCACAGAAACTGACTTTTTTTTTATATTTATTCAGCTTGTAGAACAATAAATCACAATTTGCATGAGCTCAGGAATATCACTGAACACAAGTGAGCATTAACAATAATTCTAATATACTATCCTGAGTTGACCTAAGAGAAGAAAAAGAACTCCTTCAGTTTGAAACACTCATTTCATTTCTCTCTCATATAAATGAAACTCTAGGGACTTCAGAGGCTCAATTCTTGGTCAAGAATTTGCCCTTGGAAGGTGTAGTGCAGCTAGGAGCCTTTGTAGGTGGAGACCTTATCTTTTCATGATTGTAAAGATTCTTAATGTTTTCATAACCCTGTAGTCTCACGCTACCAGGAAGACATTAGCAAAACCCACCTCTTTTGGCTCCTGAATACCTTCCCTTTTTACATCTGAAATTTAGAAGCCAAATGCTTGCAAGCTTTTCAAGAAGCTTTAAATCTTTTTGTAAAGATGTCTTCAGTAATCTGAACTTCTGGCTCTTAAAACTCCCATGAGGATATTTTGGAGAATCTGAAATGTGGCAAGAATTGAAAATGATTTTATGAGCACTTAAAAATAGGTCATGAATCATAATGTAAAAATTTTTGTATGTTATCTCTAATTCAGTTGCAAGGAGTAGTTCTGCACTATTAAAGAAATAGTTAAAAGGCAAACCATCTATAATTTAAAAGGAATTGGAAATGTAGTGTAGAAGGTAAAACACTACCTGTAGGGAAAGATGTGAGAAAAGTTCAAGTTGTGTTTCCTAAAAATGTATTTTATGTTCTAAGGCAAGGACAATACTATAGCAGCAAAAACTATGATCAGTGTGAGATGCACAGATATCAGTGAAAATTGCTCTTCTTTTTAGTGCCCTGCACACAGTATAAAATGCTTATTCTAGTTTCTTCATTGTAGGTTTTTATCTGAGGATTACAGAATTAACTCCACATTGTTTTGTCTCCTTTCTGTTTGGTTGGGTTGGTTCACTTTACACCATTACAAGTAAAACATGAATAGATTTTATTATTCCCAGACATCCTCTGTATCTTTACATCTTCAGTTTTGTTCCTGGGACCACCATATGCCAACCGTTGCTCTAGATCTACAAACAGTACAGGATAAGTTTGGTCTATAATACCATTATACAAGAGGAAATAGAAAAGGATACTTTATATCTGCAGGACTTGCTTTGAGTGAATTCTCCATTCTGCAGGCTTTGTTGTCCTAGTAAAGCCTCAATTGTTGTCAGCCATCTCCTTCAAGGCTCTTGAGTGAATCATCTTAGCGTGCGAGGTCTTACTCCCCAGTTAGAATGACCTGTGGGATTTTGTGTGTATGTTTTCCTCATCAATCAATGGGCTGACCTTCCTGAGGGGCTGAAACTGGCTATATTCCTCTGGCTAGAGTTTGCAGAATGAACCTTGCTTCTGTGCAAATGTACTGAAGTCACCATGAATTTCTTTCTTTTCGAAGTGCCGAGCTTTGAAACCAAAGACAAGTAAGAAAGGCTCCGACTTAAGCGAGTTATCCAGCACGATGGCAAGATCAGTATCCCGATGAAAGAACTATGCATTTCATCAGTACCCTGATGAAAGAAGAAAGCAATCATTGAAAAAACTTTATCTCCAACTGAAGTGATTTGTATTGTCATACATGTTGCATCAATGATTCTCATGGACCTGAAGTGACAAGCTTAACAAAAGGATACTCTTTTAGGGGCCTCAGCATTTATCTCAGTTACAGGCCTGATATAAGGCTATTTTAGATGAATGGAAGAAGTTTATACTCTCTGCAGGTTTAATCTCCTTGGTATAATTCAAAATAAATCTCTATTGGAAACATCAAAACATCAGGCACTGAACTTCCCATAGACTATTATACAGAAGCTTCCAAACTGAAGTAAGACTAATTTTAAGCTTTTAACTTTATTATTGTTATATTATTGTTATATGTAGAAGAGTATTAGTATGTCTTTAACATGTCTTCTTATATCTTAAGTAGTTTATGGCAACATCAGTTCAGCATTTTTTAGCTGTTGCAAGTATCCTAAAAAGATTTCTAGTCAACGAGGGTTTCTGTTAATAAGTGATTATCAGTAATACTTCTGTTCATCATAAGTCAAATAAGTCATTTATTTCCATCATACCCACCTAGGAGAGCCATTATATTCTTGACAAAGGAGAATAGGACCTGAGTAATTCTTCTTTGGAAGATATTACTTTTCTTCTTTTCAAGAAAGCAAAGCAAATGTGTGGCCACAATCCATGTTAATTAACCACTAGCATAAATGAATGGAAATGCTTTCTTTACCTGCCCCCTGTGGTTTCTATTTTCAAAGATTTTTGCTTCCTTTTCATAACACATGTATGAGAGAAGCATGAGGTTATCTTAAGGTTAAAATATGCTGCAATTTGAGATGCTTTGGAATCCTGTCATTACTTTAAAAAACACGTCAATGTGTATGCGCATATGTGCACCTATACATATTGATGAAATTGTGTTTTTTTGTGAGGAATAATATAAAGCATGGCATATCATAAGCATTATGATCAAATCAAGGAGTTTTAAAATCTGTTCTTATCTCCTGTGACTTGTAGCATTAGCCAGAGCAGAACAATTTTTCAGATCATTTTACATAGACTTCTAACTGCTATAGGTGTTAAAAATCCAGTTTTAAAGTGAAAACCTCAAGTAGTGAAGAATTCATTACTAAGTTTGCTTCAGTGTTAAATTACCCTAAGTTAAAAATGATCTCCCTATTTGCCTCCTTTCTCATCTGTCCTTAAATTCTGTGGCAGCTCCTCAGTTTGAGTCCCCACATCTTGAGTCCTCTCATCAGCAGCCCTGAGGGGCTAAAGTACATTGTAGTTTCCTTCAGAAGGCAATCTTCCTTCCAGACTTCCTTCAAAAGGAATCTAATATGTGTGGGAGAAGTTTTGATTTTTCTGTATCTTGCTGTTTAGGCACAACAGTGACAACTGGACCTAAGAAATATATTTTTCAGGTTTTCCAGGTTTGGATGCAACTTTCCTAGGGTAAGTCTGGCCATCTCCGAATTTGAGTGGGCTAGTGCTCTTTATGCTTTGCAAACATTGACAAGGACACTTCACGTTATGTGATTTAATCTAGCCCTTTAGTGCAGCTTGCTCACTTCAATAAATGCCATTAGAAAATGTACATCTTACTCTTGCAGAAAATGGTCACAGGAGGCTGTACTTAAGACATAACTGCATAGCATGAAATAAAGGGTAGGAAAGGCAAAATGCCTTTTTATCAGTTGTCATGGTATTTGTCAATATATATGGAATTTACAATGTGAATGCTAATATTAATTGATGTTTTTGAAGTGAGAGTTGCTTTCTAGCTTGATAATGCAGATTTCCTTCTAATGTAATGTTGTAGCTCCATATGAAACAGTGTCATATAAGACAGTAAACCCTTACTCATACAAGCAATAAAATCTCCATGTTAAATCCTGTCCCTTTCTTCTACTCTAACTGCATCCAGGAACAGTTACTAAGGTTTATAAAGAACAAAGGTGTTGCTCAAGAACAGAAGCTTCTTTTCATTGACTGCCACTTGGCACATAGGAAAACTGTCAAGACTATAAAGGAAAAAAAAAATCAGCAGTAAGCAGTAATTCTTCGCTGGATGTTTTCATATAATATGACTTAGTTTTCCTGCACAGCTGAGCTGTCACCTTAGAAATTTATTTTCCCTTTCTTGCAGCTGTTAAAAAAATAGGCTGGGAAAATGGAAATATTATAGAATGGCCGCACTTAATAGCTCTGATAATTAGTCTGCTTAAGCCTCTGTGCGTCTGCTTTTAAAATGCACTGTGAAATAATTGCTAGAATTTTCCTTGTCCAATTCAGTCTTGGGAATCTATCTATTGTGTGCATTTTCAGTACTGGAGGTGCTTGTGTATTCAAATCTTGGATACGTGAAAGATTTTTGTATCCTTGCAGTCAGCTGGGGATGTGCATCCATATCACAGCTTCATTGCACGATATATTAGTAACTACAGCATAAAGCAACTCTTGACTTGTATAGTCAAAGGCCATGCCTTTTGTTTGCCTAGTTTGCTACAAATGGATCAAGGAAATGGCAGGATTCTCACCAGCAGTGTTCAGCAAGGTTTGTCCAGCTTCCACTTCTGGAGGATGTTCTCTGCCTACAGACCACAGGAGGTAAGTAGTTGCATCCAGTGCTCTGCTCTTTGAGAGCATGACAAGGGTAACATATTAGTCCTTGCAATACTTCTCTTATTGTGTAGATAATGTTGGCTTTGAGTTTGGAGAAAGAATTTGATATTTGAATGAATACAGCAACTGAAGGAAAGCATTAGGAGATCTAAAGTGCATCGTGCATGCTGGATGTTGTTTACTGTGCAGCATGTGGAGTAATGGGCTAAATAGCTTAAGGTTTATTGACGTTCAGATATTCTGCTCTGCAACACAGCTCAAGCAGCATAAGAATTGTACCATCACCAGGATTAGGTAAGTCTATTGATTAGTCCTACCTTAATGGTTTAAGTGAATAATGAATGATTGCTTGTTGGTAAAATATGGTCTGTTTCCAGAAAACAAGTCATAAATTAGCACGATTACAAAAGGAATGCAATGGTCAAAGTAGCTTGGAAAACTTCCAGGAAATGTGTAAGACTTTCACTTTTGCTCAGTAATTCTTGAATCTGTTTGTCTGAGTGGTGACACGTACATGCTTCTTGCCTTCCTATATCATATCATCCACTTAAATACCTGATTTATTTTAAATTACCAGCAGTTATTTTCAGCGAGTTTCTTATTTTTTGTGATGATGAACCTTCAATGAAGGTTTCGAGAACTGAAGAGTAGTGACTGAGTCAACTAGGTGAAGTCTTATGTATTCATTTGAAAACATTCATGTCCATGAAGTGCTAGTTCTGAGCAAAGAGTACATCACAGACAATAAGTTTCTGTCTTCATGAGACAGTTAAGATATGGCCTCAATTCCACCTACAGCAAATAAGAAAATCAGGCAGGTGAAAATAAGCTGCTAAATTTCATCAAGTGAAACATCAACTAGAATATGTTAAATCAGAAAGTGACAGAAAAAAGGAAGAAAGATTTCAGGATGAGCTGCTGAGAAGCAATTTAAACATCCTGGGACTTGACTAAGTCTAGGTTCACAAACAAGATAGGCATGGCAATTTTTGGTGTTTACTATGCTATAAAAGCAGTATCTATCCAAGAAAAATCTTTTTTTTTTTTAAAGGGATTTCGAAATAATTCTGTCCCGTGCTTGTGTGTATTTTTTTGTTGTGCAAAATTGGACATGTGTATCATAGGTACATCACTAAAATATCACATTTTCACAAATAGTATTTTTATGACTACTGAGTAATTTTGTTTGAATATCTATCTATTTACAGAAATATTGTGTATTGGGAAGACAACAGCTGAATGAAAACTTGACAAATTGACCCTGACCAAGGAAACCTGGCAAATTGGCCAGGCATGAATTATCACTTTTTATACATAAGTTTTGCAATAGTGAAGATGATTAGAGAATTCATTATTAGGGGAAGGACATATATAGGTCCCTTCCAACCTTGAATATTCTGTGATTCTGTGATAGGTAAAATCTGAATACTTACAGAGCTATCGAGATCAGAGGTAGGAGTGAAATCATGAATGGAGCGAAGAATAGCTAGACTGAGACCAGTATATGCAGTTTTAAAACTGCATTAACTAGCATATGCTTCTTAAGTGCTTTAATCTAGATAAAATTTGACATACTCTTATATTTTTCTTCTTTTATCAACATGGGGATTTCTGTTTCAACATGGAGTCTGTTGAATCTGAATGCAGCACTGAGGAAACTGAATTCAGCACCTCTCTCCCTGTGATATTTGGAGCAATTCTGTGAATTTCAGACAGAGGCATCTAAGCTCAGATACTGTGGACTTCTGGTCAGGAAGCAAAACCTGTTTTTCTTTTCCTATTTCCTAAATTTCCTATTTACTAATTCTGCATTCTCCCAGATGATTTTAATTAGACTGTGTCCTGCTTGCTTAGAGCACACATTGTTTCTTTACTAAGAAAAGATATCCTCCTCCTATTTTGTTTGTGTGATTTCCCCCCCTCTTCACGTGCTACCAGAGCAAGCAGATGATGATAATTATATTTGCCCAGTTTTGATGGTGTCTGTTGATGATATCCTGTGTGTTTCCCTGAGAGACACATTCAGCAGAGCTCATTTTTATTTCCTTATTTTTATAAGATTTTAACTGATGCTTGTGAAATTGTAGGCAGCTATGAAATCGGTAAAGCTCAAGAAGTAGGGCTCTGTTCAGAGCAAGAACTATTGGCTTTTGCTTCCATAACCCATTGCTCCTTTAAAAAGCCAGACTTTATTCAATAGACTTCTTCAAAGAATGTTTTTAAAACCCTTAAGTAATGAAGTATTTCATTTTTCCATATAGAAGATATATTAGTCTAGAAAAAAATAAGGGACCGCCAGGTGAATGAGTTGTGTGTTAAAATTATCTTCAGCAGTAACATAAAATGCCAGAATTTTTCTGAATATTCTGAAGCAAACAGCCTCAGAGAGAGAATGTGTTGAGTATAAAGAATAAAAAAGTCATGGGTAAGCAAGTGGCAACACCTGTTAGATTTGAAGGGGAGACTAAATTTCATCTTCAGAGGGATGTGGTTATAAGAGGTATGCAAACACTTTTTAAGGGCATGGAGACTAACTGTTGTGCTTTTCTAAAAGTGACAAACCCACAAATCTCTATGCAGACACTCAGTTAAATTTTCTGGAAGAATTATTATGAGTTGTGCTAAGTGTTAATTTTATTTAAAATGACCACTTATGCAGCTACAGCCCTTTCTTTGCTCATACTAGCTGCACAATTAGCTAGTACAGCTAATTACCTGCATACTAGCTGTACAAATTTTATTCCATTTTATTTTTCAGTGTCAGTTCTCAGGGAAAATCATCAGTCACCTTTTTTTCTTGGGATGATGGGATATTTTCATTACTAGTCTATATTCAGGATAATAAGTTTTGGCCCCGCTCTTTCACCAGCTACAGAAACAGAAAATGAACTAAAGAGATTGGTAGTGAAAAGCGTGCACCCAGTGAACCTCTTCACTGCAATTTTGTATCTTTGAACTGAGCTTACAATTTTGAGGGCAAAGTTTAGCATCGACTTTGAAAGCTTTCTTGGCAATAGGTGAAAGTGGTAGACACAAAAAGCATATCACTGAAGAGAGCTGTTATTTCAAAGTCATCTTGGATCTAAGTGTATATATAAATTCATGAAATTTCACATCAAGGTTTAGTTTCTCTCTCAAGAGGTGAAGAAACTCGCTTTTAGTTTAGCTAATATGGCAGAAATCTCTTTTGAGAAATACTCACTTCTAAGAAGTTTAAATCTTTTCCCTTCTATCTATTACAAAATTTCATTGACATGCATAGTCCGACAGGGAATGTTTCCAAGACTGGTTGAATCCTATTGCTGTTATTCCTCTTTTCATCCCCTGTTATTATCATTGTCCCTTTCTTGTAATTACCTCTATAATCCACAGGAGTGAAGAAACAAAGGGCAGAATTGGGCCATCTATGAGCACAATTGCTTGGGTACAGTAACAGTTGCAGAAGAGCAGGCCTCATACTAGGTAAGAGCTGGGGGCTTTGCTTTGGATCTCTGATCAAGACACTCATAAGTGAAACCACCAGAAACAAGAGGTCAAGTTTAGATGTTGTGTATAAAGAATAATATTCTGCATACCACATCTTGTAACATGTATGATGTGTTATTTATGTTGAATAGGTGAGGCTGAAAGGAAATTTTCTCTACGTTATTACCTTTAGCTTATATAGCTAAAGATAGAAGATATTACCTTTAGCTTATATAGCTATTTTTGAACTTGGGAAGCTGAGATTTTACCAATCAATATTGAAAGTATCCCAGATGAATACAATATTATTCTAATAGACCCATGCATTCATCTTCGTGTTTTTTTTTTTATGTTCAACAATAAACTAAGAACTGTTGCTTTCTAGCAGAAGAGGAGAATAGGTAGGTCTAAAAAATCTGAAAATGAAAAGTCGTTTATGAAACATCTGAAAATACTCATAGGGAAAAAAACTAATCAATTTGTGGAGCAAGTAAAATCGGATAATATTTTTAGTTTGTTCCATCAGTAAAACCAAATGGATGTTCCACAAAAATGTCATAATATTTTTAGTTTGTTCCATCAGTAAAACCAAATGGATGTTCCACAAAATGTCATAGATGTTCAACTGCAAATAAGAAAAGAGAGAAAATAGATAAAATAGGTCTTACTATAGAGTACACAACTATCTTTACTGATGCACTGCTTTTGAGGGCTTGCCTGGGCTGTGATGTATTTAGACTGCATTTCACTTCCACTTTTTTCTTTTTTCTATGGTTGTCTTCCTTGTACTGGAAGGATATATAAGGTCTTAAATTCTAGCACCATGTGAAGATGGTTTCTTTATAGCAGTACATAGACCAATTTAGTGGAAATGTTTCTTACTACATAGTAATTGTTAGGAATGATTCAAAATTTTCAGAAAGATAAGAGGAAAAAATGTGTAGAAATACTTCAGATGGCTTTTTCACCATGGCCAGTGTTGAAAGGTCAACAGGTATAGCTGACGCTCTTTTGTTCTTCACAACAGTCAAACAAGAATTAAAAAAAAATAAAAATAAAGAAGAAGAAATTAATCCACTTGGTAATAATGGTAGGAGTCATGGTAAATAATATGCTTTTTGAAGAAGAAACCAGTCACAAGTGTCCTGCAGCCTGAGTGTCTTTCCAATACCCATCAAAAAGTGAAGTATTTTTTAGCAGGCTGAGTAAGTGCAAAATCAGATATGGATCTGATTCATGTTCTATATCTTCATTTCAGTGAGATGGTTGGTAAGGAGCTGTTCTGTTGGATTAGACACTAGAAAAGTGCAACCTGTGGCACAAAAGCTATAACATATTAACAAACAATAATGAACCTGTGCAATAACTCACTCTTGGTTAAGCCCCAATGCATCTGTAGTCTTCAAACAATTTATTTCAGTACGTAGTAACTCAATCTATATTATCTTTGGGAATTCAGTATAAATTAACAAGGGCAGAAATGTTATGCGAATGCTACAGGGAAAAAAGCTGGTTAAACAAAAATAGATAATCTGAGTCCATAATTGGTTAAACTAACTAAAGTTAACACATTTCGCCTCTTCAGTGTCCCTTAAAAGTAAAGGCATAACACAGAATTCAAGAATTCAATATCTTTTAAAATCTTTGATCAGTAATACTGTCTCACTGAGGATGCAAAATGAAAACCTTATTGTGTCACTGTCCTTTTCAGGAGGTAGTTTTAAGCCTTTTGTATATTCTCACTTTTACAATACTTGTGTGTGACATTTGAAATACTAAATGAAATAAAGCCTTTATTGTGCAATCCCTGCTTTAAAAGCTATAATTTTTCACATTTGTGAAAAGTATACTTTTGTGAATGTTCTACTATTTGATTATTTTATTAGTGAGTAGCATCGTAGCAACTTTACTGCATACAAATAGGTGTTTTTTACAATTTCTTTAACAATTGTAATGATAGCTGACTTAAAATATTTTTTTTTGTGTCCTTAACATCAATAAGGTATTAAAATTGTTTGTGTACTAGGGGACAATTTTAACAGCAGCATTAACAGGTAATTACACTTGAGGAAACTATTAAAAAAAAAAAAAAAAAAGTGTGCTTGTAGGATTATAAATCATTCAGACCTCCTGAGCTTCACTTTGCTTTCAGTCTAAGATGCACATTTACAGTCAGAACTTCCAGACTACAAGTCAAGTTCTAAATAGATATGTTCCTATAGCAATTTTATTAAACAGGTTTTCAAATGGAATTAAAAAGAGAAGGTATTCTGCATGGTATTTTTTCTTATTTTATTTTTCCTTTTTTTTTTTTAATATTTCAAACATCTTGCTAGTAGCAAGATTTGGTTTCTGGTGCACAGAGTAGTTGGTTTAGGTATATAGAGAGTTCTCGGTTTTCAAAGATTATTAATTATCTAGGAAGTAGTTCTTCTGTCGTTCAGAAGAAATGTCTGCAGTGTATGTGATAATTGATAAATAATTCTTTTTTCAGAAACATAAACTTGGAACTAACTTGTTCCAACACACTAAACTTGTGCTTCAGCTAAACCAAGCCAGCAGTGTTATGCTAGAAGCCTCATAGTACAAAGCTAAAACTAAGCACATAAACTGTTATATAATCTAGCAGAGCCCTGTCTTGGATCACTCATCGAATCTCATCATGAGTGGAATATGGTGCACCAATATATGCTTGGTAGAGCTTTCATCTATTTTAAATTTCACGTCGATGAGTTAGAAGTTTCTGTCAGTGTGAGTAAAGGCACTTGTGATTTACAAGAAAAGCATCCCAAACATCTGCCAGTATGTATCATGCGAGGAAGAAAGAAGATATGTCCTCAAATTAACAGTTGGGGGAAAGTTATTCATCAATAACTTTGGGGGAACATCAATAACAGTTGGGGGAAGCAAAAATTGCTGGAGATAGTAGTTTAAAGAGAGAATAAAAGGTGACAGCCAGATGCCTTCCCCTTCTACCTTATTCTTGTTTAAAAATGAAAAGTAACAAAGATTGAAAATAGTTTGGTCAACAAAGATATTATTCCTAAGGAGAAGGGAGAGAAGAAGACTTTTGAGTCCTCTCGGAGATGCTTGAATAACTAATTCTCAATAAAATCAGTGGGAGGTTATGCACTAATATTTAAAAAGAAAAAAGACAATACTCTTCTGTTACCTTTCTTATGATCTTTTTTTCTGAATGCTTTTTAAAACCAACATTTTAATTTTAATTGCATGCCTTCAGAATATTAATGTTTTCTGGTGGTGTGTGTCAAATTCAATCAAATTGTGCTCCGATTTTTTACTTCCATTACAAGTTTTGCCACTACAAAGAGTGTGTATTTTTGGTAACTTGCTTTTTGTTTGTTTTTTACATGTGTGCGGGGGCCGCTGCGATACTAAGAGCTAGTACAGGTGATTAAATAGAAACAAATATGGAAACTGTTTTTTCCTTTCCTTTTTTTTTTTTCTTTCTGCATTACTGATTTATTCTTGAGAAAATGGTGGTTAATTGGGTGGGGGGGAGGAAGAGAGGAGATAAATTACAAAAATTGCAATAATGATTTTTTCACAAAAGCCAAATTTATCCTGGGTTTCTGGAAATAAGCAATATCTTTAAAACAAATGGTGAACAGATTTTAATATGGTTTGTCTCAACCCCCTATTCTTTTGTCAGTCTTCTGAGAAGAGAAAAATAATACTTTTACCCATTGTGAATGCCTGTAATCAACAGTTTAAAGACCTCTGTAATAACCAAATTTCAAGCTGACATGGAGCATTGTTTTGTCAATTTAACAAGATGGCTTGCATAGAGAGGGAATCCATTAACTTGGATAACAAATTATCTATGACAAGTGTGAATAATTCTCCATTTTTCTTTTGAACAGTGCAAAATCTATGGTGGATCCTGGGTTAATTGCAAACAGGGCCCTTCCTGATTTCCACAGCATCCTTTCTGTGCCTCTCATACTTTGGCTCAATGAAGAGTGACGTTATCAGCCTGTTAAAGTTCCTCTCAATTATCTCCTCCTAACACCAAGCTGAAGAAGGTGAGCGGAAGAAAAGATTCTATAAAGTGACTTCTTTTTCTGTCAATGAAAATGTGTTTGGGCTGCTTAATTCTGACTATGTTTATATAGCTTGGAAGGAGGTAAGAATTCTTGGTAAGAATAAAGCTGAAAATATTGGTCCACTCAACTTTTACCCATACAAAGAGGTGGTGTTAGTAGGTGCAGCATTTATTAACTCATCGTAATATTTAATTGCGTAGAGTAAGAACTGGAAAACTCAAAAGGCTTTTGATTAAATTCATAGCCCCCTTCAATGAAGTTCCTCTGCATATGCAAAATCTTCCCTTACATTTCCCCGGTCATTAGGAGAGTGGAAAGGATTAATGAGACAGAGAGGAGGGGGGGTGAGAAGAGGAAAAAAAAGAGGAGGAAAAAGAAAGAAAATTTTACATGGATTGAATTTGTTATGGGGTATTCAAAAGGGTTTTTAGGAGAACCTTATGAATTTTCAGTGACACCTTGCTTTAGTCTGTCTCTCTACCTGCCATTTCCCAATATTTAATATTCATGCTCAGAGCTTACTATATATGATGCATTTGAACTTTTAATGAACCTTATGCCAATTTTCCATTGCTGTGCACTTTTAGGAAGACTTTTGAAGCTTCTTGGTTATGCATTGGTGTAGAATGTGTTGGTTCAGTTAGCTCTACTCATTATTGCATTATGCTGGAAAAAGGAACATTTGGTACTAATTATAAAAATCTATTTCTGTGTAGCCTTGAGGGAGAGTAGATGTTTAATGGTAAAATAAATTTCAGTTTAGTTTATCCACAGAATCAAAGCTGATAATGTAACCTTTGTATTAAGGTGATTCTTGGAAAGAATCTGCTCTATCCCTGTCAGAGAAACTAATGTCAGTGAAGTCAAGACCACTTAAATGCCTCAGCACCAAGTCCTTATCACTTGGAAATCTTAGTTACTTTTTCTAATGCTTTGCAATAGTAAAATAGATGAAAATAACATAAAAGAAGGCATTTGATTTATATAAAACTGCCTGATAAACCTTGGGGACTCAGTATTTTAAACTAAATTTTGTTGTGTTGAATGTTGTGTGAAGTGCAAGCGTATTAAATGCACCTGTATTTTTCATAAAACAAATTCTATAACAGAAATAGATGCTTTTGTGACTGCTTGGGAATTCCATGGAATAGGGAGAGAATATCTTGCACTATTTATGAATATGCATGAAGCTGTGGAGTAGATCTTCACAAGAAGATATTACAGAGACTAAAAGAAAATAGCAGTAAAGAAATCTTTTTTTAAGAGTGAACTACTGTTGCTCCTTGGGAATTTTGTCCTGATCTAAATTCATTCCATCGTCAGGATTTAGCTTTGTGTTCCGCTGAGTGAATTTCTTAATTTATGACCTTTAATCGCCCAGTAGAATTGCTGTGAAATGATACAAGTAACGAACATGCTAATTTTTCAGTGTCAGTTTGCAGATCAATGTCGATTGAGGCAGAGCTGTCTTTTCAGCACTATGCCTTTTAAAAAATTGGAAGCTCTCGTTGTGTATTTCAAGCCTTTTTTTATCAATTAATCTTTGGCTGAATGCATTCTACCCTTGGGCAAAAGAGTTAAGCTTGTAAACCTTAGCAACTGGCAGTTGCCTCCCAGTTTTGTCTACAAATTCCCTAGACTTTGTATGATATGGGTAGCAGTTGATATGGGACTCCCAGGCTGCTTCTTTGTAGGAAGTCGTTATTTCATTTAAAACTGTCTGAAATTTGGCCAACTTCATCAGAGTTCTGAAATCTGAGAAATGCAAGTGTTGTGCACACATAGGAGCTGAAACAAAACAATTGTGAAGAACAGACTGAGCTAATGAGACTGCTTTTTTGTACATAGCCCTGTCTAATATACGGCGAGTTTTCAAATACTCTAATCCTAAAGAGTGAAAATAGGATGGGCTTTGTTGTGGTGATTGCTTATTTTGCTAATAAGTCCAGTATAATGGAATAAATCCAGTATAATGGACTATAGGAGAAATAAAATCAGGAATCTGAATCTGTTTTCTGTTTATTGTAGCATCTTTTCACCCTGAAGAAGATAAGAAAATCATGCGAATAGAAAGGCCCTGATTTCTGTGTTCTGTATGAACCCACATTGTGCCTATTTGTTTCCTAAACAAATTCTAGGGTATTCCCTAGAATACAAATTAAGAAATGATTCCAAGTAACTTATATTAATGCTTTTTCAACTGTTGGTCATTTCTATAATACTTTTGCTGGGTAATAGACAGCTTCAGTACTTTTTAGTATTATAGTGTTTTTAATCATATAATATTTATTACTGTATGATCTAGTTCACAGATCTAATCCATAACTTTCCTTGAGGGGAAGGTTCTTTTGTGACTTGATTGTAATTCCAACACCATTCCTAAAAGTAATGTCAAAAAAACAGAATTAATAGGAAATAAATTACAAGGTGCAATTAAAAGAAAATAAATTACAAGATTACAAGGAGGCATTTATTTGTATCATAAAAATCTGAACTGTTTGGTAGGATCCTAGAAACGATAAAGCAGATTGTTTGTTTTTGGATGATGAAGTAATTTTTTGAGAAAAATGTATGGTATTTACTGAGATGGCTTGGTTCCTGAAGGGATTTTGCTACTGCAAAGCACCTGCTGTACTCGTGTCATATGTTTCCTGTCACTGGCCTTCCATTCCTGTGGAGAAATTTGCTTTGTTAAAGCATTTAATGCACAGCAGTTACTGATTTACTTGGAGTTTGTAAACAAGTGTAGATGGAAAAGATAAAAACTTTAAAGAAATGACATGCTAAGTGGCTGAAAAAGCTTGTAACTCTCCTGAGACAGATAATATAACATTGTTCATTTTGTGCATTGTTCTTTCTTTAAAAAAAGTGTCACATTGCATATAATGTTCTTTCTAAAAAAAAAAAAAAGTGTTACAATTATTTGTAAACATTTGTGATGCTTGTCCGTATTATCTGTATAAGCTAACTATATGTATATGTCCTTGCTATGGTTTACTTTATTGGTGTAGAACAATCTTAATTTTTCACTTAGTTGAGCTGTTCAGTAAAGCTTGAACTTGCCGAGCGATTAAATATGTAAATGACTTCATAATTTGATTGTCAATTTTAAATGTTAAGCTTATATTTACCTCACTTGTCAGGCTATTGGCTTCAATCAGTTGAAAGGTTTAGATAGCCCTTGGGAGTTCTAAGGATGTAAGTTCTCCATGATTTTTTTTTTCCTATTTAATTAATTACTACTTATATGATTATTAATTCATAAGGGGAAGTTATTAATGCTTCCTTGGAGCACTAAAAAGTACTCCAGTCAAATGATCTGAATTTACCCACTATAGGTGGCTTCAGAATAAAGAGTTCTTAACTGTTCTGGACTACTGGGCAAAAAAATTCCTTCCACATAAGTTGTACTTATACTCTTATATCATTAATACATCATATCTATATGTATATATGGGCTACTCTCTATGGCTTGCAGGTGATATTTCACCAAACATTTGTTAAATTCACCTTCCTAGTGGGCTATGGGGGATCTGTTCAATTAGAGTTAATTCAACATTTACATTTAATAAATATTGAGAGTAGATGCAGGCGTAGTGTGACACACCGTGGGATGCCAGGTTATCTTCCCATGACTCAAGACTTAGGTGTTTTAGTAAGAACAGTCAAGAGATGAGCCCAAAAGACAAAACGGAGTCCATGACAATACACCTGACTCTGCACACGAGCAGCGGATACACTCAAGAGGCAAGTGCTGTTTCCATGGGCTCTTCTGGTATCAGATCAAAACCCACTCTTGACAGGGAAAAGCTAATATAGCTTTCATGGAGCTGGCTAATGAGTTTTCCTGTAAAGTTCAAGAAAAGAAAGGGACCACTCATTTGGATTGGTTGAGGGATTTGTTTCCTTTAAGTGTCCACTTATTCTGTAGTATATGAAATTGAAAGAATGCCAGAAGCACTGCTGAGATGCCAGTAATTATTGAGTAATTATTGTGTCTCTTGCTTTTTTTCTAGAAGATTTCTATCAAAAAAAAATTTATATAAAATGTATTTATTCAGGAGATTTTCTTATCCCCAGTATTTGTATTTCTTTTTGCTAAACCCTCTTTTTTAGATATGTATCTGAGACAGATCCGAAATGCCTTCTCTGTTTCAGATGAAGGCATAATGTTGATTTGTATGATGGTATTGACATTTTCCAGCTCAAAAAATATTGACATCTAAAAAGACCTCCATTCTGTTTTACCTCAGGTAGAAATGCTGCTTTTAATCACTATTACTTTAGTGTTTTATTTGACTGTTTCTTTACAGTGGTGCTGTCTTTAGTTGTTATATATCTGATACATAGAATACATTAATGCATAGTGCTTTTGGGTTCTAGATGCCCCCAAATCTTTACTTAATTGTCCAGGCTTTACAGTATTTTTCATGTGGGTTATATGGTTAGAGTGGGTGACTGCATAGAAAGAGTTTAGGATGCCCGTAGTAACCTCCATGGCAGCATGAGCTATTTTAAGACAGGATTTAACCTTCTCAGTATGAGATTCAGGAAGAGGTGATATTTTAAAGAGCTCATGGTTGAAAAGAAAAATATTCTAATTGACCGATGATTCTAAAATCATATGGACTTTCATTTGAAAAAGAAAATCGGAAAAAGTCTCCAGTTCGTACTTAAAAAAAAAAAAAAATGTTGGATGGGAATTTAGTAGCACTGAAAGCATAATAAAAATCCATATTCTCCTTCCATAATTTCTAAATCTCCCTGATTGTATGTTGCTTCCACATCCTGCTCCTTAAGTATATGCAACAAAATATTCAATTTTTTTTTTCAGGCTATAAGTTATTTTACATCACAAGAATGGACAATCTAATTTCCTTGATAGATTTTCTGCAGTTTGCAAGTAATACTGAAAAAAATAGATTTATAAGGTGAGAATGTAATTATACTAAAGTATTTTAAAAATTAATATAGTTTTATAGGTAAATCTTTATTTTGGGTGAGAAATAATTACTATTTTCATTAGAATGAATAATGGGGCTTTTTAGAAATGAGTATAGATGTTATCACTGGGCCTCCATTATTCCCAAAGCAGTTTTCTCTGATGTATGCTCCGTACTTCTTATCTGCACTGCAGGGGTCTATTCCATATTCTACTCTTGTTCCATATTAGGGGCTCCCAGAGGTCTGCAGCACAGATCACAGAAGACACGTTTTCTCTCAGTTTTGTGAGTGTTTATATGTTTAACCTAAAGAATGATAAAAGAGAAGAAAATTGAAAGTCATTTTGTCAGGAGAGCAGGTTAGATGAACCATTGGATGTCTTGGTGACTATTCTTGCTGCAGTGTTTTACTGAACTGATGCTGAACTCCATGAACTTGAGATTTGGTCAATGGGAAACCAATCCCCCAAAATGGGACAAATGTGAAAAAAAAAAAAAAAAAAAAAAAAAAAAAAAAAAAAAAAAAAAAAAAAAAAAAAAAAAAAAAAAAGGCAAGTAGGAGAGTGGATGACTCTCTTTTTTATGAGAGAGAAAAAAATTAAACTGATTATTTAATTTTCACATAAAATGGAACATGAAATTATGGGAGATGAAAGTTGTTGGAAAGCAATGAATAAAATCTGGAATTGATGATTGCTGTCACCCTCTAAAACCAGTAAAAATATTTTCAACACAGTAAAAGTATCAGTGGAATGCTATACTAGCATCTGTACATGTGCAGGGTGCTAAGACTGCAAGGGCTCTCCAATTACACTAAGAATGCTACATCTTTGGAATAATTGGTCTGTTTAAATCGGTATGTGTTTTGGTTGAAATGAAGTCTTTACACTGGAAAAGACTGGTTAACGTGTTACTGATGTGACAGTGATCATGAGTGATGCAGCAGTGGCAGTTTTGCACTAGCTAAGTAGGAAGGCTGGAAATGGATTGAGTGAGTTGAAGGCAAGTAGGTGCTTTTGTGTCCCACTGATGTGACTTACCAGATTTTTTTTTTTTTTATGAAAGTTTCTTTAATATTTTCTTTCTGGCTACATATGTTCTGTACTTGTGTGAAGATTTCACGTTCTCTGTGTAACTATATTTATTAGTCTGAAAACAGAAGGTTCCCCATTTCCTTAGCTAATGCTTTCAGTCATATGTTAAGATGCAATGCAAGTAGCAAAGAGTAATAACAACAACAAAAGTGCAAGCTGAATTACCATTACAGTGGGCTAATTCCCCAGCAACTGTATAACTTCCTGAAGGGAATCGTTGTGTCAATAACCACCAGGTCTTAGGCATGAGGTAGCGCTCAAGTCAACAGTGCTCTCCGGTGGTGCCTTCAACAGTTATTGCTTTTTAACAGCAAACTGAGCAAAGCATCTAAATCAATCAAAAGACTTATGGTTGGTACAACAGAACATATTGATTAGAAGTAGTGCTAATAACTCTGTCTGCATTATCCTAACTTTCACGGGCAAGAAAACTAATCAATGCTTTTCATTTGAAGCTAGAATGTTCAAGGATGATTTAATAGCACCCCTCGGTTACTGTTGTTTTCCCTCTCAATATATAACATTATGTGCTGCAGATATGAATGCAGCACACGTCAAACAGAAACCTTGAATTTAAAGGGGGATCAGCTTCAAAATTTTAGTTTAGTTTCAGGTTAGATACTGAGCACTTGAGCATATTTGTGGAAGTTCCTCTGGAGGCTCTTGTGCAGCACCTACATTTCTGTTAGTATTTAAGCTAAAATGGTTGATTTAGTTTACAGATAAAAGAAATCTAGAAGTCCATCTTTGAAACACACCACAGATATAACCTTCTGTTATTGTTTTATGCTGTTTTCAGTGGATAGTAGTTATCACAGAGATACAACATGGGTGGTATTTTTATTTTTCTGTGATCAAGGTACCATAGAATGTTTAAAATATTTAGATAAAATACTGTGTCTATAAAACACTTCTATGAGGAGATAATCTTCTAAATGTTGCTTTTAATATATATAATAATTTATATATATTTAAATAATTTATTTAAGGAATGAATACTTTAATATTTTTACTGCTAAATTTATCCTGCTGGCTACTAAGATGTGTATATTACTAAAATTGATGAATTAACAAAATAGTTTAAAAAACAGAATTACTGAAATTTCTGAGTGTAAAAACCAGATGAAAGCTCATAATTTACAATTTCTGAACAATAAGCATATCAGATATAGAAAAACAAGAGTTTTATTTTTAGGATTACCATAAAAACGATACAATAAATATGCAAATGCGTTGTTTGTCTAATTCACTCTGTCATGCACATCTAGCCTACACTTGATATCAGAGCTGGGCGATCACATTGGCTTCCTTTTTGCTGCATATCTATGATAAACTGAAGGGTGCACTAATGACACAATTGCTCAGGGCATAATGTAGAAAATCGTGATATAGCCTCCCAGTCTATGTAAAAAGGATGCAGTTGACTTATTAAGAAAGTCAGTTCTGGAGTAATAAGGGGAGAATCAAAATCAACTGTTCACAGAATTCACATTTAATATTAGGCTCTGGAAATTAATGGAGCCATACAAAAATTCTAGCTTCATTATTTCTGAATCAGATTTAATTTCAAATAATGTTATACATTATTTGAATGTGACTGAAAAAAAAGTGGTTTTTTTTTTGGTGATTTCCTATCACTCTTTGAAAATGAAATGTAAGTTAGTTACAATTTGAGTTTTTTAAAACACTGTGTTTTCCTGTGACATTAATCTTGCAAATACTGCACTTTTTTTTTTTTTCTGGGGGAAAGCTTCACTTTCTGTTCTTAGTATCTTTGGTAGGAATGCATGAGTTGGACTAATCACTACTAGGGGCAAAATTCCCCTCTCTTAATCAGCAGTAGACCCTAATCCATGATGTAACTTGTATGCAGTGCAACTGACTTGACTCATAATCAAATTGTATTCATTTTCAGAGGTTCATCTTCCTCCCAGCAAGTGAGAGATTTGCCTATGCAAAATGAGGCAATAACTTATCTGGTAGCAGCACATTTGCAAGCTACAGTTAAACATGTGTCTAAATATCAACACTATTATAAGATTAAAAATTGAATAATGGAGAGATCCTTTTAAAACTGTTGTGATTAGCTCTTAATTATGCAGATGTAATTAAAGACATAACTCACATCGTATCTTTATTTAGATAGACTGTGCGCGCATAGTTGGTAATTGCAAAACACTGTTTCCAGAGTTGCCATTAAATGAGACTAAGAGCAATAGGTCAATGACCAATTTACTACAATCATGAGTATAATATCATTGCATTTTTTTAAAAAAATCTGAACTTTGAGAGATCTGCCATTTTCAAGGAAGACACCTAGCCTTTAATGCTCTAGGTATTGAAAGGAAGTGAATGATGCTTGAGAGAGAAAGTGTAGGATTTTTCTTACAGACTAAACAGAAGGAAAAGATAATATTTTTTTCTTATGCCTTCCCAGTTTTAGCAACTTATTTTGCAGGCTTAGAACTTTGTCCAGGCTTATAACTATGCTTTAAAATCAGAGTTAAATTTGAGATTCTTCAGTCTCACTGACATGTATATAAGTCTTGGCTTCAGAAAAAGCACTGTAAGTTTTGCCCAAATCTCTTTAAAGTGTTTCAGCCTGTACATTTTACAATGAACCATCAAATATGTTTTTGTGGCCAGGAAAAAATGTTGAAACAACCAACAAAATGAGTAGAACTGGAGGAAAGCCAAACTCTAATAAGCTTTACTTTTGGAGATTTCATCCTTTTTTTTTTTTATATGACTTTTTTTTTTATATAAGACTATATGAATAAGCAATATCAGTAAAAATGGGTTGCCATTATGTGCCAACACAGCCAACACAGAAGGAAACATGTCTACCTGCTTTCCCTTTGCTGTAGCTCAGTTGAAAGTTTTTGTCTTTCTTCTCTTCACATGAAGATATCGCCGTCCTCCTTTCACCTTGTTTACTTTCCAGCCTCCAACCAGCCTGTATGGTCATTGTACTTCTTTCTCCCATTCTTCCCACAAACTTTTGTTCCATTTTGTAATCCTGCCCTTGCCTCACCAGGATTGATGTTCTCCATTTTGCTCCAGTTCTATGTTTTCCAGGAGTGCACAGTCTCCTAACAATGTGACTTCTGCAGCACATGTCAGGAGAAGAAAGACTGGGGAAGAAAACCCAAAAGTGCTTCTGACTCTCACAAACAATGGATTTATGTAAGAATCACCTGAATTTGACTAAAGACTGCTTTTTGTAAGTTTAATGTTTTTGTCATTGCTTTTCTGTTTTTTTTTTTTTTCTGGTTTGTGTGTGTTT
Organism: Nothoprocta pentlandii; assembly: GCA_013398315.1. Classification (NCBI taxonomy): domain Eukaryota; kingdom Metazoa; phylum Chordata; class Aves; order Tinamiformes; family Tinamidae; genus Nothoprocta; species Nothoprocta pentlandii. Next base: position 861,474 of record VZSG01000018.1, on the reverse strand, counting down.
TTTTTATTTTTATTTTTTACAAGCTAACCTTGGGGAGGAAAAAAAAAGGTAAAACTGGGCAAAATTTGCATCTGCAGAATACTAAGAGCCTCTATGAACAGCTCACAGTGAATATTTCAGCTCTTTGCCTCTGTTAGGTGTGAATATTCCCATACTGTGAAGTGTTTCAAGCAGAAGCTTTTCACTTGATACATTTTAATGAAATAGATTAATGAAAAACAAACAATAGTGTATGATGTTCTCAAAGAAAAAGATTATAAACAGTATGCTCATTCCCTTTTAACATTTCTAATATCGCTAGAGAAGGACAATAATGGCAAAAAGTAGCCAAGTATGACTTGTAGAGGTCCAAATTACTGAAATTTTTAGTTCATCTCTGCACAGAGTAGACAAGTTGTGGATTCTGGAAAAGAAAGGCTGCATATTTAAAAAGGAAAAAGGAAAAAGTGGAACAAAAGAGAGGAATTAGTAGCCTAGATAACTATTAAAAATTTACAAATTCATGACAAAATTTATATAATTTACAAACCAGAAGAAAGAAGAAGAGGGTCAGATAAATGTTAATACTTCGTATAGGTTTTTTTTTTTAATGACCAGAAGTGCACTTGAATGACATTGAAATGGTTAAGCGTGAACTCTGGCTATCTGATGAGAAGTGAGCTATAATATCTGTTCTGTTTCAGGTACCACAAAATATGAAGAGGATTACCTTTCTTTTTACCCAAACAAATAAATAGAAGAACTCGATGAGGAGGGAGAGGAGGGAAGACTTATTCACAAATCATGTGTTTTAAAAAAGAGGAAAGAAAATGATAATATGTACGTTAATAGGTGAAAAAGGAAGAGAATTATAAAACTGAAATCATGAAATGACAAATAGATTTTCTTTGCCTTTACCTCAAAGGGAAAGCAAGTTGTTTTGATCGCACTTTTTCATTTGTTGGGCTCCTTTGGCAGACATTGTGATTTATGTGTCTGTTGTCTGTGTTGCGTAGGAGGTGGCAATTCAAGAGAACAAGCCTTGCAGCTAGAGTAAGGCTTGCGCTGGCACATCTGTGCTGGCAATTTATTCTGCTGTCTTCATCCTGTCCTTGAGAAATTCCCTGTACTGAATGGCAAGAGCTTCAATTTCTTGCTCCTTGGGTACAGCAGTCTGTGAATATGCATTTATTTCTCTTTCCTCTCCTGATTTTGGCTTGTTTGGTGGCCATTGTCCTAATGGCCAGGCTGATGCAAGCAAGCTGGAATGTGGAGCAATGCTCTCAATCTCTAATATATTCTGATTTTAAGAACTGACACAAGTGGTCTGTTATTCAGACAAGGAATTTTTCATCTGTGAACTTTGCATGAGAAACACACACACAATTTTGAAATGTTTCCACAAAACTTTCCTGCAAATATTTTAAAAGCAAATATCTGTTTTCATGAGCAATAATTAATTTTATTCCCTTTACAACTGATGTGTATTTACTATTATCTATTTGTATGTGTGGCTATAGAATTTGATAGGTTGAAACAGCTGTGAAATTGTGCTTGTTAGCACATGGCTGTATTTGTGTTTTCTCTTGAAGGATTTGTCATTTAATAGACAACTTACACGTGTGGCTTAATTACATTTCAAGTAGAGATTAGTTTTCTTTTGCTAATAGCAATTTTCAGTATTTTATGATTAAGAGGATGGGAAAGTATAATTTTTATAGCAAATTTACAAATAAAAAACCCCAGAAGGTTCCTTGCACTGGAGATTTTTCCCTTTTGCTGTTTCTGGACAATCTCGTCTTTTTGGGAATTGTTTCCTCTCATGGGCTCTGCCAATATAAAGCAGTATCAAGTTATCAAGTGTGGAGGAGCTATAAGGCACTATTTCTTTAACTGTGTTTTACATTTAAACTGGGTGATACACAGTGCTTTTTTTCAAATTTCCTGATATCAAAAGGTGAGTTTTAGTACTTTTTCTGCATTTGTGACCCAAGTTAAACCCAATGTAAGCAGAAATCTTTTTCTGATGTATTAAGCGTAAATACTGACTGCAAAAAGAGAATATTACTGCAAGTAATTTGTTAGAGACATATAATGAATAAAATATTTGCCATGCTGCATTTGCTACATTTTGAACAGCAGAGACTAGGAGTGTAGGACTGCATAGATCTTTTTAGGTCACCAAATCTTCTTTCTTACTCTGCTCTGCACAAATATATTATCAACTAGTTATATACCCTGATTTTGAGCTCTAGAACCTCTGTTTCTTCCAGGTAAGCAGCTTGGTGGCATTTTGAAGATCAAATGCTCCAATGAATACACCCTGCAACCAGATGAGCACTTGTAACACAGTGCAGCAACTCCTACTTCCCCCAAGCACATGATAAAAATTACATGCTTCTTGGGAGAATTAAGTGTGCTTTGATGCATGGGAAATGGCATGGAGTAGATGGGATTCTGCTGGCTGACGTAAAGATTTGGGGAAAACGTAAGCGTGAAAGCAAGCCACAAAAAATACTGCAGAAAATATACTTATTTTCTGTGATAACTGAGCAGTAAGTTTCTGAACTTGAAGCTGCATAGCTCTGGGATATGTTGATGATCAGAAACTCTGGCCTCTGTGTAAAGGAATGCTGAAATTATTAAAATGCTATGGACGTTGTTAGCACTAAAACAATGTGCTAGTGGAGTTCAAAGTTGGCAATAAAGTTCAGCAGTGTATGAAATGAAATTACTTTGCAGTGTTTGAAACCTGTGCCAGGAGAGTATGATGAAGAATTTCAAAAGTCTGACACATAGCTGTTTTAGCTTCTTTATGCTAATTTTAATATGTACTGAACAATCTGTTCTTATAACCAGTATATCTGTGGTTTTTTTTTTGATTCCTGCAGAATCCTATTTCATACTGTGCAATAGTTAAAGATGATTCAGTGGACTAGCTTCTTCCTTGACCAGCAATAAAAGAATTGGAAAAAAATATGTATATATTGAATATTTACTACATAGAAATCTAGGTAGGTATAACCATACTTAATAGAGGCCAGGGAAACAACTTTTATGTATCTTTATATGAGGCTGTTTTTTAAGGGAGATGTTAAAATCTAATTTTTCCACGCAGTGTTGCATTTGCATTCTAACACAGCTGCCCACCTGTACCAGACTTTACTTTAAATTATTCCCAGTTCTAGTCTTAGCCTCAGGATGTCATAATAAGGACCTCATTTTTTATTTCCTGTGGATTAGAGTGGTTCTAGTGAGAATGCAAGTTAATCTAAACAAATCAGAACTTTTCCATCAGAAAATACAGGGAGAGTGAAACTTTTGGGAGTCTATATCCAATTAGAGAGAAGTGTCTGTCTCTGCTTTTAAGTGTAATGCTTGAGGCGGAAGGGAACACGTGGCTCCTTAACTTAGCTAATTGACTATACCTATTTTTCCCAAAGTACTTTAAATCCAACAAAAGGACCATTGCATGTATATCTGTATTCATGTCAGTAAAATATTTGCTGATAAAGTTCTTCAGAATCTGCACTTTCCAAAAATATTGCCATAGGATGTCACAGTTTGTCCTTATTGCTGTGTGTTAGCTTGCCATACTAAACATTAGCGAGGCTGGCACTGCCACTTGAGTGTTTTTTACTCAGAAGCACTGAAATGTTTTATTTGTGACAATATTTCTGGATTTCCAAAATGGATATCAAGGGGTTTGATTTCTTCGAAAGATATCTAGGTAGCCGTTTGGTGACCTATTGTGTGAAGAAAAATGCGCTAACCATCAAAGTCATATTGAAATAAATTTTCTAACATTCTATTTTTGTATATTTTACATATCAAAAATCTTTTTCAATAGCTCCTATGGCAGCCTATGGATACTGCTGTAATATAGTTGCATGGGAACAAAGAACTGTAACTTTGTCGTTTCTTGCGAGAAAGACACATGAAAAATAAGTAATGGCAGACTTTTGTGTCACTATTTTATAACTGAAGAATGTGAAGAATTACACCTGTTTAACTGTGAATTGTTATTGTGCCTAATGAATGGTTTTCATGCCTGAAAATGTTCAAAGAAAAATCTTCAAAGCCTCTGAAGTTGTTCTGGAGTCTTGCTATGTTTGTGAAGAAAAAGATAAAATGATAATCTAAAAAGCAGAAAACACTATGATGGCTTAAGCATGCACGTGGTTATACTAGGACTCAAACTTCTAAGCGTATTTGAGCGTGGGGGTTATTGTGGTAAGTTTAGCTTTTCCTGATAAAGCAATTATCTTCTGGGCTTGATGTTTATACTCATAGATTAAATTCAAAATGCTGGTAGGTGAAAGTTGCCTGCCTTTTCCTCATTTAGTTAATTAGAACTGAGCCCAGAGGGTAGAGCTTATTAATAAAAAAGAAAGGCAATATTATACTACCCTGGAAGAACAAACATATGGTGCCAAGAAATCCCTTAACTAAGTTTTTGTTTTCCCCTTGAAACTTGGGAATTCAGGGACATTAAGGGAGAAGCAGACCTGGACTGCTGATTCTGAGTTAGAGGTGTATGTATGTGTAGTTTCCTGTTCTCATTCTGTAACCTCATCCTGTTTTGACATAGTTTTGATTACATTTCCTTCAGTGCTTTTAGGATAGATCAAAGATGAAAAGACATAAGCAAAGACCTAGAGCCATGAGTATTTGCACAGAGTGCAGCATCCTGTTTCTTATTTTAGCTGTCCCATGCTTCTCACTTCTGGCAAGACAGTCTCGGGCTCAGTACATCAGAATGTAGCATAGTTAATGTACAAAAAATCCAAGTATGTTCCTCTGACAAAAAGAGATGGAATTCCCACGTTTGGGACTTGAGCTCCAAGTTTTCCCGATTACTGGATTTTAGAGAATATCTCCTTTCCCTCTGCTTCTGAAGAAGGGACATAATGTAAAAAGCTGGTCTTTCCAATATCCAAGATATTTGGGTTATCCTTGATAATTCAGTATGAAATATTGCTTTAGATTCATATAACTTTTCTGAATTGTCAACAGCTATGTCTTTCACAATTTGCTATGGTTCATTTGCAGTCACTGCATAACCATTTCTGTATTATACTAGTTTTTCTTTTCTAAATTAAATTAAATGTATTATCCTGTCAACAAGTTTTATGTTGTTTAATTAAGTCTTTGGGGAATTTTTGACAATGCTCGATGTTGTTTTTCCCCTACCCTTTCAATCAATATTCTGCATCTGCAAATTTAGTCTCTTTACATTTACATTTCCAAAACTTTGAAATATACTAGTTTGGTCTTTTTGTATACACTATTATTTCATGAGTTATTAAATATAATAAATGAAATATTATTATATTATGGCTATATTGAAATTAATGTAAAAATAGTAATTTTATTGCTGTTGAATACCTTATATTACTCTAGTGATGGAAGCCTTCCTTCTACTATTGTCAAATGCCTTTTGTTCATGTGTATAGAAAACCATGTTGCTTATAGACAGGAGGACAGCTTCAGGGAGTTCCTAAATGCATTATGACTTTTACACAGCTGAAAGCTCACTTCAGAGCTCATTTAAATCAAGAGAAATATATACGCTGATTAACTGAAGTAAACTTCATTAGCAGCACAAGGTTGCTCTGCAGTATCTAGAGAATTAGAGTTAGTATTTTTAACCACAGGTAACAAAAAGGAAAAAAGATGTAATTCTGAAATTCTACAAAACGCATGGCTTGGGCAAGATATGAGAAGAATGGCAGAAGTTGCGGAGGAAGAGGTATTTGTACCAACAGTTGCCAGATTGTGTGCACATACTGCTTTAGAAAAACAGAAACTGAGGACTCCCTGAAAGACCCTTTCTAGCAGAAACAAGCCTTCATTTGCAGCATAGTGGCTCATGAGATACAGGATCTTTGATGCAAGAGACAACTATGATGTGCAGTGCTAATTTTATCTAATTTTGGCAGCTTTTGCCTTAAACTGTATTAGCCATTTGAAACTGTTTCTTACAATTATCAATACATTTCCTGCTCTCTAGGTAAGATGATCCCCCAGCTTATGTGTTCAGACTTAGCTGGATTTCTGAACACGGTTAACACTTATTTCTGTAGAAGTTTTAAAGCTAATTTTAGGCTAGAGTGTTTATAGCTGACATTTTTCATGTCTCACAGGAACGTTATAAAAGATCATGTTTTCTCCTCAGTACAACTCATTTTCTTTTTTCTCTTTGCAGTTCTTCCACCAACTCTACTTATTCACGTATGAATAATCTCCACTCATTTTGAGAAATGTCTTACTCTGAGGCTATGGACTGTAAGCAGCCATGCAAAAATTGAAGCTCAAAGCTGGAACAAATTGGGAAGTAGCAGCTGCACACAGATGAGCAATGCAGGCACAGTTTATGATAACATGTATGTATTTGAGAGTACGTCAGTTCCTGTCTGATATACCAAGTACATAAATGTGTTGCTGTAGTTTATATGACTTATAGGTGTTATATTGCACCATCACAAAGTTTCAGCATCCAAACAGCATGACTTGCTCCTTTTTGATTCAGCCACATAGAGATGGCTTTAATTATTTTTCTATACAATATGGCAATGTAGAGCCAAAAGTTTAGTCATTGCCGTAATGTCAAGTCTTTTTACTTTATGTATTCATTTTTAGTTTATATACTAGTGAGATGAATGGAATGTTTACTATAGGCAACAAAGTTCCTCATAAGAGGTATCCTAAATGTTTTTTTTTCCTTCTAATATAGTTCTATTTTTCTCAGCAGTTTGAGAATTGGAAACGTTGCTTGCTTTCTGGTGAAGCATTCAATTTAATTTTTTGAAAGATAGATTATAAAAGAGAATAACTTCAGGTGCAGGTTTTTCCTATTCTGTCTATACCTGCTAAGATGAGTGAAGAACAGAACCCCTTGAAAGTCTGATTTCAAACAATATCTTTGTATACTTGTTGAAAATATTTAGTAATTTAAATGCTTCTTGGAGTAACATAGCAACAATATTTTGAGATCAAGTGTATAGAACAGGTTTGAGTTCCTTCCACATGGTGAATAATCTCAGTTATCCTCACTCCCTAACTTTCAAGAAGTTCATTTCATTTGTCTCTTTCTGAAATGCTCTTTCCGCTGCCTGTGAGCAGCTTACAATACATCAGTGTGCCAGCACTTGCAGCGCGCTACAATAAAACTCTGTAAGCAAAGGACTTTTCATAGTCTTTTCCCTGTTCTAGAAGGTCTTGGTGCTGCTGTGCTTCAAACATTTGGGCTGCATGCACTATACCTAAATAATATCTTCTGAGAGGAAACAGAGCACAAGAGCTACAGATAGCAGAAGGATAAAAACTGATGACTAAATTGAGTTGAGAATATTAAGCTTATAATAAATACTGAATTAAATTAAATTAGATGAATAAATTTCAGTAATGTTTCTAAACTTGATTAAAAGAGCATAGCAGTTTACAGGAAACAGAGAAGTCAAAAAGTATCTCAAAAATACTCTTTGGTTGTTTGTTTACTAATATGTTCTCTTTTTATTACTATTACCCCTATTTATTACCATGTTATAATAACTAAGGTGTGTATCTGGAATTCATGCTTAATCAGAAACTAGATTTCTTCACTTTTATATCAGAAGAACACATCTTGAGGATATATATATATACTATTGTATAAATACTTAGGAATCTTTTCTGGATGTTTTCTTGAGAAGTATTCAATTAAATCTTTCACATCTTTTCAGAAGTAAAATGAACAAATAGACTACAAATTAAAAATCAAGTTCTAAAAAGCAAAGAAAAAGAAATCCATCCCCTCTAAGAGAATAATTTCTTATACCCTTTTCTTTTAAGGTTATAAATGTACCAATGTGAAATATTTATAACTTAGTTGTCTAAAAATAGTTCCCAAAGCCTTGCCCATCAACTTGCTGAGCTCTGGGGGTGAGACATAATTTTTGGTTTTATATCTCTTGAATATTTGTACTGGTGCGGTAATAAGTGAACAAATTATAGCATGTGCCAAAGTCAATTGTAATTACAGGGCGAATGTGAGGGTTCACTTGCTGGCAGCATACTTCACAATGTTATAGAAAAAGATAATGAAATTAGAAATGGAAACTTAGGTATGGAAAATATTCAGTAGCTGGATACCTATATCACTTTTTTCCCTCTCTACTGTGCAGGTTTATACATGAGACTGTTTCCACCAGGTTTTATTTATTTTACTCTTTCTGTTACAGTACCCTATGACTCAGTACTATCCTCTGCAGGAGCAAAAAAGGCCATAAAATCTTCTTTGGGAGCATCATATGTGCACACAAGTGTGTATATATATTTCCCTACTGCTGTACTTACTGCAACTCCTATCAACCTTTCAACTCTATATCCTTCCAGGCAAAATTGTTAAAGACTATTGATTGCTTCTAATTCCCTTATGTCTTAATCACTTCTGCTCTTACTGTTGGTCAATCAGAAAACAAACAAATAAAAGAACAAAAACCCTTGAAATTGTGTAGGGAACAGAATTGCTTAAAAACCAAGATTGTTATTTCCCCAAACTCTACTCCAGATAGAAAGAACAATTTTTGCAATCTGAAATTATATAATAGCACTTTGATCGGCGAGCCGTTGATTAGAAAACAAGCTGAAAGATTGGCTCATAAATCACTCTCTCTCTCTCTTTCTCTCTCTCTCTCTTAAATTGCTGTAGTTTTTACAATTTCATAGTTATATCATAATAAATTAAACTATCCTTAGCTAGTATCTGTGAGACCATCTGCAAAAGTGGACTAAAGATCTGAATTATGCAATTCTATTATAATTATGCTATAGCCAGGATATCTACTCCGGTCTGGGATTTGAGGTCTCTTTCTTCTGTCTGTTATATCCTGTACATTATCTCCTGTATTCACCAATTTTGTTATTTTTTTCCATTTCTCATCTTAGGGCTTCTAGTATACACCTCGTTAGAAAAGGCCAGACATGAGATCTTTTGCTAAACTGAATTCTGGCCATTCCCTGTGCATCCAAACTGCAAGAAAAAGGTTAGGCCCATGCTAAGTCTGCTCCTTTCTTGACTGACCATGCCAGATTCTATCTAAACTACATTTTTTTTCTACTCCTTGAAACAAGAGGAAAATTTTATAAATAGCAAGGCTCTGTTGGATATTGCTTTCTTTTAGTAAGTAGTGTCAGCAGTACTGGTGCAGGTCAAGGAATCTGCTGAACAGCTTGTATTCTTTCCTAATGTGCAACCCATTTCTACATAGATTGCTCCTTTGCAGCATTTTAGTGTCTTCGTAACCATAATGACTGCAGTTGTGGATTAAGGAAAACTGCAGTGACTTATCCATTATGTATTATTCTAAACATTCAGTGTTGTACTGCAGAAACATCTTCTTAAATTTGACCTTTTCTTATTTAAATTTAGGAACCATGTGTAAAACTAACACTGGCAAAAATTTTATATCTTAAAAATGTGTTCTTTAATCTCTTTATTAACTTTTATTGCAAGATCTTGTCCCTGGTCTTCTCTTAAACTTCTAAGTTTCCCTGTATGCAAAGATTAAACGTTACTAAAAGGAGGAATTATTGGTGCAGGTAGCCTTACATTTAAAATATCGGGAGGACACATAATTCCATGGGATACCCTAAATATTTACATAAGACTGTTACTTGATGCTTTTAATTCAAGCTTTATTTTTTTCCTGTGCAAATTATATCCACTTTAGTAGTATTATCTAACAAAGATCCCTGGTTGATAACAACATACTGTGATGGATATAAACTTTGGTAATCAGAAATGTTCCTCCTTTGTAAGTAGTCTTGTTTAATTTTGACTTTCATATCCTTTTTAGGAGATATAAAACTGTCATGCAAAGTTCTTTTCCCTTTTATTTATTTTTTAGATAGCTCCTGTTGGAACCAAATTAACACTTACTTGGAAATGGCAATATTGGGACAGTACAAAAGGAAGAAAACCCTAGCAAATAATTTTATCAGCATTTGCAAGTTAGTTTATATATTTTAGAACTGGGAACATTGAAGATTTCAGAATTTTCTTTAGAATAAACATTCTCTTTCATGTTTGCAAAAGAATGGAAAGTTGTCAGTACATGTGTTAAGTGATTGATCATTAATCCATTTTATAAACTAGAAGATGATCAACCGAATAATTTAACAATGAAGGACTTGGATCTGATTTGTAGAGCTAAGTCTTTAAGGAGACTGAAGCATGCCTGCTTTCCTCCTAGATGAGCCTCATTTAGCAGTTCTTCTCGGTTCTGCTTCCCTGCAGCTAGTCAGATTGAAGGTTATTGGTCCTTTACTATTTTCAATCTTAAAAAAAAAAAACCAAAACCAAAAAACAAACATGGATGACCTCTCTCAATTTTGTGATTCTAACATTTTTCATAATGGAGGACTTATGATTCTTCAAATGGAAACTCAGCTGATTTTCCTTCATTACCCATGTTGTAAGAATATTTGAAAATCACACAGTAATCACACAAAGATAACTACATTATCTTTGTAGTTTCCTTGGAGTTTAGTATGTTATTTCTGAGATAATGTGCTAATTTCCCCGCCCCCCTTTTTTTTTTTTTTTTTTTTTTTTTTTTTAAGCTCTTTTTTTTTTTTTTTTTTTTTTTTTTTTTGTATTTTAAAAATAATTTAGAATTTAAAGGACCCTTTTTGTCAGGACTATTCTTTGGAAGGAAGAGAAAGAAAAAACTATTATCCTTTCTTGCTGGGATATCTTTCTGACTTTGTTCAAGGTTAACTTTATTTCTAAGATTAACTCCAATTTTCCTATGAATATTCTCTGATTGGTCAAGATTCTTGATCTGGTTGATTTGCAGTGCTTTCCTTTTTGTTAAACATGCTACTGAAGATGTCAAACAGACACAAGCTGAAACTCAGGCTCTAAAAATTTGTTTGTGTAGGTAGATTTCTCCTAACAAAAAGCTATCTTTGATTTCTGTAGCCTTCAATGACACGCTTGGATTCTGTCTTTAAAAAGTTTAGGGCTTTATATACTATTATTAAGAGACATACAGCGGACAAAATGGAAGCTTTCCCACTTGAAATAAATACATAGAAATCTTAGCATTTTAGATATGGGATAATAAATGGATTTGTTTGACCAACTAATGACTTTTTGTCCCTTATAATTATAAAAATATTTTTTATCATAGTATTAAATAAGATTTGATAAATATCTGGCAAATTTCTGTTTATTTTAGAACTAAATGTCATTTACAGTTTCAGCTTTTTTTTCCAGGAACTGATTAAATAAATGTGAGCACCCAAGGATCCAACAAATATAGTGTATTTTAATAGAGGTAATAAGAATTGGGGAAAGGTACTGATAGTAGAAAAAAGAAAAAATGACCAAGGAGAATAGCAAAAATACACTTGACATAAATTTAAATGTCTTAAGGGAACCCAAATAATTATTTCCAATACAGAAGTTTTCAGAATAGTATAATGATAAGGTCATATTCAGTATATTGCTTTTCTGGGGAAAAAATATTATATTCATTCCCTGGGAATCTAGAAGTACTAAATATCTTTCTAGCATTTGTTTATTCCATTTGGTATCCACACTGTCTCATTAGAAATGATTTATTTGCTTTAGATGTTGAGCAATATTTTACAATGACTAGTTCTTTTCTGAGTGAATGTGCTAAATACAAAAACACAACTTTATTTTATCACTACTGGACAGGAGTTTTTTTTGCATTTAAGAGTCATATTTTCTCTTTAAAGTGGAATGAAACTACAATAACTTGATTAAACTGACCGTTTATGATTTATTGCAGTTTTATCAATGCAGAAAGTCTTCTCAATAACAGATATGTCTGCTATTTGCTTCATGTTTGTGTGTATTTTTTGTTTGTTTGTTTTATAGCACGATTTATTGCCCACATAATAGTATGTTGTAAAAATCCTATCATTTTTTAATGTCAGACTGATATTATTTATCCGTTAACAATGTTTTGACCACCTTAAAATAATAATAAGAATAGACCAATATGTCTTATGGTGCTGTTGCTAATTTCAGTCATGATATTTATTAGGCAAATATTTGATCAGTAGGTTTGTGTGCTTGCTAGATTGCCCTAAGCACTTTGAATGGAGCTGCAGTTTAGGTAGCAAGATTTACAATAAAAGGATCAAGGTTTCCTTTTCTTTTTTCCTTTTTTTTTTTTTAAGCTACAATCCAGATCAAGAGATATTGTAAATATTAAGGCTCTAAAAAAGGTACCAGAAGTGCAACCTTATACACTCATTTTTTTTAGCTTTCTAACGGAATTAAAAACAAACAAACAAACAAAAAGAACCTTACACAATACACAGTTTATATGAACTCTCTAGAGCCTCAGCCAAGAATATTATGTTTGTATGTGCTCTAAATGAGTATAGAAGTATTTTGGGCTTTTCTTTCAGGTTTGTATCTAGACTAAGGTTTATCACACTTGGTAATCAGAAAGATCTTTTTAGCTGAAGCACTAGAAGCAGAACCTCACTAGTTTTAACTGGCTGTAAAATACTCTTTACCATAGGCTGAACTCTGAGAAACAGCTTATTGTATCATTTATGGCAGAAATACAATAGTTTTGAAATTATTCTGACTCAGATTTCCAAAACCAAAATTACTTTTGAATAATAACACATAACTACTCTTACCAAAAATATCTGTCACTTGTAATTACATTTTAAAATTCTGGATGTAAAAAGGCCCATATGTTTCTAATGGTACAGTTAGAAGAAAATTAGTAATCCAACAACACATTCTAAATGAGGAATTTTATATTTTTTTAACATGAGAGACTCTGGAATAGACTCAAAGAACATTAGTCACTTCAAAAATCTCATGTTAATTTACAAATAAGTAATTTACATAAATATGAATGGTATATATAAGTATATGTATTACCATAAAAATCATATGATATTTTGACATTGGTTAGGAACAGTATGCGATTGGTAATAATTTGGTCTATTTATCTCCCCTCCACCCTGCCCAAGTAACAATTTTAAATTGTTTCTTATAAGAGCAACTCAGGATTGATTGTTTTTGTACAAGAGGTTTCATATAGCCCACTGTAAAATAAATACAAATTTTCCAGGTCATTATTCTATTGGAATACTGTCTGGAAAAGCATTGCTGAGGGTCTGTTCTATACATGGGAAAGCTGATCCACTGCCCTCGGTTAAGTTACAGCTGGAGCAGCTGGCCCTGGAAAGCAGCCATCTGTGTCATGTCACTTGGCTCACTGCAGAGGTGTCTTTTGGAGGACTCAGCAGCCTCTTGCAGTGAAACACAGCAGTTTTTGCTGATATTTGGAAAGCTGACATAGCATCGGGAAGCTTAAGGTTAAGAGAGTACCAGCGTGTGTGCTGGGGCTGTATCAAGAAAGGTAGTGCTGATTAGAGGGTTTCTGTGAGCCTAAATATTGTATTAAGCAGATGGATGTTTTTCCCTGCCGAGTTTGGCCAGCAGGTTCACTGGTCTGGCCAGCTGCAGCTCCTGATAGCCAGGCATGATTATGAAGGTGCAGCTGGGGGGCACCTATGGATGTTGGGAACCTGAGAGTGTTTTGGGAGGATTGGTGTGGTTTAAACCAGCACTGCTGCTCTGCCAAAGTGTGTGCAGCCTTTTGTGTAGCAGAAACCAATCAGGCAATATATTATCATTGCATAAATTATTTACGTAAAAACAAGGAGCTAATTAAAAATCCTTCCCAATAGCATTTCTTCTGATTTAGGCTCTGTAGGGAGAATACTGCAGGCTCATAGCTCTGAGCTGTTGGCTCTAGTGCTGATGCTGCAGAGATCCTGCTTACGCAGGAGAGCTGAAATCTACAGTCTGGCTTCTTTACAGTAGCTGGGAACCTCACCTATACTCAGGGGCCCACGTGTGTTCCCAGCTTCAGCAGCATCCTGACCCCTTCCTAGGCTTTCGAGTGTTTGGGAGCTTGTGGATAGCTCTGTGCCTTGGAAAGGCTGCTTATCTCGATTATTCAAATGTGTTTCCATCTGCTTGGACTTTGCTTTGGTGGAAATAAACAAACCCCCAACCATATCTGTAAAGCTAGACATTATTTTTAAACAGCATGGATATATTCCAGGGATTATTGGTATGATTGTTTCTTGCTTGTTTGCCCAGATACGTTACTTAAAGGGCTGTATTCTGGTGTACTTGCTGCACAGCTAACAAATATATGTAAGTGGTAAAATGAAAGAAATGTATACATGCACTTTATTTTTGTCATAAAGTCCTCCAAATATATTGCCTACATATATTCTCTTAAGAATAATGGCAGTGATTATGTAAATTACCTTTACCTAGCATCATGTACACATCCAAGCACATCTCTTTGTGGAAAAGAACAATTAGTAACATCTGATTTTGGTCCTATTACTGATTTTAGAAATGAAGAGTGCTGAAGCTGTGTGGTCTGTTCCAGACCAATTCCAGGCAGGTCTGTCGGTAGATCCAGATGGCCAAAGGTGACTCTTGTCTGCCTAATACTGACAGTTTAGAGAGACTTAATCTTCCAATTAAAAAGAAAGGCTATGTTTTTTAGCCACTCGTGTCAACAGCAATCTAAAGAAAAAAGGGATAATATTTTAATGACTGCTAATGCTTTCCAAACCGTTGCAACACCAGCTGTCAAATTTAAAGACAAAATACCTCGTTAAGTTGCATCTCTGCTGATGGATTTGAAGGATAGATGGATGGATCTTGAATTTTTACATTTAGCTATGTTTTAAACAGATATAGAGGCCACTTTTTCAGTTGTAATCTTTTGAGTAAAACATATGCAAAATTAGAGATGCTTAAACCACAGCAATTTATTCGTCTGAGCCACCAGGGTCAGTAGATCAAGTTAGATAATGATGCAGGTCATATAGGGCATAAATGACAGAAAAGCCCATGTTTTAGACTTGTGTCCATCACTAGAGCTGTTTCCTTTCCAATTCCAGCATTCCTGCATTTGCTCTTGACATCTTGCTCATTCTGTTTCCTGTTAGCAAGCCTTCTTCACTTTCTAAGATACTCTGATGTCTGATTGGTACTTGAAAATTTTAGATATTAAATTTCAAAAACATTAAATAATTATAGTGGAGGGTTGGTATGGCATTATAATTTTCTCAAGTAGACTTGGAATTTCATTTGAAATTCTTACTCACTGAACTTGCATTTTTTTCAGGCAAGTATTTGTCATCAAATACATACATATGCATGTAGATATATACATTGAAAATAGGTAACAATGTTTTAGGACAAGCACTACCTTCGTTGTCTTGCCTTACCCTACAAAATACATTTTTTTGTATCTTGGCTGACTTTAGAGTAATTTCTCTCGTGTTAAGAGATGTTATTCTGTGGCCTGATCAGAATCTAAATGATGCTTGGATATATATTCCAAATACGTAGTCCTTCAGGGAAAAAAAAAATCAAATGCTAAAAAGTACTACATAATTTTTGAGTAAATGACCATTTTAAAAGCTTTCATTTTATTAAATATTTGAAATCTCTGGAGTTCATTATGCAACTGAAGGTCAGTGTGGCTGGACAATGGCTAAACTATAGAAATTACTGAGCCACAATGGAAAGATGAGTTTTAACATATATTGTGGCTTCCTAGGTGCACTTGTTTCAACAAGAGCTCAAACTAGAGCAAAGAGGAATAAGTGTGTTTGCTGGGGAGCGAGGGCTCAAGGATTTTGATAAGGTTTTTCTAAAATAATTTTCCCAACTGTTTGTAAAACTGAGTATCCGCTTCATGTTTCACAAGCAGCAGGCAGAGGCTGTTATGCAAGGGAAGGAGAGCTGGGTGCTTAGGGTGACAGCAAGACAGGCCTCACTCTTTCTGCCAAAAATAATGCATCAAAATGGCTTATCTGTGGCTGTTGAAAATACCTCATTTAAGCAGCTATGTACGCTAGTGAGCTAATTCACGTGAGACTGAACTTGCATGTATATCTCTGGCTTAGCTCTTGCAAACCTAGGGAATAAGTGATGACTTGTGCTGAAAGTGTTCCACTTCGACACCTTTGATTTCCTTTCCAATTACCTTTTTATTTTCCCAAGAAAAATTGCTTTGCAATTTCCTGGAGCAAGAGATGGATATGCATGTATTTCTGTTCACCAAACTAGGTGGCTTTTGCCTGAGGTTAAGTGTGGAGAAATATAGGATTCTTACTAACGTTGTTTTTGAAATATTTAACAGGCTATTATGGACTTTTTCTCTAAAGATATTTCTGCTTAAAATGGTTGATTTTAGCTTGTACTTGGCTAACAAAGAGTTATACTAATTCTGCATGAAAATTAGCTCTTACCCAGGAGGCAGCTTTTTCAGAACTGAGATACTCCAGCTACTTCATGGACCATGATGGATGTTTATGGAAAGCACTGAAAATCTTTACTTTATTATCTGCAGCAATTGTGCATTCTCTGTTAGAAACTAACACTTTGTCTATCCATCAGCCTACCCCCTTATATCTATACAGTGTGAATATGCAGTGATACAAAAAAGCAGATTGTAGGAGGAGAATGGTTTTTACAGTGTTGAAGTCTGCAGAGATAGGCCATGCAGAGATAGCTGTGAACCTCCTGCTCTGGTATAGCTATTCCTTCAAGTGGATGATTAAACTCAACTAAGACTCCAGTAACACATACCCCAAATGTTAAAAGATAGCATTTCTATTTAAAACTCTTCAGAATAACAGCTTGTACATAAATCACTTTGTTTGATAAAGGTCTCAGAGGAATGCCTATTATGAGATATCCCCGAAGAGAAAATGCCTTTTTGTTTGGAGTTGAAAAATAGAACTCAAAAAATACAGTGGCTCTGTCTATTCCCTAGCCATCAGTTGCCAACAGAACCTATGCAAGTAAATTAGGGTCAAGAATTTATCTTCAATTAAGCACAGCATATTCAACGATAAAACTGGATTTCCTAATTTTTTTTGTTATTTGGTGAGAAAATAAGCTCAGGTTTAGCTTTTCTCCAGATGCAATATCTTCCCTAGTATTCGACTGATTTAATACAGACATAAAAGAAAGAGTGCTGAAGACTAAGTTCATAATTCTGTTTCCATAGTACAAAGCTCGTAGACTTATCGCCATAGCTGTGATGTTTAAATTGCTACCATTTGCTGTCCAGAAGAATGTAAGAGTTTTGCTTTTTAAATATAGTTATTTCTGATATCAAGGGCAAGCACCTGGTAGATCTGCATATCATGTACTAGACCTCCTGGAAAACACTAAGTATTTTTGTTCTGTATGATTTTTTTCATCACAGAAAAATATTTAAAGATAATGAGTCTCCTACTCAATATAAATGACTCGATTCTGTGTTGAAGAAGAATATGGCCTTTTTTTTTCTTCAGAAAATGGAGTAATATAACATTTATAAAATCCTTTCCGTGTGAAGAAAGCAACCTTAACTTGTAACCAGTACGTTAAAACGAAGCTATGTTGGGAGTGAGGTGCTCTGTCAGCTGAAGCGACAGCAGAGAAACTGAACAGAGTACAACAAAAGATAATATGAGGACTACTCATCCAACTGGAGTTATAAGTAAGGCCTCTGGGCTCAGTAACACTACAGTTTTGAGAGAATTATGCTTCTTTATGACCAGTGGCAGGGCTATTTACATTTTGTGACTCTAAAATCAAATATAATTTTAATTAAGGTATAGATTTGAGCTGACTGTTTCTTGGAGTCCTTCTATCCATCATATCTAAGGTCAAAACATGTTAGCATGTGGAAAATAATCTGTCTCGCTGCTGTAACAGATTGTAAACATTTTGCCAATTAAGTGTTCCTGGAAGGGATGAAAAGAGAGTAATTAAAGAGAAAAACAAGCAAAAATACCTCTTGAGAGCATTTAAAGGCTAAGTGTTAATGTGTTAATGGACGATTCATTTTTAATTAGGCTATAATACATGGGATGCTTTGTATCAGACGTCCGTGATTCCTGACTGCTAATGATTAGAGTTCACAGAAAACAGTGGAAAAAAAGGTGACTTAGTTTGTTATTAGGGTCTGGCTTTTGTTTTCTGAACTAATTGTTGCAGCCAAATTTCATGTCTTCCATTTACTAATCAATATAGTAATGTATATTCAAAAGCTGATAGCTTTTATAATTAAATTTCCATACTTACAAGTTACTGGTTCTTTCTCTGAGGACATTTCATACACAGTTGCTAAATGGAATCCTATTTTGAATGTTTTTATCGCATTACCCCCAAACTGATGTTGTTTGAAAATGGCTTCTGTGCATTAGTAAAACAATATTTCCAGAATAAATGTCTTTAATACTTAGCTGTACGCAGGTGTATTCTGTTGCATACTTTTTAATCTATTGTAAGATGAGACTTGTTATCTCTTAGGTTAATTTATCTTATCTACCTTAATTTGTTCAGGAAATCAACAGTTCTTTACTCTGAGCTACCACCTGGGAACAAATAATTACCAACAAAGGTTTGTTTCACGGATGATATATGTGTGTGTATATGTATATTTATCATTAAGCATGTTAATGGAAAAAAAAAAAAAGGATGAAGAAGACAAAGGACACTTATGCACCCGGAGAACACAAGAACAGAGGTCAGTTAGAATGTGTTTTCTGTTCATGCAGATGAGTTACATGGTACAGCACTGAAGCAAGGCCAATATACCTACTTAATAAGCCCTGATCTTGAGTGGCTGAGACAAAAGCAGTTGTGTGTAGGTATGGTAACGGAGAGTGCTGCTAAAATTTATCCTGATAGAAAGCAGAGCTGTTGAAGATAGCAAACGTAAAACCCTTTCATAAGTAATATGAGAAGAGAATCTGTCACAATGATGTTTTTCAATAGTGAAGATAGCTTGTTACGATAACCAAAGTTCAGGCTCTATCTACATTCTTGTCCTTTCAGTTTACATTTCCAACTTTTTATTTCTTATTAATATTTTTTCCTGTGTATTAAATAAAATTCTCCATCTCTTTCATATAACTCTTTGCTCTACTTGATTTATACAGACAAGTTTGAGGCCTGATGCAGATCTCTCATTGACTGAGTTAACTGATTTCCTCCAGATTCTCACTGATGTGAGATAAGAATTACGCTAGTTTCTCTTTTATCCCCCTTAGCATAGGGGGAAATTTAGCACGTTGTCAAAATGAGCATCTGTGACAAGTTACAGAAGATGCAGCTAGTTTAGTGCCTGTCAAATGACCAAGACATCTAAAAATGACAACATATTTTGAAAAGTCACTGGCATAAAACATTAACACTAGCTGGTATAAAGATCAGCATTAACACAATACATAATGTATTTTAGCTTCATTTTGCTATCTCTAGAACTTTCAGTGATGCTGAAGGAGATGCACAGCAGTTAGATTAGCACATTTTTATCTTGCTGTTACAGGAAAAGGATTTTGATTTGTTTTGCTGATGTCTTCTTGATGCATGAGTTGTTACTCTTCTGTCTCAGGGGCCTTGCAAGCAAACTGCATTTGCCAAACTGCAAATGTCAGTCGAAGCGTCCCACTTTATTTCTATTTTATTTAATGGCAAGTACTGAAAACAGCCATTAAACAGATATGATAGATGCAACACTAAAGCCATTCTAATCAAACCTGCAGAGTTTCGAATATGAAACAGCAAGAGCTAAAATATGCATTGCAACAGGCAGAAGGATCTAGCAGGAAGGTTTTGATTTTATGGAGCAGAGAGACTCATGCACCTGAGCAGTGTGTTTATGCTATTGCTCCTGATGCTGCCAGCACTGTGGCTCGGGACAGCTGCAGTACATCAAATTCCTCTGCGCTCGAAGCCACCTCATGCTGTGTGACAGCAGGTTCACGCTGGATCCTCACAATCCAAGATGAGGAAAATCAATCTCAGTTTCCCAATAACCGGAATTACTGGAGCATAAGGCAATTAAAATCTGCCTATTGCTCTTTGGTGTGGCTGGATTCTCCAGAGTAAACTGGGGAGAGAAAGCAGATGGAGGTTTACAATATGCAATATCCTGCTGCATTGGTGCCCCAGTTCTTCCTGGTAGCATTTCAACAAAAGTTAAACTTAATTAAAGGCAGTGGAGTTTAAACATGTATTTGTAATATGTACTTAACTGAGCTGCTGCAGTGGGACTGTGGGGAAGCATAGATAGCAAGGGATGAAGGAAGAGTGCATGTGTTGTTCTCTGTAAGGATTACTGAGGTGAGATGCCTTTTATGCCCTATAATTGCTTACTAGTGGTAGATCTAGAGATAGCTTTGTGACGGCTGTAAAAAAGAACTTTCAAAAGTTGAGTTTCTATACTGGGAATTGTTGAGCATCTTGATATAAGAGATAATGATCATAGTGGTAATGTCCATCAGACTTTCTGCAGTGGAAAGGACACACGCAAAAATGACTGAACCTGAGATGATTTACAAGAACCTCATCAGTTTGATAAAGTCTTGTTGAAGTCCATTCAATTCCATCTGTATTTAGGGGCTATTTGTTTGTTTTCCTGATTGACTTTCGTTCTCTTCTTTCCTCCTATCTGCTTGAAGAACCGCTCAAGAGCCCTAAAGTGAGTAGGTTTGCTGCATGGATCCAAGCTTCTCCCATGAAATGAGAGGCTGACTGCTCTCAGTACATCTTTTGTTCTAGGAACATTGTGTCTCAGCCCTTGGCTTCTTTAACCTCTGGTAGTTGTTCAGATAAGACCTTTTCAGGCAGATCTGTGAAGTCTCTGCTTTGTATCTGCTCTGCTTCTAGCAGTGCCCATTCCTTCTCTTTCCTTTGTGAAGGGGCTGACACTGAGCTAGGAAGGAGGGCTTCCAGGGCCGTGATAACTGCTTGCAAAAGTTCATTTGAATCAAAGACGTGCATGGTATTCATAAGGTGGTGACAGGGCAAAAGAGGCTGATTCACACAGCTGTCTTCTGTTCATTTTTCTCTGATTCTGTGTATTCGTCAGTTTTTCATTTCATCTTGACATCGGCCTTGTCTGCTTAAGAAATTATAGCATTGATTTTTTTTTCAAATTAAATAGTCTTTGAAGATAGTAATTAATAGTGGATTGTTTCTTTTACTTATGTGTTTGCTAAGATTCCCTTTCCATTTCTATAGGCTACTTTCTATGCTTACTTGCACAGATGGTTTGATTAAATACACATTTTAAAGTATGCTAAACTGCTTGTAAAGAATGCGATCTGATACATGGAAAAACACAGTTTTCTGAAGAGCTGTAGTTACGTAGTGATTTTGTTTGTTTTCCTTTGTCATTCTGCCAAAGTCCAAGCCTGCTCCAGACATTTTGATATAGACTATCCACTAATATACCCTCTCTTTTTTTTAACTGTGAGGAAGAAAATTTGGTAGATTGATTATAATTATAATTAACTACAATAATTATAATAAGTATTATAAATGCTACTTTTTACCGCAGTGACGAAGAACTTCATTCATATTGTTGCTTTATCTGTTTTTATGCAGATCCCAGTTTAGTATCTGTCTTGGACAAGAGTAATTTCCTCAAGAATATGAAGTGTTGGCTGGTTCTGCCCTTGAGAACCATCCTGGATGGCTTCAGAATGTCTTTATGTTCTTAAGTGTTAGGATGTACTTGATGAGTACTCAGACCCATTGCCAGAAGAGCTTCTCTAAACTGCCCTGCAGTTCCAATTTCTATTTTTCTTCATGTGGAAGTCTAAGAACATTCTGGTATTCTTCAATTCATATGGCAATTTTGAATGTTGAAAAAATCAATATTGACCCATATTCTTTTCCTCTTTTCTCTGGGTTGCCTATAGCTGGTAGCTGATGAAAATGCTTCAGAAGTGTCTTCAGAAACCGCTTAGCTTTTTTAGGCAAGCGTGTTTTTATCTCAGAGATAAAGGAAGACATATGCCTACATGTGTTTCTTACTCATGCCCTATCATGAAATGATATTCTCAGTTTTAGGGATGAAGTAAAGAAGTGATGAATTAGAGAAGAGGATATCTGGCTGAAAACAGTAAGCACTTTTATCTATATTTCCTTCAGCTTGTATTGTAATCTTTCCCACCAAAGTCTGATAAATGCCATGCCCACCAGTTACTTCCACCTCTGATCAGGAGAGGGAAACAGTTTGCAGGTGTTTTTTTTTTTATATCTCAGTATGCCTCATCAGCATCTCTCATACATATAGCTGCTGAATTCAGTTTGGCCACATTTTGGATATGCTGCTTAATGGGAGACACTATTGTTCTAAAATGTTTCCCATGGTCAGAACAGATAGTTTCGAATCATTTTGTTCTGTATTTGCTCACTATTTTCTTTCTTTGGTGTTGTTTTAAGAGACATGTTCCTCGGGCTCCTAGCAGCTGCTTCATAAAAGTAACATTTTTTTTTTTTTAAGCAATCTTCCATAGTAGCTCTCAGGACTTTGCAGGGGCTGCTGAAGGCAGTACATTTCCTGCATACTTTTTGCTTTCCTGGGGCACCCTCAGCCTTTACAATCTCACAGGACCTGCTGTCTTAACTACTAGGACTTTTAGGGAACTGTGTTTAAATGCTACAGAACTCAGAGTGTGATTAGGAAAGTACAATCTATTGACATGCAACTTTACATTTAAATCCACTGAAAGGCAGCATGCATTGTACATACAAAGTTATACGACTCCTTAATATTTTTGTGGGCTGTAAAAGAGTAGAGAGTTAAGCAGAGAAAGAAAAGCATATTGTTGTTCTTGTTACATATTGTTACATATGAAAAGCATACTGTTGTCTCTGTTAGGAGGAGTGACTCAGGCTTTGCTTTACATTTTCTTTCAGTGATTATCTCAAAGTATAGGTTGTAGGAGTCTGATTTTTATTCCAAGCCTAAACTCAATTTTCTTAGATTTCGATGCTCTTAAGAGAACTCGCTACTCACAAATAAGTAATTTATATAACTGTGTAAAGGAGGAAATAATCCAGAAGCTAAAGTGTTCAGAGAAAAGCTATTTACTGTTACAGGAACATTTTTAATAGTCAATCTGAATATTAATCTTTATACTAATGGAAGATATTTAAATATTTTGCCTAGTGGCTATCCATATAGCAATGCACATGTACAGGTGCACATGTGCAGCTTTCCAAATATCATTATGCTGAGACGTGGACCTTTAGATATTGAACAATGGGTTGTTGCATATCACAGAATCACAGAATGGCTGAGGTTGGAAGGGACCTCTAGAGATCATCTAATCCAACCTTCCTGCTCAAGCAGGCACACCGAGAATATGTCAGAAGCAAACTCAGAGCTATCAAAGAGAAATCCCTGCATTAAAGGGAACACAGCTTAGGTGTACAAGTCTTCTGCTGATTTGCAATAAACTGGTTTTCATTATATTAAGTTGGTTGGTGACTTGTCATCATTTCTGAAAGGTGACTGCTAAGATAGACTTGTATATCTCAGCAGATGTCTTTAAAGGTGAACTGAAAGGGGAAGGAAGCTGAAGTGGGACAGAAATCCTGTCACTCCCTTGTTTCCTAAGCACTCTTCAACTGATACATTTTTAGTCCTTTTAAAATGAGTAATATGTTGTTTCAATATATTTTGAACCTCAGGTTCAAAGAGCACAAGGCAAACTGTTTTTTCAAGGACAAGCTAATTGTATTGCTTATGACATTTCCATCTTGAATCAGGCTCAAAATAGGATGCGACAACATCTAGCCTATAAGTTTTACCCCATTTTTTATTTTCTTTTTCTCTGCTAGATGACATTATCTTGCTGAAATTATATAAATGTTCTGTGACAACGTTTGAAACTGAAAAATGGGACTAGAACATACTGCTCTATCTCAGTGTTTCTAGTTTCTTGTTTCTAGTTCCTTGTTTTCATTATTTATCTGGAGGAAGGAACTTCATATCTGTCAGAACTTGCCAAATATAAAATAAATGAGCTGCTGCCACACTCTCTGTGCTCATGCCTTTGTGAGTTGTTGTGTGTACATCTTAATACATGAATGTCCATTCTCTTAAGGATTATCTAAGATATTCTAGGTGCTTTTTTTTTTTTTTTTTTTAACTTCCTACAATGAGAGTTTTTGTGGACTCAAGAAAAAAAAAAAGTTTTTTCATTTTAATTTCCTATTTGTAAGCTATACTTTTTCATGAGATGCTTAGAAGGAGCTGAAATTCAGTTCCAAGTACACCTATTATTTAAAAGATAAAGAAAGGAGGAAAATGATTGTACATTTTATATATACATGATGTGTACACCTGATACTTCCTTTTACTTATGCAAAAATAGGTTAAATTGTCGCCTTCTATAATTCTGGACAAGTTTTTCACTTAGCTGAGGCATGCCTATAGAAAACATTGTGCTTGCAGCTTCTGTTTATAATGAGGACTTGTTAACATAATCTCCTTAATTTTTACTGTGACTGTGTGTGACAGGAAACGTACTGTTTTCTTAAATATTCTGGTTTCAGGCTATCTAGTACTCATACTGAGAAAGATTATGAAAATAAATGTTAGTAATTTTGCCAAAAATTGAAGGTATGTTTCATAAAGTAGTTGCCTAGATCGACATCAACATGCAGACACAATCACCTTAAGCAGCAGCTGCATTTAGTATGCTTTTTTCACTAAATTGCGAGGTTTGCTTCTTGTTAATGAACAACAGTTCATTAACTGGTGTCACAGCAGTTAATTCATGGGTAGGACAGGAAGGTTAGACAATTGCCACTGACAAGTTCCAATGTCTTTGATGTGTCCAGGTACAATTCATTAGGAAAAGTTATATTGCTTGCTGGTGAACTGAAATCATGTTTAATGTAAGAAAATTTCTTCTGAAGAGTAACAGGAGCTCAGGCAAATCTAACTGCTTTTGCAAGGAATTTTCTGTAGGTTTCAAGTTCTGTGTGTGACATGCAAATGAATCACATTTGAACATGTGTGCATGCACACATTTTCATGAAGTTTTGCAAATGGGCAGATGAATTTAAATGCACAGATCTGTATAGTTATGTGTGTAGCACAAATCTACACCTGGAAATTAGAAACTAAATGCTGAATATTCTTTTCTTTTTTTTTCCTATTTCAAACTCCTAGTTTCTGCTCCTATAGTGTTTTAAATATATGTTTTGCATGATGGTGTGACTGATTTATGCTTTTTAAGGAGGGACAAGTGAGATGTAGGGTATATTTTTTGTGATTCTATAAATACTGTTTTTGACAACCTTTTGAAAACTGTGCAGGAAGTTCTTGTTAGAGCTGCTTCCCTTCAAGTGTTCTTGCCATAGGCACTTCCAAACATCTATAGGCTGCTTCAAAACACTCTCTAGTTTTCACTCTGGTCTGAAACTTAGCAAGAAAACCTGTATCAGAAGATGCTCCCATCATGACCTGGCCTTTGTGTTCTGTCCTGAATAAATCGGTATAAATCGATTTTGTTCATTAAACGGAGGTTTCAGGCAATTTTTCTGTCCTGGTTGTCTACCAGCCATGCTGGAAATACAATTAGCACAGATACAAAATGTGGTTCTTGATTCTTTTGGCAGTGAAAATAATACTTGCAATGCTCATTTATCATAATTACTCTTACTAACCATATTGATTAGTAGAGTGCTTAATGAACAACCATGAAAGTCAATATTGTGTTGGATGCCATACAAAAAGTCATAGCAGAGACTCTGGATAGCATTAAAAATGCACCGCTGCTAAACCAGCACACGGCTCTTCATGACACAAATGACACTGTGGCCTGTCTTAGAGACAGGATTCTCAACAGTGTTTATGTGTATTTTTTGGGGAGTTGCTGCTGCTATTACTCCTGTGCCTTCACCTATATATTTGGTAAGTGCACATTGGCATTTCTCCTTATTTGCTCTGAGCAGCTGTGTGAATTGTATGTTGTTTCCCAGCATGGTGGTGTATTTCTTTTGCTTGTAGACGTATTTACTTAGGAAGGTTCTACACTGGGTGTGTCTCATGCATTTGAAAATAGAAACAGCATTAAAAATTCTCATCAAAACTTGTGAAAGAAAAAGCTGAAAGAGCTTATACAAATCCATTCCACTCAAGCAACTTTTTGACTTGGATTTGTTCATGTAAATGGGCATTTTCTAATTGGTTGTGCAGGCATATGAAGAACTGATTAGGAGAAAGCTATTTCATTGATTTTGTTCATGGTGTGTCTTATTCTTTCTAATTGTAGATCCCATGGGCTAGAGACTAATCCCAGAAGAATTTGCTTTCTCTCCTCCCAGGTTAGTTTAATTTTCCATTGGTATTTTGAAAGGTTAGGCACATAAATTTTAAAGCACCAAGTAGAAACTGTAAAATAAACTTTGAATAAAATGAAGTCATTATTCAGAGGAGACTCTTAATGAACTCTGATAGCACAGATTTATTGAATTTTCTGATCTTGAGCCTTTTTGAAAGGTGTCATTCATAGGTAAAATTAATTTCTATAGCTAAAGGTCCTGAATACTCTAAATGCCTGTTAAAGCTAGAAGCCTGATGGTCCAACAGCAACTCCTTGGGAAAAAAAAAATCTCCTGGTATCCTTCCATTCTGTAGGAATCCCTTTTGTGCATTGGAGGGGGACCTCCAATATGGGGGTGGATGGAGCTTGCACCTGATCTGAATGAAAATGTGAGCACTGGCATCCATAAGATCCCACCTCTTCTTTTGCTAGTGCTGAAGAAGGATGGGACCTAACTGAAGATGTTTGAGATACTAACATAGTCATTATGATTAGAGTCAGAGAACGGAACACACACCAAATTAGTATGCTTGTGCACATGTATTTGAAATGAAATTAATAACAAAGGGTTGCTGACACAATCTGAAACATATCTGAAATTAATTATACACATTTCTTAAGCCAATATTCATGCTTCGATTTTTCTAGAACAGAAAATAAAATATCATAGGAGCAATTGCTGCATATACTCAGTTTCCCTGAAGTTCTTGCTCAGTGTTTTTTTTCTTCATATTATCTCTATAAACATTGTAATAAGTGTGCGCTATAGTACGGAGAGAGAAAATCTGTTTCTTACCATTATAGATCCAAACTGTGATAAGGCAGCAGATTTGAGGAAATGTGCTGCCTAGCCATGCGGTGATGACAGCAAAATATCTAGTGGTATCTGTTATAAAGAATTGTTTTATCTAACCTTTGAGATATAAGTAATTCTTTAGTCATGACAATAAGAAACTGAACTGAAACAGCATTTAGCATTTGCTGGTTATGATTAAGGTATTTGAAATTTTTGTTTGTATTTGAAGATTTTTTTTTTTCTCTAAGTTATTTTCTCTTTGCTATCACTTATCTACCTGTGCTTCTACTAGGAATATCTTGGCAAAATATTCTTACTAAATTTGGCTGTCCCTTTCCTCTATATTTTACTCTTGCAAAATTGTTTGCCTGCTCTTTCAGTACTTCCTGTGTATGAAGTACAACTAAGTATATTCATGCAAAAAAACACTCTCCAGTATTTAGGAACATTTTTGATATTTTCAGGAATCCATTCAGGATTTTTTCAGGCTAAAGCCAAGCTCCCAGATTGATTGTCCTCTCTAATTTAAGATATATCTTTCTGGTTTGATTCAAAATCCTGAATCTAATCTTGAAGCTATCTTTGTTTCTGGATTAAGAGAAAGCCTTGACTGTCAGCTATGAAGCATTTTCTGGGATATCTTCAAGCTCTGAGTGCTCACTATTCTGCTTTGTTTTAGAAGGAAGACAATGAAGAAGTATATGTCTGTTATATCTGTGACTTACAGTTCCTAAGGATTCAGTAAGTATCGAATCACGTTACATAGAAAACTGAAAATATATGTTGCATCATCATGGTTTTGTCCTTGACACTTTACAAATTAATGTCTTGAGGTCAAGTTTCTTTTGATAGAAAGGTACAGGTTGTGTTGAATGCAAGATTAGCATCAAACAAAGCATTCTGTGAATTCGTCAGCATTGCCATATTGTTTTGCTAGAAAACACCAAACCTTTACCCCTACAAACTTAATTTTTAAAATCTGTTAAATTACCCTCTTTCTTCAATTCAAATACTTAATTTTGAATTTAAAAAATGAAAATCTCCTTCAATTGAAAATGAATTTTTTTTTTAATTTTTGGATCAAAGTAATCATTATGTGGTAACCTAGTGCACTTCCAAAAATGTCAACTTTATGGCCTTTAAATTTTAAAATATACCTGTAAGAGACCCAAAGAAATATTTTTTTTTTTCAGGAAAGTGACAAAAATTTATTTGTGCAGCTTGGCTTCTCTCCAGTGGAGATAAACTTGTGTGAGTGCGTGTGTGTGTTTTTTCAAGTTTATATTTGGTCCTTTTTTTGGTCTATTTTCTAATAACTCTTTATTTTGAAGCCTAGATAAGCTTTCCAGATGAAGTAATTTCTGCAAAATGCAGAATTGTATGCATGCTATTACTTGAAACATACCTAATTCGGCTGATGATCTTGTATGCAAGGACTGGTTTGAGGATGAACTTCAAACTTTGCAAGCAACTAGTATTCCAGACTGCAACTAAGTAGGAGAACTGCAATTTCTTTGGCCTTCTCTAAGTCTGTAGACTATTGCATGTTTTCTGAGCCTACAGTTACACTTTAATGGGAAGAAAACTGAACCTTTAATTTTGTTTGCCTTCTAGACATCTGAATCTGTGAACATTATTTGTGCTTTCTTGAGTTACTGTGACATGGAAACATCTCTGTTTCTACCAGCAATTCTGTCTAACAGCTCTTCACCCATTTGCCTAGGATTTCCTGAAGGCTTAAATGAGCTATGACTGAGTGGTTGCATATTTGGAAGTCTTGGGCAAATCTTCCCAAAACACTTTTGCAATAATATGTTAAGCTTACAGTCCTCAGGCATCATAGAACACATTTTATTGAAAATAGTGAGAATGGGCAGAGAGATATGAAGGAATAGGAAGACCTTGACCATACATTAGCAAATGTAACTCAGCCATCAAAGGGAGAATAATCCATGCCTGGGGAAGTGTATCACTGCCAAGGGTCAAGAGAAGAGCTGTAGAAGAATCGTGGCTGTCTGAATCCTGGGCATCTCTTGGAGCTTTATCTTTAGCTACCAGCTAGTCTTTTAATGTAAAGCTTAAAACAAATGCTTAATCTAGTTTATAAACTAAGTTTTAGTTTACTTTGTATACTCAGTACTCGAAGTCAGTTCTATTCTTATGGTCACCTTTTGAACTATGTACAGGTAGCTTTTGGAAATATTTTTCTAAAGTAAAAGTTTTGGAATAGCCAGCTCTACTTGCAAAAATGAACCTCTGCTCTCACTGGGGTATTTATAGAAAGAGAAGAACCTGCAGATGCAGCTGAAGCAGATATTTGTTTACATTCTATGGAGATAATTACCTCTTATCCTCCCAGCTTTTATGCACTCTATAATAACAATGAAAATACTTGCACAAAAATACAAATTACTCTCCAGTATATGGCTTACCAGGGAAATAATTCTCTCTCTATATTTTTTTTTCCAAACTACTTGCAAAAATAGTATTCTCCTAATGATTTACTGATGGTATGGTTTTCATACTATTTTCTTTTCTTATTTGTAATTACTTTTAATGTACCCAGGTGTTGTGGAACAGAATCAGGCTACTACTTTAATTTCATTATTTTCATATAAAATCCAAAGTGCTCCACCAACAAGAGTAAAGATTTTTGCCCAATTGAATGTTGTTTGGAAAATTTGCCCTGAAATTGAGCCTTAAATTAGAAATCAATGCTTACAATAATGGAAATATTTAGATTAAATTTGCTCATATTCCCAGCAACATGAGTTTCTGAGATTCTTTTTATTTTAAAAGTCAACTTGAAGATGATTTTTCCTGATTAAGATCAAATATCTGTCCTTTTATAACCTCCTTTATATCTCTATAAAATTTTCCATTAAGCATTTCTCCATTTCTCCTGTGTTGTGTTTCTTTTTTTTTTAAAGAAAGAATATGCATGGAAATTAGGCAAATATTAAGTTATGATAAAGTTTTCAATATGAAATCTTCTCACTGATATTGCTACACCTGTGGGCACAGTACATATTGGTGAGTTTAATGCTCAGGCATTAGAAAGTTAAAAAATAAATTCAGATTTTAGCCTAATATTCTTACTGTCCCCAGTTACTTTCTAGGCAGTTTCAACGGAATTTCTTTTATTTTGCTGCTTGTAGGTGTGAATTCATAAAATATATTGTTTCACTTGTGTGCTGAAACCTCCAAAAGCTATCCTACTTCTGAGAGATTTTTTTAGTACCGTCTATGGACTCTATGATACATAACAATGATGCAAACAGATGCAAAAAATATGTATTGCATTCAATCATTTTTGAATGCTTAGTGTTCAATGAAAATTAATAATCAAGTAAATATTTTTAAATAAAAATAAACTCACTCTTGCAATTCAAAAAGACTATTTCATTTACTAGCTGTGGAGCTTGGTTTTATTCCCCCCCAGAGAGATTAATGGCAGAGTCCAATTTTCAAAAATACAAAGGAAAAAGAAAAGGTTAATTTGATATTATTTTAAATGTACATGAAGATGCAGATTTTGCACTCTCTGAGGCTATACAGCAGTTATTAAACTTTTTGTGGTACGGAATGGAGTTGCTCTTCCATAAAACATAGATGGATGCAAGGATCCAACCCTCCTCCCACCCTTGTCAAATCAGTCTGACAGGATTTCTGGATAGAGGAAGGATTTAATTAGGTAGTAGGAATGTGGTAGTCTTTCTTAGGATTGCTTCTGTGTTTTATACTGCTGTTACATATGAATTTAACTCACTCATTTTTATGATCACATAAAGTAAGAAGAGAGTATTACTCCAGTTTTTAAAAGGTTGAAAGTATAATACAGAATGATCAAGGCAAAACCACTATTCCTATCAGATATTCAAGGCCAGATATTTCAGTTTGCCTAGAGTTTTAGTACTTTAAGCAGAATTTTCTGGAAAATATTTACCGCTTTCCACTGCTGCGATACTTTAATTTTTGGCCTTAACAATATGTATAACTCTCAGAAAAGGAACTGTCCTACTATGCTTGAAAGAAAAGGAATCTGTAACACTGGAATCTGTATGCTTTATAACTTGATGCCTAGTCTATGGGAAAGTAGTGTTTTTAGAGGTTCTGAAATTATTTCTCTGGCTATAAGTAATCTGGTATTTTCATCAAGTAGTTTTACTATACAAGATATAATAATCTATTTCAGTGATTCACCTTTCCCTCCATTTTTCCATCTAGTGATTCACTTTTGCCTCCAGTTTCCACAAGATCAAGACCATCTTTAAAAGGCATCAGGAGAACTGAAGGTTTCAAGAGGAACCGCTGGCACAGGTTTGATGCTGGTAATGGCACATGTCCATAGAAAAGACCTGAAGTGGCAGTTACCATGCACTTTCTCTCTGTCATTGATAGTTGCATAGAAATGCTGTAGTGCAGCACAACTAGGGGTTCTGAATGCTTGCATAGTATTTCTTCCTTTCAAGGATAGCAAGACATTTCTTGTTAAAAAGATTAGATTTTCTTTGACTCTGTCTAACACCACAATCAATCAGTACTGTGTACATGACTTCTTGTGGTTATGCAGCCATTAAGACTGTAGATCAGTATGCAATATGTTAAATTTCCTTGTCATTTAAAATTTTTGCAGAATAACCTATCTCACCCTAGCTCTCCTTCAAAAATCCTAGCTTATTAAGTTGAAAAATGTGCAATTTTCAGCAGTGTCTCATTGATTAGAGCCAAATTAATTTGAGGGGAGGCCCAGCAAGTAAAGCATGCAAATCTATTGTATGGCAGAGAATAAACTCTATTTTCAGCAAATCCCTTACTGGTCAGTAATCTGCTGATCATGGTAAAGCTTGTCTATATATTAATATTTAAGCGATCCTTGACTGAGTTGCAGCTCCAAGCTTAACAGGTATAATCACCATGTGCTAATGAAAAGTATATGCCATTTTGAAAAAACGTGGTAAAAACCCAGAAATGAATAGGCACAATGACATGTTTTGCCACACATTGTCCAGTCACATTTCTGACAGACATGATTCTGCAGCACAACAGACTTTCGTTATACATTAACAGGATTTCATTACTAAATGGATTTAGAAAAATGTGACCTATTTCTTTCCTTTACCTGAAAATTATTGCCAGTTGTGGATGGCCTGAATGATTTGGAAGATTATTTTTGTCCTTCACTGCAGGGCTTCTTTTTAAGTATTTAACTCAGATGTGGAAGTTTCCCGTGATTTCCACAGAGATTTTTCATATATTTACTTAATCAACCACTTTAAGTATTTTCTGAGGTTTCTGAGGATCAGAAAATACTGAGAAGGTAGATAGGAGTCTCTAAGACATGATTCATATGATGAAATACAGATTCCTGTATGAGAGCCAGCTGTCTATGTTTCCATTCCAGTCAGCAGAGAAAAGAGGCCCTAGGACATAAATCCTTTCCTCCTACAGGGCTACAACAGTGCAGATAAATCACATTATAGAAAGGCCAGTCACACTGATGACCATACAAGAAGGTTTGGATGAGTAATTTGGAAGTAGACTTGCAAAACTCTTTAGTGTTTAAAATAGATCTTTTATGTAGGGTAAGTCTTTTTGAGTTGAAAGTAGATGATGAAACACAACTGATCCAATAATTTGAAGGTCAAGAAGCTAGCACTTTTGATGGGACTTTGTTACACTGGAAATTTTCTGACTATCCCTAAACAAATTCCTTTCTGACAGCTATTGTTCCCTATAAGAGGAACCCTTCCAAGACAAGCTCTCTTGGTATCTCTGTTCAAACTAAGGAGAGTTGTCCTACTTATTCTTTAAGGTGTAATACCTCCTCTAAGCCAAGCCCTTTGTTCTTTCGAGTAGTCTTCTGTATATAAAGCTCTCTGTATATAAAGATGCAAGACAATTGGTGTCTCAACCCTTGGTGTGTAATTATGGTGATTTCTGCTCCATTCATATTTCATCCCAAACTATGATTGGCCCCAGGCTCAGGGGTCATGTTTCTCGAAAGAGATTTAAGTGGTTTTGCACATTGGAAAAGGGTTAAAGGAGATGGAGATTTTATATTTACAGTGTTGAAATGAGTTATAGATAAGGTCAGGGCACTTTGCAGATATTGCCATGGAAGTGGCATCATGCCAGGTTACCCCTTTCTGATTTCATTCATGATGTCAAACCTTGCAAAAGTCTGATACTTAGCTCTTCAGAAGAATTAAATTTCTGAAATAAATATATCATAAGCTAATCAGGGAACATCCAAACAGGGAATTTGGTGCAGCTTCCACAGATCCCTCAGTATAGAATAGCCTGAGAGTTAGTAGGCATTTAGGTTGTCATCATCCTGTGATCAGGCAAGGAAGCTTTATATATAGGGCAGAGAACTGCGTTATTGCATCCCACTGTGCATCGGAGTAACTTATCTGGAAGGCTTCTTGCTTTACCTCGTGTAATATTTCCACCAAGGCTTCTCTGAAAGCTGCATTTCCATGATCTGTGAGCAGAAAGTATTCTTTTTTCAAGGATGTAAAAAAAAAAAAAAAAAAAGAAAAGAAAACTTATGTGCTCCTTGTGCCGCTTTTGCAAGGCATCATTTTGTAGGGCTGCTCTGAAGCCAATGTGATAAGGTGAATAAACACAATTTCTGGCTGCTCCGCACCCGGGTTGCCCTAGTAACGGCAGCGTAGTGCGGCTCAAGTGGCTGATACCCTTAAGGGGAAGCTGGAAGGAAGCAGATGGACAGTGACTGCCTCTGCCTGCAGCAATTAGACCAGAAGCTTGCGAGGCCCTGAAAATACTGCCCTCAAATACTTCAAAATCTGTGCTGCAAACGGAGCAGCGTTTTAAGTGTTGTCCATTGAAGGTCTCTGCCGTTGCATTTGTGGGTTTGTCTGCCTGGTGAGGAGGAAGGATCCGTCTCCTCTGCCCTTTTTCAGGAGGCAAATGTGATAGCTCCACTCTATTCTCAGTGTTTTCCTCACTAGTAAGCTACTGGAGTATGAAAAAAGGGAGCTACTGGTGTATGAAAAAAGGGAGATAATATCCAAAATATTAGAATCCGGAAGAAATAAATTCTTCTTTAAGCTAGCTACTTCAAAGAGAAGACAAGAAAAGACAATATACTACATTAATACTACAATGTCCTTACAGTATGAGTAGGAGCAAAGAAAAAATATGATACTCAGAATTTTGATAATTTTGTAAGTAAGAACTTACGAAAGAAGAACTTTTGTGTTTTTGTGATATTTTTGTGTAATTTTGTATTCCTGTACTTTGTATCAGGAAAATATCTGTCCTGGAAAGAAATAGGGATAATTTTTGTAAATAATATACTGACTGACTCCTATAGGATAAATCAAATTTTAATAATGCAGATATTTTAGGTATATTCCAGAGCAAATGAAAATAAAGTTAGTGGTAAGATATCTAGCATTTTAAGTTCTAAGAGGTGTTTTTTTTTGTATTGTTTCTTAATAGCAAATAGTGAAATTTCCAGTCAGGGTAAATATTGGTATTGTACCAGAGTACAGAATTTGGGGCAAAGAAGTCACTAAATTTAAATTTACTAGTAAGGAAGAAGAGTTTGTATGATACAAAGAATCTCATATCCCTAAGAGCTTATAACTATTTTCAAATATATAAACACATTTATCTTAATAGGAATCGCACACAGATTAGAGGAGCAGAGTTGCAGTTCTTTTGTTGGATCTGAACAATTTGAAGGACAAGTCTCTTACTGCCAGGTTTACACCTGAACAGGATCACATCTAGTAGGTGCTTCACGTATAAACACAGCCCAGTGCCAAGCTTGGCAGTGATGATGGATGTCCTCTGCACAGCAGTGGTGGAAACCATGTTTCACTGCTAAGGAAGTTTGAGACAGGTTTTTAAGGATGAGGATTTGGCTTAGTCTTTCTCCTTTGTTTTATGGTTTCCCCAGTGTTTAGAAATTAATTTAATAAAATGATTTTATTTTGGTAGTGCCATTTCGCTTCCTTTAACTTACCGTTAACATGACCTGATCTCCCAGAGAGTTTTTTTCTCAGAAACATCTGAAGCATGTATTAAAAAGAGAAGGAAACCCTTCAAAGAAGCTAGCTGAAATAAAATGTCACTAAATGAAACTTAACTGAGCAATGATCAGGTTCTTTAAAATGAAATAGGTTGACTGTCCTTGAAATTCCCTGCTGAGCAGGTGCCTGGAGCAAAGCTGTTTCGTGGGTGGCTTTCTACCATTTATTGTACTCAGTTGATATAGAAAAGTTCTTACGAAGTTCAAGGCGAAAGAGAACTGCTCTGGAGATCGCTACCCAGTTTAATATGGTTGCAGAAACATAGTTATGCTTAAAGTCATAGTGATTTCGGAGCAGGTCTGTCTGGTTTTCTGGTAGTAGCTGTAGCTTTTGTTTTCTCTGTCCTTTTTATTTCTGGTTACATTAATATAACTCTGATTTAAGGAGACAGATGGCAGCAGAATCACAGGAGTGAATATCCCTATCATGTGAAAACCAATCCTTCATTCTGGCCCTGCTCTACTTGGGACCGTAGGCCTCACCTGGCAGCATGTTGGGTTTGCAGAAACCCCCAAATACGCCTTACTAAAATAAAGATAATCCCATCTGCTATGCAAACATGAATTCTGCATGTTGACAACTCGTTCATGTGTCTACGCTGATGTTATTAAGACTTCACTACTGATAATAAATCAGTAAATCAATAATTTTTGTACCAGCAGCAGGAATATATGTCTAATGGGAGACTGTAGCTAGGCAGCCAGACCAGGGTGAAAAGTCTGAAAACAGAATGATATATGGCATAATAGTAAGCTGTTTCAGAATAATATAATATTATATCCTGTCTTTTGTATACCTTTGGGAAACAAAAGATCTCTGTTAGCTAGTACTCATCGAAAAACAGCAAATAAGCATTATAAAGAACGTGTCAGAAGCAAGTTATGCCCATTGTCAAATTCCATCTGAAATGTCTTTAAAAGATTATTTGAATTTCACAATTCATGAAGGAACATAAAGCACTGAGCATCAAAACTCCCATAAAAATACCAATGTGGTTCTGCAGCAAACCCAGATCAACATGTATTCTCCCTTTTATTTCGTGATCTTTATTATAATCTCCAGTATTTTCCATAGGCTCCCTGTCTCCTTGCTGACTTCTTGATATTTCTGAAATTGATTTTATCTTTATTATAGTAAAAATGAATAAAGAGATTCTCTGTTACATATCTTCTTACATATACTTTTATGCAAAATGTATGTTCATGTGTGTGTACATGTGTATTTCCAAATATACCTATAGTCTCCTCATTGTTGAGTGGAAGCTTTTTGTAGATAGACCTAGCAATATTTTTCTGCTCTTTAAAGGAACATCATAGGTTTGTGGATTGTAAGGTCAAAAAGTATCACTGTCTTCATTGTGCACTATCAATGCACTTCTGCCTTCTGGTATAGAAAAAAACCCTTGATTTCTGCTAAAAGATTCAAACCATAACTCTGAAAATTGAAATTCATCTTTTAAAACGATATTTAATCCCAATTTACAGTCTTATTTTACAAGGAATTCGCATTTAAGAGAACTTGTTTTTGTGACTTATTCCTTAATCCAGTTTACTATAATATCTCTAAGTCCTTTACATTAATACATTGATGATACAGAAAAGTATTATATATATAAAAGTATCAAAGTATTATACATTGCTTTGAGATTTTTCAGCTTCATGATATTATGTTACCCCAGAGGGTTGATGTAGTGTTATGCAGCTTTTTAGTCCAGAATTCTCAGACATCTTTTCATCAGTAAAAATTGATACATTGGTACACGATCCCTTTAGAAGGTAGTTTCACTATTCCATCTCTGAATAGTGAATATTTAAGCCATAGAAAATGCCTTTGAAATTGCCTTGCAGAGTAGCTATATCGTTTCTTTCTGACTTTATTAGGATTATGTTATAGGTAAGATTTAAGTTAGATTATATTATAGGTAAGACTTAAGTTTGGTGTATACAAGACTACATTTAATATTGTTTTTATGCTAGAGAGTTATATGTAAATTCTAAACCTAAACTTGATATATCCACGGGGAAAAAAAAAAAAAAAAAAAAAAAAAAAAAAAAAAAAAAAAAAAAAAAAAAAAAAAAAAAAAAACAGACCTTATTTTATAGTAATGATATTTTTCTGAAGCCACAAGGTGTTTTTTTAACCATGACCTTACATAAGTTATGTGCAGGTTTCATTATATAATAGTGCAATTACTAGTTTATTCTGCAAGAAGTATTGATATCAATATTAATCCTTTGCTGCAAAACTTTTGTCTCGGATCCCCAGCTTCCACAAGCACATTGTGCAGATATCTTCTGCATTGCTATAGAGCTGCATTAATGTAAGGAACAAAAATTAAAGTATTTTTTATACTTTAGGACACTTAGTTCAAAAAGCCATGTTAAGTGAGGCAAATTAGAAATGAAACATATTATGTGCAAGCTTGTATTCAAAGAAATTCTATTTCATTTAGTAGCAAATCTGAGTTTAATTTGAGGTTAAATGCTGCTTTGATTTTGAGAATTATTGTAGTCGGGGCAGCTGAGATGGTGGAGGTTTGGAACATATTTGCAAGAAATTTCTTAATTCTAATAAACTTTGTTAAATCTCCTGGCCAGGATCATTAGTTTTCATTCTGTGTATTAATGCAGTGAAAAATCGCAGGTTATTTGCAAAAGGACGGCTGGCACAAACACAGCTGATTTATAAGCTATGGAAATACGAATTCCTTCAAATTACAAGAGCGGAAAATCTAATAAGGCCTCTGGCTCTTCAGTCACAAATCCTATGCATATACCAGATTTGCCCTCCCCTTTGCCCTGCCCAACCAGAACTGGAAAAAAGTGGCCTGGCAATACTCACCAGGAAAAGATTGGTCATAACTAATCCTGGCTGTGTCACTAGTCCCTGGAAGGGTAGAAAAACCAGTCAAAATTGAGTGAACAATGGACATTTTCAAAGGAAGCCCCAGGAATTAGCTCACCCTGAATGTCTTCAGGCTGTCTCTAGATACTGTGCTTTTTGGAATCTTTTGCTTGTTTGGGTTTTGCTTGTATCAGTCGACAGCATTAAATCATAATCTGATTTCATGAGGTGTACATAGTTCAGGAGCTTTGCATATGGTGAAAAACCAACTGCTTTTCAACAGAAGGGAAATGACAAGATCTTTCCCTTCAGTGGCTTGACTGACCAACTGATCTGTTTTGATTTAGTAAGACTGCAAATGGGGCAAAAAATGGACTTGTGACAATTTATGCTTTACCACAGGTAAGAAAAAAAAGCTTTAAATTTTAAGTATTTTTCAGATCTTATATAGCCTCCAGTAAAACAAAGAACATGGTTTCTGGAATTCTGAATATAATGACTTTTCATGGTAAAAAGTTCAAAACAATCAATAATATACTCATATCTGCAAAACGAACCCATGTAGTTTAATGTTTGTTTGGAAATCAATGAATCAGAAGTTCAGTACATTTAAATGTGATCTGCTTTAAAGTGCCAATCTTTTATTTGTCCTTTAGGCTTTTAATAATACGGTTCTCAGTTCAATTAGTCAAGCACTATTGAATGATGTTACCAGAGGAATTCATAGCTGGTATTCCTGGTTTAAATGATCCTAACAATTATGATTCACCTTAATTTTTTAACTTAGTGCACAAATGACTGTCAGCAAGCAGTCTTTGCTGCTCCATCCAGGGCTTTTTTAAAACACATTAGAAAGTATATCCCCAAAGGAGCTTTTGTGAGTCTCTGTGGTGTAGTTTAATGATTAAACGTTCCAAAGTTGTTACTTCATTTTGTTATGTTGTGAATCATTTAGTGTCGTCACCAAAATCAATGGAAACCTTTTCTTTACTCTAATAGTTGACTAGCTGTCCGGTTTCACGTTGTTCTGATGTTAAGGCATATGGCCAAAAATACTTATTTCAGTTGGTATTCTGAAAGTCTAAGCTACAATCTATCTTAAAGAAAGAATGATATGAGTGTAATCTAAATTAGATGCCTACAATTATGTGTATGTGGATTGTATTCTAACAGTGGAGATGAGTTGTGGCATTTCCTCTGCATATTTTTTTACGCCTAGAAAGAGTTAGCTTTCAATCAACCATCACTGGTGAAAAACATTTAAAGGAGCTCATGGGCTTACTTCACTGATTGCCTGACTTTCTTGAGGTGTTTGTAATTAGCTGTCACCTTGTTGAATTTACAGGTGTTTTTTCCACTTATCCCCACTCTGAATATTTTTTTTTCTTGGCTCAGAGTAGAGCTTATTGCAAATTCTTCCCAATAGCTCAGTGTGCTGAAAAATGGCTGATGGAGTCTTAGAATCTATTTTAAAAAAAGATGGAGGGGAATTTCTGTATAGGATTCTCTAAAAGCTGTGGTTTTTTGTTGGTGGTGTATTTTTTTTGCAGCAGCAGATGAAGAAAATTTTCCTAAGATTAGGATTTTTTTTTTGTTGTGAGAAACCGAGCTCATTCTGTTTAGATTATCTAAAATAAAATTGAGATGTCACTTTGTTAGAACAGTGGGCAAACAGCAGTTAATAAAAAGCTCTTAAATCCACCAAAGAAATAGATGTCTGTAATGTCTGCTAGCTGAACCACAGAAATTTATAGGTGGGATATGGCACATTTTTTTTAACAGTGGTTATGTCTAAGTGCTGGAATAAATTCCTTTAGGACTGATCAATTTACCATCCTTAAGTCTCCAGCATTGCTAGAAGGCCTCTGTGCACTTAGACTGAAATCCTGCAGCAGGGGAGGTTACAGCCTCCTTGTTCCCATGCCCTTCCCAAAGGGACTTCTATACCAAAGCCAGGATGGAAAAG
Organism: Nothoprocta pentlandii; assembly: GCA_013398315.1. Classification (NCBI taxonomy): domain Eukaryota; kingdom Metazoa; phylum Chordata; class Aves; order Tinamiformes; family Tinamidae; genus Nothoprocta; species Nothoprocta pentlandii. The sequence goes on along the minus strand of VZSG01000018.1, from coordinate 821,606 downwards.
ACCTTGCTCATTTTTTTTTTTCCCCTTGATTAAACACAGTTACCGCAGTTGAATGCAGAGAAATAAGACTAAGATCTAATGAGATATATGGTGCATGACAGATGAATCAATATTTTTTTAGTCCTTTTGATTTTCTAAATCTGTAGACCTTGGACAGACTATTGAAATCTATAGGGGCAATTAAACTGCACTAAGAATGCTGGACTCATTTTTCTTCCTTATCCTTTGAGGGTTTCTTACAGGTTGAAGATTAGCAGTCTAGATAATTTAAGGGCTGCTGTTATTCACAACTTGTATGCTTCTAAGTATGGGCCACAATTTTATTTTATTTTAACCACAGCTTAGGGTTTTAGCTGGGGAGGCTGCTAGATATTTGTGTGAATAATAAGAAACTTTTAATGAGCTTTACTGTAGTTGTAACACTTTTAAGCCTGCTTGTATAGGCAGCCTTAGACAATAAACCTCAGCTCAGGCTTTCATTTGGATATTTAAATTTTCAAACTTAAAATGATATCAAGGGAATAGCTTTTAAATCTTAAAAACCCAATCATGAAAAAAAAATACTTTAATAGCCCATTTGTGTTAAACTGTGAAATATTTGAGTATACCTGAAAATAAATGAATAAATAAAGAACAGATATTTAAAATCTGGATATATTGCTATATAATGCTGTTTCCAGCTTTCTACTTGTTAGAGGACTAATGATTCCAGCAGAATGGTAAAAAGAATGGTCTAATCTAATAAATTTTACTGCACACTAATTGCATGAATTTAGTATAGTTATGCAAAGCATGAAATTGAGTGGATAGTGGTAAAAGCTTTACCACTGAATATCAGTCAGATTTTTTTTTTTTTTTTAAACTACTCAGTGGAAACCTGGCACAAGGAAAATAAATGAGCGGTGTTTGTGATCTGTTGCTCGTGATTTGAATAGGGACAAGGTTTCACTGATGGCAATTGTAAAGGTAGAGCGGATTCATGTTGTAGGAGTATTAGCAAAGCCTAGGGCCTCACTGAGCGGGGAGAAATAGATGAGTTTAATAGGACATTCAGCTCCTTCAGGAGTAGACTATCATCATGAGCAGAAAACTGAAAGATCTTATATTACAGATGAAGGAGAGTCAAGTAGGTTCAGAATTTAGAGGAGTCTGGAGAAATCTGAGGCCAGTTCTGGTCAATTTTTAAGGAGGCATGGTACGGTGAGACCTCAGAATTGCATGCTGTAGCCACAAAGCTCTTATAACGCACTGAGATATGGTGGTAATAGCATGTCCATGGTCAGACTGTCTTCAGGTGGCTGCAGAAAATCTGGGTGTTGTTGCCTTTAGTTGGTCTATAGATAAAATACCTGCCTGGGACCACTTTGCCCTCATTTAGAAAGCTGCATTTTGTGTTCAAAGAAGCTGAAGCAGAGAGTAGAATAAGAGAGTACCATCCACCTAAAGAGATGGCCGTGCTGAAGAGTGATAAAGCCTACAATTTCTAAACCACGGTGGAAATTGTTAATGAAATAAGCATTAGCAATAAATTGAATTATTGCTAACAGTCCCACAACTTATTTCTGCAGCTGAACAGTGCAGCCAGGAGGAAAACATGTAGCTGTCGAGAGGAGAAAAGCACCAGCTGCTCCAGCAGAGCCTCTGGCACTACCAAAGCTAGTCTAGAAGTCTAGTCAAGCTGTCTAGGATGCAGGATGGCCTGGCGAACTCACACAGCTTCAGTGAAGCAGGAGCACTGGGACAGGGATAAGCAGAATAATGAATGAATAAATCATCACATGAGACAGCAGGATGCAGCTGAATTGTTCTCCAGGAAAATACCAAATGGAGATAGGGAGGAAGCACATCTTCTTAGGCATAGTCACAAGAACAATAACTATGATCACAAAGCCTAATAGGAATACCCATACACAAGAAGGCAAGTTGGAAATAGCCCAGGAAGAAAAGAGAAGTGAGTAATAGGAGTCATAACAGAAGCAAACAAGAGTTTCAAAGGGTGGAAAATCTGCACTCACTTGTTTTTTTAGGTGCAAATTCTAATGAAATGAGGTTAGGGGAGAGAGATGAGCAAACAACACACATGCAAAGGCATAATTGTATTTGTGTAAGATGTCTCATATGTGTTTGTCATAGTCTTATTTACTAATATGGTATTTTAAGGTCAGTGCACTATATACCAAAACTAAATTGAGCAAGCATGAACACATCTAACCTTTCCCAATTAGACTGTTTTCTATTCGTTTTATTCATAGATGTAAAATCAAGTCCTGAATACAATTTGGCTATTACGAAATACCTACCATTGCTACAATTAAGTACTATAAAAGACAGAGAAAAACCTAAATCCATAGTGAAACTATTATTGGATGCCCGATTAGGATTGCAGATTCTCTGATAAATGTTGCATGAATAGAATAAATGACAGGCACTCGAGTTTATAATTGAATTATAAATTATAAATCCAACTTAAAGAAGGCAGGTAAACAAATTAATCCATGCAAAATTTAATTTTGCACTGCTACAAAGTCACTCTAAGATAAGTTATAAGGCAAAAGGATCATATTAATGTATTATTGCAAATAGAAATCAACCAAATACATGTGTTTATAAACATCATTAAAATGGTACTTTTAATTATGAGAGGTCTGTACTGTAATTACTTGATACCTTATTTCATGGAACATAAATCTAGCTTCTTTTCATTTCTGGAGAATAATATTATATAAAAATACAACTTAGATTAAAGTTTGGGAATTTTTGAGTTTTTCTTTTATTTCATAGAAAAGGAAATAAAATTTAGGAGTTTTCAGTAATACACTTGAAATGGTACTTTTGGAACATTTTATCTCAATGAAGCTCAAAAGTTATGATTTATAATGAATCATTTTAATGGATGTAAACAGTCTTTTGATGTTTTCGTATCAGACTGTGTACATTAATATACATCTGTGCAAGATGAAAACATGGACAAAGATCCATCAACACTGTAAACTTTTTACCTACTAATACAAAATGGTCCGATAGTTTTCTCTGTTAGAAAGTGTGAGGAAATTGAACGATTTGTTTTCAATCAGTACACTACAAAGAAATATTATTGATACAAATTTTAGTAATAGTAAAAAAATAAAAAATAAAATATAAAAGCTAGGTGTCATTGCATATTTCACTAAAACACAAACCAAATAGATTGTGCAGTGCAGTAGAAACACAAACCAGAAAATGATTGCGTCAGCTTGCTGATGCCAGATAAGAGCATGGAAGAGTGTGCCATTTTGTGGAGCAAATTCTCTGCTCTCTTCTCTGGTCCTTTAGAGCACAAAATATGATGATGACCTATTTCACTGGGTGATTAATTGCCTTTGCATTTGTGCTGTTTGAATTTCTGGTGCTTACTACATTTCAGCAGAGCATATGCTAAGTGTGCCTCTGTTCGGAAAAGCAGTTATTCACATCCTTAAGTTTTAGTGAAATGCTAAGAACACAATGAAGCTGGAAACAAAGAAATTAGTTTATGCCCATTGAGTGAGAAGAAAGAGCGTGACAGGAACAGTTATTTGAGCAGTGGTACTTTCATCATGATTAATTACTGAAAGTGTTTTCAACTTTAATTCAAAGGATTGTCAAATAAATTGTAACTCCAATTTACAAAACCACTCACCTTTTTTTTTTTTATTTCAAATCTTCTTTAGTTCACCAAATATTAATTCATATTTGAGAATTACTTATATATTTCATATCTGGCAAACTACCCCTGGAATAACTTATTGTCATGAATGAGCCTAATTGGATGAGCTTAATATAACCCAGCACGGTTCAGGATCTCTCTGCCTAATGATACCGATGCATATTTTTTTTCTCTCTGTTGCTAAATATATTTGCTCTTAGCTTTCTTTTCTTAAAGACATATCTTGTAGAGTATACTCAGTTTAAAAGCACATAGATGTATATAGCATCTAATTCCTGACTATATAATTAAACTATCTACACTAAAGTTGTACCTGAGCTTTACTAAGCTTTTGCTTTTAAACTTACTGTGTTTAAAATACGTGGCGCTTGTCCTTTTGCTTGCTTAATTTATCATTTCTATTTATATCATTGCAGAAAATATTTAGTATTATTGTTCCCATACATCTTATATGAGCAGGAGAAAAATATGACCAAAGCTTTTTTTATTCCCTTCACAGGGTAGGGTGAAGGGAGGGGATCCTGCCCCTCTACTCAGCTCTGGTGAGGCTGCACCTGGAGTATTGGGGACAGTTCTGGGCTCCCCAGTATAAGAGCCCAGGGACGTGGATGTGGAGCTTCTAGAGAGGGTCCAGCGGAGAGCAAAGAAGATTAAGGGACTGGGACATCTCTCGTATGAGGTGAGACTGAGTGAATTGGGCCTGTTTAGCATGGAGAAGAGAAGGCTGAGAGGGGGTCTAATTAATTTGTATAAGTACATGAAGGGAGAATGCAGGGAGGAAGTGTCAAGCTTTTCTCATTGGTGGCCAGCGATAGGACAAGGGGAAATGGGCATAAGCTGGAGCGCAGGAAGTTCCATCTCCAGGCGTGGAGGAACTTCTTCACTTTGAGGGTGACAGAGCTCTGGACAGGCTGCCCAGGGAGGTTGAAGAAGAGAGATGTTCAGTATATTGATTGATATACTTTTCTGCTAGCTGGCAGAAAACAGAGAAAATAATTTTCTATATGGAGCTTTTTCAAAGAAGGCTTGCAAAAACAGAACTTGGAAAAAAAAAAGAGACTTTTTCATGAATTCATATCTATTTCTGTCACCTGTTCTTTACAGTTGTTAAGATAGTAATTCCCTCAGTAAAAACAACTACTTCATAGAAAAATGATTAATTTTCAAGGGTACTAGGTTATATTTTCATATTTTTTTTTGGAGGGGAGGGGAAATTTTGATAAGGTTACCCACCACAGAACATTTAAAAGAAGAGTGCTTTGCTTAGTTCAACAGCATGATGATCTATTTTTTAATTTAAAGGATATCACCTTTTTTTGTTGTTCAACAGGAGAGGAGATACTCAATTTGGCCATTACAAAAATGTAGGTTATTGTTAAAATATATTGAGATTCAAGGATTCAACCTAAATTGAGGAACAGGACCTGAAGGAATTTTGGCAGGATCTGAAGAAATAGTTTCCTGACTTTTGTAGAAACTCTGCAAATATAAATGTTTATACTTTATAAACAAATGAAATCTAGTTTTTGTGGGACTTAACAATCAGGTGCTGTTGATGTGTTTGGTATTGCTGCAAGTAGTGAAGATGAAAACTGAAGAAGCTGGGTAGACTCATGCAAAGAACGCAAAATAAGTATGAATAGCAGACAATGTTTGAGTATCTTATGAATAGCACTCAGTGTTTGAGTGGATTTTTTTTATATATACATTTTTCTATATATTTTTCAGCACTTGACTGTATAGATCATGGGTATGAGAATAAGATAGTAATATTCCATTAACTAAGATATTCCGTGAATATAAGGCATTTTTCACTTTAGCCATGAAAAAAATTTTTATTCATTACAGAAAGTAATTAACACCTTTATTTTTACTTTTACTGTAACTTAACTTTAAACTGTGACTTTAAACTGTACCTCTAACTTTTACTGTACTTTATGAGGAGGCTTCTCTAAGGTAATTTCATTTTGGCTCTAAGTCAGTCTAATTTGATAGCACAAAATCTTCATACCCTCCCAAGAGTAGAGTAGGTCACTTTTCAACAGGCTTATATTTTGTTCAAAAATACAGTAATTAATGCCACATTGTATACTATTAGTAAGACATCGTTTGTTCAAATGTTTTCAGTATCTTATTCGTCTGCCTAAAGAATTAGAATAAGTGTTTTATCAATTTAACATGTTCTTAATAAACATTTGTCTTGTACTTTGGAAGCAATAAACAATCACATTAAAAATTGTAAAAAGAATAAAAAATTTTCTTAGTTAAGGTGTATACAATATTATATATTGTATATATATTATGATACTGAGTAATAATAGTATAATATATAATATTACATATATGTATATAATATAATATAATATAATATATATGATACTGAGAGTTTAATGAAATTGAATGCATACTTGATCATTTTAATATACCTTTTCATTTACTTCTCATCTGCTGTTTGGTTTTCTCAGGGATCTATATCTCAGAAATCTAATCTTTTTATTTTTATTTTTGTTCTAAAATTAAATTTGGGATACGAAGAATGTTAACAGAGAAGAGACATGAGAAGATTAATGCTGGCAAATTCATGGTACGTAGTTTGGATTTAAAATCATATTTATGTGCTTGTACATAAATACAAGCAATACATTGCTTGTACCTTGGAGCGATAGTATTGATTTATTATCCTTGGCTGTCACATAAAAGCAAAAAACATTGCAGTTTATAAAAACAAAATTCTATTAATGCCCGGGACTAACTTAACTATTAAGTGTGCTTGTGCCAGACAAATAAGATCCCAAGATGCTTAGGATACTTTTAGCAACCTTATCTAACAACTGTATCTTTATTCATTTGCTAACTAACGCAAGAAAATGTGACTCTTCTGTCTTTAGTTCCTAAAAGCTTTGGGGATGTCAGTTTCAGTCACAAAGTGCCATGGGATTATGGTCAATATGTATTTGTTAGAAACTTAGAAATCAATGTAGTGTTTTGCAAGACGGAATGATTCCAATTTTCCACATTTCAGAGTAAAAGTAGGCAGCACTTGAGAGAAAAATAAAATTAGGTCACAACATTTCTGTATTTCAGTTTTATTCATTAGCCATTATTATGTAGCTTTTCAAGAATTTCTCTACTCCTATTCATTGCAGCAAAATGTCTTCACTCGAACAATTTTACCTGTAACTCATAAAATAATTGTTAATTATGTAATAATTCTCAAAGCAATGAACGTTATTCATAAAATGTTTGCATGGGTATTAACAACAAGGACGAGGGAAGCTTCTTCTTGACTACCAGTCAAAAGCTGACAATAATGAGAACATTTTTCCACTTTACTCAAACATTAAGGCAATAGAAAATTCTATCACTTCATTATCTAAGCACCTCCTGTGCTAATCATTCAACATAGTGACCAAAACATTTCTTAGATTCCTTTTTCTTGTATCTCCTCTCCAGGGAAGAAACATGTAGAGCAGAATGTCTTCTTTCAGTGTTCTTTTCCTCACATTCATGATGATTTCTGTTAATGTTAAAGAGAGAAGTTCAAAGAAATGTGCCTCACTCCTGGAGCCGGAGGAGCGGTGTCTGTGATAATTCTTTATTCCTGAGGAGATATGTTCTGCAGTATCAGATGACTCCTTTGTGCACCTGTATTTCTGAGATATATATTTTATAATCTTACAAGCCAGCTGTGCAATACCTTTGACTGTGAACTTCTGTTGGGAAGATGGGAGGATGGGAGGGAAAGAGAAGAAAGGGAGGGAGAACTGAATAATGGGCAGGGTGATAGTACTGTTGGAGATGCATAGGGAAAAGATGAGACTGATGGAATCATCAAGGATGTAGATAGCAGAGGGTCATCAAGTCAGCATATTTTTAGAACAAAAATTTGGAACAAGGAGAAATTAACATTTTCAAGGCTTTACTTCTGTGAAATGTGGGAAATCTTTAAAACATATGATGTTATTTTTATTGCATCAGTAGATTACTGATAGAGAGGTATTCCTTCTTCTCTTTAAGTCCATACTTTATGTTCGTCAGTATGATATTATTTGTCACAATGAATATCTCTTTGGAAGGAAGGTGGTAAGTACTAAGCTCCCTATTATACGTCTCCTGTGGCTGACTATAATAGAAAGTTTTTTCTTGTGATATCAAAGAATGTACTGATGCAAGAAGTACAAAAAAGCTTAGACTTAAATGATATAAAAAGCTTTCAGAAAGAAGTACAAAAAAGCTTAGACTTAAATGATATAAAAAGCTTTCAGAAAGTAGCTTGGAAAAAGCTAACAGACAATGCTTCAATGCATATGTAAATGGGTCTTAAATGTTTGAAGTTCTTTCAATTTTGTGTTCTCTTACAAATGTGTCTTTCATAGCAGAAAAAGTCATAAGCAAAATAATTACCCATTGAAAATATTCACTGAAAAATCTCAATATTTGGGACTTCTGTACCTTCATAAAATAAAGAATTTTCAAATGCAAAACATATACGTGAGTTTCCTATGGGAAGTAATGCATTTCATTAGTATTTACATTTTCTTATTCTAAGAATATCACCAAATTTGATAAGTTTACTTTTAAAAATTTGCAATTTAAAAGTATCTTTTTGTTCCCCATTTAGATATAAGAACCTTAGTTCCTATGTAAGTATATTTCTTCTGAGCTGTATAGTTGTAGCTTCCCATATATTTTTTATCAGTAGATAAAGGACATTTTATACAGAATAACAAAAATGTAATCGATGCTATAACTGACCTAAAACTATGCTGATTAAGAAAGTCATTATCTGGAAAAGTTTAATCAGTTTATCAGTTTAATCAGTTTAACCTATCCAAGCTTAGAATGGCAAGAGTTACTTTTCCAAGAACTGTTAAAGCAAGAGGCAGAGACTTACAAAATAACTAGCTAGATTAAAACTCAACTTTAAAGGAGTCAGTATAGGAGACTATGTAAAAGTGGAAATATTTCCAAATAGTGTTTTAAAGATAACTCCTTTAGTAGTAGTTTAAAGAGAACTTCAAGGCCTGATAGAATGGAAATTTTAGGTGTGAAAACGAATGGAAGCAAAGAAACAGTTAAGGGTTAACTTGAAAATTTTTCCCCAATATTCTTTCCATGTGACAAGATGCAAGGAGAATGATGCTCAAATGCAGTGTATAGTTGCATGTCAACAAGGTAAAATAGATTCCTTTTCTGGCAGCAGTTATTGCATGCAGGCATATTCTGACCCTGAATAAACTACTGAAATTAGATCAATCTTTGGTGTCATCTCAAAATAGTCTCTCCAACAAAGTCTTGAAAGAAAAATGTTTCTCCCCGATATCTTGATTTTAATGGCATTGAAATGATGTTTAAACTTTTGTCTATGACAGTTTCTGTTTATTTTTTCTTTTTTTTTAACTTCATTTTAGGTAAGAAAAAAACCTGCAAGTTGAACCTTGTTGAGAGGCAAGGAAGACAAAGATTGGCTATAGAAGTAATGTAGAAAGCTCTTTTGAAGAGTGTCCTTCCAAAGGTATTTTAAATGTAATTTAGAATATGTCAGTCTCTTACTACATGTGTCTATTTCTCAAATGCATTTATAAGTAATGTTAAACAGACTAGTTTTCTCCCATTTAAATCCATGTCATTTCTTCAATTGATCTTGTTCTTTATAAGACGGCTTTAAATGGTCCAAAGTTCTCTTTGGAGTGCCATGTAAACCTGTCATTTCTTTCTTCTCATTCCTAATCCCATTGAATTCAGTGTCAGTCATCATTTTGCCTGCGATGTAAAATGTATCAAAGCTTCAGGTGGTTTCTGTACTTAAAGTATTTGTTGGGTGATTGCAGTTGAAGGCACTGCAAGTAAAACAATCTGTGCAACTGCATTTTAAATCTAGAAGTGACATTTTTTCAGCATACTCATGAATATTTATATTCAGAACTCAAGGCTATTCCTGTAACCCACGCATATTTGTCAAAGAATAGAATGAAAAAATCTTTCCCAGGAAAGAGTTATTCAACGTGAACTCGATGAACTACCTTCTATTTTCAATAGGAAGAGGATGAAGTCTCTGAGTTGTACGGCTATAGGATTATTGGAATATTGTCTTAATATTAATATTTCATTAAAATTATTAATTTTACTAATGCCACAATAATTCATCTTTTTATGTGTGTTCACTTCCAAGCTAAAATCTGTATTTGAGCTTGCAAGTGTTATTGGGAATATAGATTTATAGAAGAAAAAATGGAAGTTGTTTATATTGTCTAGCCAATAGGACCAAGCTGATTTGTACAGCATATAATCAGGAAAAAAAATGTTTATAGGAAAACATAAACTCTTCATTTTGTGGTTCTGATTGTTTTGAAACCCTCACTGTGAGGGTTTGTGTTCTGAGGTGATGTCTGCCCTGAACTGTGTCAGTAAATAGTTTTTGAGTGTAATGCCAAGGTCATTCTTCACTGCCTTCCCTTTTCCTATTTCCCCAGTCCATTAATAATAGATTAGATGGAGCTGCAAGCATCTCTGTCATCTGTAGATCCATAATACATTACAGCTCCAGTTAGGTTTGCTTAAGCCATAAGGAACCCACAAGATGTGTTTGTGGGAACAGTATTTACATCTTAAGGATTAGGAAAAATGTAGCCATAGAAATTATGCTATTTATCCATTAGTTTGCAAATAGTTTTGAGCTCATTTTTATTTTGGGTGATTTTATTGTGATTGATGATGCCGTCGATTGTTAAGAACAAGTTTTTTCCATGAAAGACTATCTGTGGACTGAATGGGTCTGTCTGTGGTTACGAAAACAATTTTTAGGAACTTTCTAAAAAAATTCCCTAAATTGCCTGTGCTACTACAGCTTCAGGGATACTAATGAAATTCTTTAAGAGAAAAAGCTGGATCCCTCCTGAAATCATCAGAATAAATATCACTGTAATGCTAGGCAAAGCAGTTATTCAAAACTGAAAGTTAAGCAAAGAGCAGAATGTCCATCAAATGTAGTCCAGTTTTATCGCTGGTAGTATCTGGAAGTAGAAAGCTAATATACTTTGTATTTACAAGTAGTGGAAAATTTATAAGAGCCGTTGATTGCATGTTTTCCAGACTGTCTTGGAAAACGACTGTTAATCTATTCTGATCACTGACAAGAGGGAAAAACAGGATATGAGCATAAATTGATGTTGACCTGTGTCCTAGACCATAAAGGGTCTGATTTTGGCACATAAATCCTGTTGTGACATGAACTCAGTTTTGCATAGCACCCGGCAGGTCGCCCTTGCCTTGATGAGATACAAATGTAAAGTTTTGTCCTAGATCGAGAGAGAATCTGAATGACAAACTCTATGTACAATTCTTTGCTTTTTTTCTGTATATCTGACATAGAAGACTTTTACTCGAAGTTGTCCTCTTATAGGTTTCTTGATCTTATTCTGCAGCTATGCTAAGGCTTAAGATGACTCAGAGCAATGTATGAAGATCACTGATACTCTGAATCTTGCTTTGATCTAAATCAAAGCATGTGGGTTGGAATTTCAGCGTTTTAAAGGGAATGCCTAAGATGGGCAATTTAGATGATGTACAAATATATACTAAGGGAGTCTGTTTAAAGTTAATGATATCCCCTTTTAAAATTGCAGTAGCCTTGACAAAATGAGGTGACACACAGCACAAGTGGCAGTCTCCCCTTAAAAGGCAGACAGGAATTCACCATATTGGAGTAGCTCCTTTTCCAGGTTAAGATGGCAGTGGGAGGCAATCCGACAGTGAGAGCGTCAGTGAAGTTGTCTTCTGGCGGAAACTCTAATAACTAGTTTTGGGAAGTGCTGTTACAAAAAGTTAGAATAGCTTTGGTATGAAAAGAAAATGACTGGAAACAACTGAAATATGAAAAGGAAATATTTCCTTTTGTGCCACATGCATGGAAAAAAAATGTTTCTACTTTCATCATTTGGCTGATGGTTATCTGAATGCATACTTATATTGGGTCAAAATCCTTGTAACCCCAGATGCACTCCCTAACATGGATGTCTCTATGCCTCACATTTGAGCTTGGAGAATGGACAGAATAGATTTGGGATCAGCTTTAACTGAGCATCTTTTTTCTTCTCTCGTTCATCTCTCATCCTGAATTGTTTTGTGCAGTCATGGTGTCAACGCTTTCCTCTGCCTTCTGAGCTGGAATCCTGCCATGTAAAATTATTGGACAAAGTATATTTTTTATACTGAACTATTCTCAAATAAATTATTCTCCATCACTGTTCAAAATCAGATTCTTTAGAGATTTAAAGATGCCAATCACATATGTTTTCCCTGTCAAATATGCAGAGCAGGGGAAGGAAACTTGATAATCTGGGCACTGTGGATTTATTGAGGCAGTGTCCCTGTCATGATGCACATGGCCCCTTGGCTGGCTTTTTTGGACAAAGTAGCTCATTTTCCACCTGCTTCATGGTAAGACTGCCAGGCACAGGGGCAGGCACAGGGGCTTCTTCCTGCTTTGTGTCATTGCACTTGAGCAGGCTTACTGTGTCGCTGGCATCAGCACTGTGCTGTCCTTCTACTCAGCAGGCTTTATTTCCATAAGCTTTTTCTTTATCTTCCAACAGAAATGTCAGCCTGAATGATCTTTCTTTTATTATTTTTTTAAGATAACCTAATACTAAAATAGGACTGCAAAGTTACTGATTCTCTTTGACATGCACCCTAGAGTAGCAGTCATATTTTTTCTTGTTTAACAGATAAATGACAATGGAGACCAAATCTCATAGGATTCTCGATCAGTTTCACATACGAGGATGTTCTAAGCCATATGCATTGTATCCGGTTTGTAAGCAACATCATAAGGTTGGTGAATGTTTCTAAGCTCTATAGAGTAACTTCCAAAAATATGTGCAAGACTTTTTAGTCAGCTTTCATAGCAGGATGTGTAATTAATGTCATTTTAGTGAGATTTTTAGGTTTTACTATTTCAGGCAGTTTTTTTCTGTATGACACCTGGTCATAGTCAAATATGTATTTTAAAATATTTCTTTTTTTTCCTCTCTCAAGCAAGAGACACAACATCCAATGGGCAAGATTAGTTTGAGATTTTAATAGGGATAATTGGGCATTTAGAGTTTAGCTAGTTGTATAACTCATAAGGTCATCCTGCTTAAAGGTAACTGCAGAAAGAAAAGGTCTGGTGAACGATTTCCTGCCAAAAATATCTGCAAAGATTCATTCCCTTAGATAAGCCTCTTATTGTACATATTAATTTTCCCAATTTTCCTAGCTGTAATGATTAGTATGTTATGCACCCAGTTCTTATTGACTTTACCAACCACTCTTTTGTATTTACATAAATCCTCCATCAACAGTGTTGCCATAGTTACTTAATTACAATTTAACCTAACAAATGGCTTATTGAAATATCTGGTACTAAAACGATCCCGGGACTGAGTCTACACCTTCTAACAAAACAAGCATAGTATTTCCTAATCAACTGACTTACGTTGATCAAAATTCTCCAGTCTGAAATTCCTCTTTTATATTTCTGAGAAGCTAAAAATATTATCAGAACCTAATGGCATACTAACTTGATTTCCTGAATCAGTATTATCCTATTCAATTTTACTTTCAGAAAAGATTTTCCTTTCAGAGGTGATAATCTAATTCATTTGCTAGACTGTCTGTCTTTCAGGCAAACAAAACTTCAGATGCTTTTCATCACTTTATTGATTACTTCAGAGGAAAGATAACAAGAAAAGAGGTAATATTTTTCACAAGTAAGGAGAAGTTACTGATATTGATCAGTTGGTGGTTCAGGGTTGGGTTAGACGTCATTTAAAATTCTTTTTGAAAATAAAGATGATAATGCCATTCAAGGCATTCTCCTGTGTTCATAACATCCTTATCTATATACAAAGAAAGTGTGTTATCTCATTTTCTCTATGGCTTAAAACTCTTTGCTTAGTCCCTTTGCAAAGAAATACATTTCTATAGGTTTTTTACTGTTAAATAAAAGAGTGCAAGAGGAAAAAGGTAAAGGACAATTCTAAAGAACTAGATTTCTGGTAAAAGAAACACAAAGAAAAGTGAGATAACCATGTGGAAACCTAAGTAAAATGTGAACTTTGAACTTTTATCAGTTTTTCTGTATTGGGTGTTTGAGGACCACTGCTGCTGTTTTTCAAGCACTCATGGAAATTCAGTCCTACCGAAGGATTGCTTTGTTTATTTTTTTCTCCTTTCTATGGCCTTCCTCAAGTAATATTTAATATTTAATATCCCATTAGGCTGAATTCTTCATCAGACCTTCTACAGCCACGTACACATATCCTGATGTGGTAAACTAAGTAAACAGATAATTGGTTGACTGTAAGACAATATAATTTTGGAAATAGCATATCAGGTGCTCAGTAAGATTAGGTCTGTCATGTTATGGGTTTTGTTATTTCCTTTGTTAACATTTTGGAATTTACATTGTGTTAAAATCTTCTCTTAGACATAAGTTCACCAAAGTGGAATAAAATCTAATAGTTGCTTTTAGTCATTGGCAGTAGAAGCATAGCTGTTCATTCCAGTGATTGATAAGAGTACGTCAGATGTTCCCATGAGTCACACGTGCTGAATCTAATGAGGCAACCTCTTTACTACTGTGCACTGAGAGTGATTGCTGGAGTCAGGGATTCCACCAATTTCATTTGCCTGGAACAGATGCATTTTTGTTAGCTTTTCCAGTGCAGGGTGCTGCCTGCCTGGAATGCCATCCTTGTCTGGCTGCAATGTTGACCCGTCCTTACCCACGTTGAGGATGTGCTTGAGGGACGTTTCACTTGAGTTTTGAAAATAGAGACATTAAAGCATAAACGAAGAGGCAATGTTAGTAAGTGAGGGGAATTCTCAACGTTTCCTAGGTGCTGATGTGACTTGACTTAAAGTTGAGGATTTTTCTATCAAGTTTATAATTGGTAACGTGCTCAGAAAGCAAAAAGTACCAGGGATTATTCTGACAGAAAATTGCTGGTTAATTGCTGAAGGCTTAACTGTTCATAGGATTGCTTCTGTTATGCGTGCTGGGGTTTTGAAGAACTCTCAGCTCCAATTCAATGTCACAACAACCCTATGACTAGATTAAATAAATTAAACACCCTGTGTCAAGGACAGCATAAGCTCTGTATGAAAATTAGTTTAATGAAGTTATGTTTGAACAACGTCACCTCGAGAGCTGGCACAGAAATACTTCTGGGCAGTTTTCTTGACCATTACACTAAGATATGCATTTTTAGGGTAGTTATTTTCAGCAAAGACACCTGCTGGCATCTCAGATAAAAATGGAAAGGTCCCAAATGAGTTTTCAGGAACGACACATCTGAGGAAAAGACCTGCAGTTACCTCATTGTTTTTCCGGATCATTTATTTGACAGCCTTTTTTTGCAGAAAAACGTCATCATAGAATTTTATATGGAAAGATCTATAGCATTGGGCTGTTCTCTTTTGTGCATTCTTCATCTTGAAACAACATTTTTACTTCCATTTTTCTGGCTGCTTGGCAGGCTAAAGAGACTCTCAAGGAGGCATTTATTTGAAAGATTTTAGTTTTATCAGGCTTTTTGTTTCACCTATTTCACGTATTTTCAAAAGAGGTAGTGACTCTCAGTACATGAACAAAACATTTTTATAGGCATCCTACTTCTCCTATTCTGAATTTATTTAAATTGCAAAGTCTACTAATATTTACAAATCATGCTGTATGTCTCCCTTGGTACAACAGGGGAAAAAAGGAAAAGAATCTGCAGGATGGGGAGACATAATATTGTAACATTAAGACACTTAATGAAATAAAAAAGAAACATCTGATACTTGGGTTATTTCCCTGTTGATCATTTTCAGCTAATGAAAGAGTAATTAATAGTGCAATTTATGAAAAGAAGAATAACAAAAAGTCTATTCAGGCTCTGAGGAACTCTACAGATTCTAAATTATTTATCTAAAATTGAGAATGTCTTGAGGCTACAGTGTCAGCTAATGCATCTCTTTTAGCTTGTTGTAGATATGGCATTTGAAAAAACAGATTCAATAGAATTCCGAATTGCCAGGCTTTTCTGGGTGGAAAATCATGTAGCCTATGACTATAGTTTCTGAAATATCTATCTATATTAATTGTGTTATTATTACAAAATTAATTTGCAATCAGCTTTTAAAAGGATATTTGCCAGAGCTCTGTTGTAGTAAACAAGGCAAATAATAACCTGAAAGACCTGTCTTTCTCCTTCCTAAACGGTGATTGTTTGCTTTATATCATTCTTATACAGCTTTCTGAAGCCAGGACAGTCTCATCCTTTAGGTCTGTCAGATCAGAAGTGTAGTGCCAGGGTGAGATCATCCGAAAAGAAGGTCATCTTAAACCCTGCTACTCTGTTCCCTTGGTCCCAAAAGAAAGAGACTGTAAAGGAAACCCTATTGCCTCTATGGTGTAATAGAAATTATTCATTCCAAACTATAGCCCAACATCTGGCAATATAGTTTCCTATTAAAGGCACACTGCTTTGATTGCCAGTCCCTCAGTGGAAAGTAACTCTGACAAGGAGGCAGTTAATAAAACTAGACTTAACTATATTAATTCCTGAGAGGAGGCAGAAGGATATTTTCAAATTATTTGAGTATCAATGAATTTTTAATGAAGATGCTAACTGATATTTTTCTAGTCAGTAGAATAAATGCTACAGCAAAATTATCTGATATGTTATCTGCTATGTATTTTCAAAGAACAGGATTCAGAAGCATCATAACACCAGAAATATTGCACAGACACAGAAGAAGCAAATTATGTCAGGATAGCACCTGAAAAGAAGTGTGAATGAAGACCAATGTAAGAAAGTTGTGCTCAAATTCCCAGGAAGGCACTACCTACTACAGAATTTATTAGTAGGTATTTTATATATCTATGATATAGCATCCAAACTTCAAATCACTGACTGGAATTAGAAATGTCACTAAAATAGAAGACATTTCATGTTTGTAGATATAGTAAATTGCTGATGTATGTTTTCGTCATGAAAATGTTTATGATTATTCATGTGTGTTTGGCGGCTCTTGCTTCTGCTGTTTAAGAGTGCATCAGTGTGGGAGCAGCATAATTAGGGAATTACTAAATCTAGTTAGCATCACGAAATCTCTTAAGCAATCAACACTTTATAGAGCAACATAATTTAATGTAGAAAGCTAAAAACCAATGTGAGAACTGTCAGTACAATTTTGTCTCAAGCAGTTGACACTTCTGCTTGTTACTGACAATGGAGTCGAAAGACAAGATTCTTTTGTTAGAGCATCTTCTCTGCCTGTTTTGAGTAGCTTAAACTGCTCCTTCCCTCTAGCCCCTATTCTGAGCGAATGTAGATGCCTATCAGCTTTTCTCTTTCACAGCTTGGTGCTGCAGACCTTCATTTTAATAGCAGATTTAGAGTGGGCTGGTTTTAGTGCCTAGTTATCGGCAACGTTTTTTGCTGATTTCTGAATCATTGTTTGAGACATCCACTTGCACTGTCAACCAGGGAGCTGTCTTCAAATTCATAAAAGTAACATCCTTGACATATATAATTAACTGCCTTAGAAAAAGGGAGTTGACTAACGACTACATCGGGTCAGGAAGAAAGCCCCTTTCTTGGCACATGTTCATATGACCTAATTGACCTAATGGAGCAGGAGGAATTGATGCTTTGAGTCACTTCTCCTGCCATCTATGTTTCTCCTTTTACTATGCTTAATATTTTCAGCTTTCCCACAAAAGGCAACTGATACCTTTCTGCAAAAGATGACCCCAGGTTTACCTGCTTTTCACTGGCAGTCAGTATGCAATTATCTTCCAGAAATAAGGAACAACTGCTGCTATTAGCACTGCGGAAAAAGTGAGGGGAATTGTTAATGGTGTTGATAATGGATCTACAGAAGGGCAGATAGCGGAGCAAATAGCCCTAAGTGCCTGAAATCGGACCTTATTGACTAGAAATCACAAAGAATAGCAAGCTATTTTCATTCAAACATTATTTTCTGCTTTGAGTAGCCCTGATAGATTTTTTTAAGTACTGGATCCAATGTTTAATTTATGAGCATTTCTAAGTAAGTCATATTCTGGATTAATTATTATTAGAAAATGATTGTCAGATTTACTTCCCTGTCACCAAGGAAGGAAAATATAGAAATATCATATATAATATGAATACAATTTCTCGTATATAAACACAGGCCCACTTTTTGGCACTGTAAAGGATCAAGGTTTTAAGGAAGTTGCATTATTCCAGAATCCAAGACATTCTGTTCAATCTTAGACTTATTAACTGTTTTATGGTTATGGTTTTAGGTAGCTACTGGATGCATGCACAGCTTCTGTAATTTTAGAAAGAGACTTGCATATTGTGAATAACACTAGGCTCATTCTCCAAATACATCCTGTGCTTTTTCCTTTTGTTATTTAAATGTATGTTCCCTTTGGTTCTGCTTGAAATCATTTTGTCCTCACTCTCTACAAATATGAGCTTTGCATGCATGAATGCTCACGTTATTCTTGAGCATTGTGGTAGCGTCTAGAAATGATTTAATATGTCAAAGTTTGAATGTGCTTTTTGCAAATGGGAATATTTGCAGATATATTATTTCAGAAATGTATTTTATCTCAACCCTTTCCACAAGTTCGGGGTGAAACTGGACAAGAGAGAACTACTGAAGTTTGCTAAAAAGGTAAGCCACACAAAGCTCTGGAGACCCTTGAGATTTAAATATATGTGATAGGAGATTACTTAGGAGATGCACTGAATAAAATTCTTGTAACTTCACATCTTTCATAACACCGATGGAAAGAGGATGCTGTTTTTTTTTTTTTTTTTTTCTGAACTAATACTGCCATCCTTATATTCAATTAATACTTTTTCTCTAGTGTCATTTCTCATGAGAAGACTATGGCTAAAGCTTTGTCTCTTAGAAGGAGAAATAGGTTGCTAATTTTGTAAGCAGGAATCAAAAGATACATAGAAATTAACCCATTTCTGTTTCGTAAAACTGACCAACTTCAGTGGACTAATAGTGGGAAAGATTTAGTGTGATATAATAAAAGTTAAGACTATTCAATCTCTAAAGCTATTCAGGAATCTGCTTTATCTGCCTGGAAACATACAAACTAATTTTTTTTTTTGATCTTTTGCTCAATAAGGTATGCTGGGAGAAACATAAAATGTACCTGATTCTTTTCTTTTGTTTTGTTAAAACAAGAATGAAAAGAAATGAAAAGAATTTCTTTTTTTTTTTTTTTTGTTAAAATGTCAC
>VZSG01000018.1:747493-802621 GCA_013398315.1 Nothoprocta pentlandii | reverse complement strand
TTAAAATGTCACTAAAACTGGCCATGGTTGGGGCCAGTCAAGTAACATTCAGATAGGATGTCTATATCTGAATGCCATAGAGGACTGGTACTAGATGAAGGAGACACAAAAGCAAGATGATTCATGTAGCTGTTCTGTTATACAAAAGGAGAAAAAGAGACATGAAAGAAAAAAGGGATCTGATTCTCTGTAGAGATCTACGGAAAAAATAAAGTAACTTTAGTAAAATTAATATTTATTGGGTGATATTAGTTCCGGGGTTCAAAAGACAAGCGAGCAGCTTAAACACCCTTAGCTGGCACTCGAAATACCATTTTGACATATTTGTTCCTAAATCTAAGTGATGTGGTATTGTCATGATTTTGTGCCACTTTTGTTTGCTAAAAGACCTTTGCCTAATCTCTAGAGAAATATATGGTTCACTATCAGGATAAGAATCTAAAATGCAAAACCTATTTCTTTCTTAAAAGTTCTATCTTATGAGAAAAGGAAACATTAATAAACTGGCCAGAGGGAGCTGAAATATATTTCTCACTCAGAAGCAGATGAGCAGAAAAATCAGGGCTTGCAGGTGCACCTTAATATTCACTCATCCCAGAGTTTTAGCCACAGTCTTTGAGTGCTGTCTCTTTGAGAAATGAGAAAAAGATAAGAAAAAAACTTTCATAGCATAACCAGAATTTTCTTCAATTGCTCAGCCTAGGTGTAAAATTTCCTTGGAGATTTTCAGATTTGACTGGCCAAGCCCATGACCAACCCAGTTTAATTTTGAAACTCGCCCTCCTTTGAGCAGGAGTTTGTGCTAGATAACTGTCCCATGCTGCAATGTAAAAGAAGAAAACTCTGACTGACTGACTACTAAAATATGACATTCAGAAAAAGAAAGTTGCTGGTGGGTAAAAATCTTGAAATTGTATGCTTGATCAGAATTATGTTATTATTGAGGTAATCTAAAATCCATCCTCTTATCTGTTCTCTATTCTATTAGTCTATAGTCTCTATAGTCTCTATCTATTTACATAGATTAGAAAATAACATGCTTGTTCTACTATGCTTTTAGTTAAGATATTCTTTTTCTATTTCATTGGTGTGAACCTAGACTAGATGGATAGCTTTAGCCAAGTTGCATAGGCAACTTGGTAACCAAGAAAAAAAGACCAAGGTTCTTCATATTCATTTAATGTTATTGTCTCATACAGAAGAAAAAGAAAAAAGCATTCTTTCTTGTATAGGGAGCACATTTTTAGGCCAGCAAGTAAAGTAGCTTGAAAATCTTTGGCAATAAAAATCACAAAAGAAATTTTAAAAATCATAGAGACTGACTACTCACAGGACCATATTTGTGCAGGAAGTGTAATATTACATTTTTCCCTCCCCCCAAATGGTCTAAGTAAAGATACCAACGCCTTTTACATAAGAAATATAACCCAAATGTGGTCATTATAGGTAGTTTTTCTTGCAGCTTCAAACAGCTGAAAGAATCATGATTCAGTTCAGATTCAGACTGAGAGAACTAATGACATACCATTATGTTCTAACTACTTAGGCAAATAACTCAGACATTGTATTTCAGCCTTACTAAGGCACTTTTTGATTATTTCAGTTTGCCTTTACTTAGGCAACTTCGAAACTTCAGAAACAAGGTGGACCATTTTCAGTGAAAAGCAATGAAAAATGGTATAGAAAACTCATAGATTTTTTAAGGTTCTTATTTAGTGAATTTTAAATCCAACTTAAACTGGAAATGTAATCCTTGATTGCAATTCATAAAATCATTTTCATGTGTTTTCACAGAATCACAGAATATTTAAGGTTGGAATGGACCTCTAGAGAACATCTAGTCCAACCTTCCTGCTCAAGCAGGCACACCTACAGCATGTGGCACAGGGCTGCATCCAGGCGGGTTTGGAAGACCTCCAGAGAAGGAGACTCCACAACCTCCCTGGGCAGCCTGTTCCACTGCTCTGTCACCCTCACAGTAAAGAAGTTCCTCCGCACCTGGAGACGGAACTTCCTGTGCTCCAGCTTGTGGCCATTACCCCTCGTCCTATCGCTGGCCACCAGTGAAAACAGCCTGTCCCCTTCCTCCCTGCATTCTCCCTTCCTGAGCTTATACATATTAATCATTTCCCCTCTGAGCCTTCTCTTCTCCAGAGAAAACAGGCCCAGCTCATTCAGCCTCTTCGTACGGGAGATGTTCCATTCCCTTCATCATCCTGGTTGCTCTTCTCTGGACCCTCTTGAGAAGCTCCACGTCCCTCTTATACTGGGGAGCCCAGAACTGCACACAGTTTTGTATGATTGTCATTGCTATTAGTGATCCAGACATGCACTAGAGAACATTAGCAGCTCCCACTCCTGATGAATCCAGTTAAAGCTAGATGTCAAATTAGGTTTGAACTGTTCAATATTTGTCATGAAGATGACAAATTATGAGCACGGACTTGAAGACTGTCACTCTGGAATTGTTGTCCTGGACCTAAATAAATTTAAATCATCTAGCCTCTTCACAGCTCTTGTCTTAAAACTCAAAAACTGGCCTCTGTGAACTACAGAATGCAGATTCAGTAAAAATTAGCTTCAAAATGTAGTTGTGATCTTTTCACCTTTGTATGTCATATTTAGCATTCAGTACAAATATGACACCAAAACTAAGTTAAATATTTATTTTATAGCACATAGGATCTTGGAGTTTTAGAACATGGTTTCTAATTTTTTGTGCCTACTTTCTGTTTTTATATAGCAGAATATTGGTATATATTTGTGTGTTTATATAATTTAAAATTAAAAAAAAAATCTGATTGATAACACAAAATATTGTTTAATCAGTAGAAGAAAGCTATACACATAGGTACAGTCCTAATAGCTTTTCTTGTGTTGCTTATCTAGACACTACAGCTCAGAGCAGATGAATGTAGATAATTTTCTAGCACACTCAGTATCTGGATCCTCCAGTCTCAATGCCAGTGATGAGATCAGTTTTTCCTAACAACATCAGCTGCACCTTGTGTGACACTTTCCTCCTCCTTCAGGACTGGAAGAGAGATATTGCAGAGAAGCAAGACTGAAGACAGCAAAAAGTCTAAGTGATTCTATGCCTTGTCTCATGAACAGGTATTTTGGTGCTGCTGGACTGTTCTTCAGGCCCCTGTGCTTTTCTGGTCCCTTCCAGCAAAACTGGCTTATAAATCTTTTTCACTGCAAAACAAAAACTGATTCTTCATAAAAGAACAAATATCTTTTGTAAAATACTTTGATAACAAAATACCATTGCATGTATTTATTACAAAGGAAGAATTTTTTTTTTTTGCCGAGAATTATGTCCAGCTGATTTTTACCAATTCAAACATTGTTCAGAGAAGAGAAACCTCTAAACCTTTTCCCTATTTGGCTCTACAAAATGGAAGCTTGTAGCATGTTTCTTAAAAAGAGTAGGATATGTTCTTTTAAACACCAAGTTTAAGAGCATGTCTGCACTTAATGGCTCTAAGGATTTTTCTACAGCATGTAGCTACTGATTTCTCCTGCTGAAAGAGTAACTTAAACTCTTCTGTGCTCTGGGCACCATATTAGAGTGTTTTCACCAGCTCTGCTAGGCCAATCGCTTGTTGATGTGAAATATTTTCTTGGGATGCACGATCTTATAATTTTAGAAGCCCACGATAGCATCATATATTCTCTTTCTAGTGCCGCAGTAGTTTGGCCTAAAAGTAGTTTGTGCCAAAATAAGTGGATTCTGGTTTTCATGGACTTTTTTCAAGGGAGAAAACATGCCACATTTGTCCTTACTTGAGGTGGAGCCAAACCTCCCAATCTGGAGGGGAACTGATGGAGAGGGTGGAGAAATCAGCTTACAATCAATACAGGTTAGTGGAGCAATTTAGTGGCTGTTTAGCGATGTCGAGGTTCACTCCATTACTACAGAAGAAGCTCTCTGAATTTACTGCAGAAGTCCTAACCTCTCAGGTAAGCCATGAGGAAAAAGTAGCGGGATTCATTATTTCAGCCTCCCTATTTAATGACGTTAAATAAATATCCATGGTTGAGAACAGATACTGGCATTTTGCAATTNGAGAAGCTCCACGTCCCTCTTATACTGGGGAGCCCAGAACTGCACACAGTTTTGTATGATTGTCATTGCTATTAGTGATCCAGACATGCACTAGAGAACATTAGCAGCTCCCACTCCTGATGAATCCAGTTAAAGCTAGATGTCAAATTAGGTTTGAACTGTTCAATATTTGTCATGAAGATGACAAATTATGAGCACGGACTTGAAGACTGTCACTCTGGAATTGTTGTCCTGGACCTAAATAAATTTAAATCATCTAGCCTCTTCACAGCTCTTGTCTTAAAACTCAAAAACTGGCCTCTGTGAACTACAGAATGCAGATTCAGTAAAAATTAGCTTCAAAATGTAGTTGTGATCTTTTCACCTTTGTATGTCATATTTAGCATTCAGTACAAATATGACACCAAAACTAAGTTAAATATTTATTTTATAGCACATAGGATCTTGGAGTTTTAGAACATGGTTTCTAATTTTTTGTGCCTACTTTCTGTTTTTATATAGCAGAATATTGGTATATATTTGTGTGTTTATATAATTTAAAATTAAAAAAAAAATCTGATTGATAACACAAAATATTGTTTAATCAGTAGAAGAAAGCTATACACATAGGTACAGTCCTAATAGCTTTTCTTGTGTTGCTTATCTAGACACTACAGCTCAGAGCAGATGAATGTAGATAATTTTCTAGCACACTCAGTATCTGGATCCTCCAGTCTCAATGCCAGTGATGAGATCAGTTTTTCCTAACAACATCAGCTGCACCTTGTGTGACACTTTCCTCCTCCTTCAGGACTGGAAGAGAGATATTGCAGAGAAGCAAGACTGAAGACAGCAAAAAGTCTAAGTGATTCTATGCCTTGTCTCATGAACAGGTATTTTGGTGCTGCTGGACTGTTCTTCAGGCCCCTGTGCTTTTCTGGTCCCTTCCAGCAAAACTGGCTTATAAATCTTTTTCACTGCAAAACAAAAACTGATTCTTCATAAAAGAACAAATATCTTTTGTAAAATACTTTGATAACAAAATACCATTGCATGTATTTATTACAAAGGAAGAATTTTTTTTTTTTGCCGAGAATTATGTCCAGCTGATTTTTACCAATTCAAACATTGTTCAGAGAAGAGAAACCTCTAAACCTTTTCCCTATTTGGCTCTACAAAATGGAAGCTTGTAGCATGTTTCTTAAAAAGAGTAGGATATGTTCTTTTAAACACCAAGTTTAAGAGCATGTCTGCACTTAATGGCTCTAAGGATTTTTCTACAGCATGTAGCTACTGATTTCTCCTGCTGAAAGAGTAACTTAAACTCTTCTGTGCTCTGGGCACCATATTAGAGTGTTTTCACCAGCTCTGCTAGGCCAATCGCTTGTTGATGTGAAATATTTTCTTGGGATGCACGATCTTATAATTTTAGAAGCCCACGATAGCATCATATATTCTCTTTCTAGTGCCGCAGTAGTTTGGCCTAAAAGTAGTTTGTGCCAAAATAAGTGGATTCTGGTTTTCATGGACTTTTTTCAAGGGAGAAAACATGCCACATTTGTCCTTACTTGAGGTGGAGCCAAACCTCCCAATCTGGAGGGGAACTGATGGAGAGGGTGGAGAAATCAGCTTACAATCAATACAGGTTAGTGGAGCAATTTAGTGGCTGTTTAGCGATGTCGAGGTTCACTCCATTACTACAGAAGAAGCTCTCTGAATTTACTGCAGAAGTCCTAACCTCTCAGGTAAGCCATGAGGAAAAAGTAGCGGGATTCATTATTTCAGCCTCCCTATTTAATGACGTTAAATAAATATCCATGGTTGAGAACAGATACTGGCATTTTGCAATTTCCTGTCCGCTCTTTATGTGTGACCACCTTCTAAACTTACATACTCACATTGAATCTGCTACTATACTTGAAATGGGCAATATTTGCAGTAGCTTAATGGGGAAAAAAAGTGAACTTTTGTCTTTTTTTCTTGTCTCGAGCAATGGCATCTCAGTTTCAGATGAGTGTATGGCTGCAGGTTTCTTTCAGGGATTGCTCTAGTTGATCTTTTTTAAACATTAGTTTAATACTACCTCATGTGTAAGGACTGTTCTCTCCACAGCACTTCATAACAAAATAAAGCATCATCTTTAATTATTCTCATTAAAATACATATTATCATTGTATGCAGCCAATATCTGATCTCTTACAGGAATACCTACTATGATACAACACTGTCATCTAGTGAATGATTTTGGTGAGGGAAATGAAATGAAATATTTCAATAGTATCTATAGTTTGAATCTAACAGTGGAGCATAGTAGTGTAGAGTAGTAGACCAGACAGCAGAAAGCTTGATGTATTTTAGATTTGAATAGCACCAAATGAAGTTCTCCCTAATAAACCACTTGGTTGGGAGAACGAGGAAATTTTACTACATGTAAAGAATAAAAATATGTCTTGGGTAATTATTGGTGATATTTTTTACCCTACACCAAAGTAAATGGTGAACAAAAAAAGCAAAGATTATAAAGCTATTAGAGCCCTGAAGAATAGATTTGATTGATTTTAAAAAAATCCAAATTAGAATATCTTTACACGTTTTTAAATATATCATAATAATTACATCAAAATTATTCATTTTACTTTGATATTTTGCACACATTCAATTGCATACAGAGCATTAATTGTGGTTTGTTAGACTTCTACTCTGAAAGATTGAATAAAATTTAATTGCAGTAAAATTAAATTATTTATTGAGAAAAAAAGTGATAGCAAATTCTGTTATTATCCAGACCATGGGGATAGTTCATCAGTTTCATTTCAGCTTTTTTTTCTAATGTTATTCTTATTTGTAATCAATCCCTGACCTTTTTCCTAGCTTCCTTTCAATTATAAACTTCTCTTTCAAAATCTGTCATATTTTTTTCCATTGCCTGGTCTATCTGTTATAAGCTACCCTTTAATTTTCTGACACATCTACTTTTCTTTCTTGTCTTTTAAGCGCCTTAAATATCACGTTTTTTTTCCCATAGCTTTGTAGGAGAAAATATCAGAGAAATTCAATGGCAGTTTTAAAAATAAATAATTTAAAAAGTAGTTGTTAAATAAGAGAAATGGGACCCAATAAGTGATTCATGTGTGACTTTTCAATGTGGACTTATCAATAACAGTTACAGATTTGACAAATGCTTATCTGACTGTGAAGCATGGAAAGGCTATACTTCGAAGGACTGTAGGCTTCATAATAGGGTCAGTACAAAGCTACATGTTTGGGGTATTTGCAGTAAAATAGAATTAGCCTTTCTGTGCACTAACACTAGCACAGATTTGTAGCTGTTCTCAGAATATGTGCTTGTGATAATTGCTTTACAAAAGCTTCAGGACTGTCTTTTGATCATTACGACAAAAACTGTCTTTCCTGGTTGTGTGCTCTTTTCTTCTGTATGGATTCAGTGTCATCTTAAAATAATGATTGCATTTTCTGATATCTTTTAGCTTTTCTTCAGTTTGTATGTGATTCATACCTTTTGTAGTGCTAACAAACTGCTCTCCTCATTAACCAAGCTGTAACCAGTACATTGTTATCCTAATAAAAGCATGTTATATTCTATGTGTAATATCTGTCTCTAACTCTCTTAACGTATTCAAGTTAGAAATATCCTTTAATGGTTCACATAATTACAGTTCTTATATTCTTTCATGAACATTTTTGAAAATTGTGCTTGGCAGCTGGGCTTTTTCTATCTAACATCTGACTGTCTGTTAGATGTGGTCTGCTAGGACTTCCTCAAGTTAAAGAGCTTCAAGCTATGCACCTGGCAGGTGGCTTTTCTACCTACAGCTGTGTGCCCTTGTGACAGCCAGGGTCTCGTGGAGATGACTAGGAAGGAAGATCTCCGGGTATCTTGTGGGCAGCAGCTGCAGAGCACTAATGATTCACTCAAGTTCTGTATATCTTGATCTTGTTGGAGGGAAGGGCCCTAAGGGAACCTTATGGAAAGATTTGAAGAGAAGTCAAGTGTAGAGAAGATTTGAAGAGAAGCAGTCTCTTGAAGCTCCTCCTTCCAGAGGGGAAAGCAGGGGTAGAAACAGCTTAGTCTCCATTAATAGGTCTGCAGGTCTGCTCAATCAACACTGCCTAACAGAAAGACCATGCTTGCGAGACCAAGACACTTTTTGTACGTGTATAGCGTCTACCTACCTGAGTGAAGGCACTTTCTTCTATGTGTCATCAGTCTCATCATAAAATAACATGCTTATTCTTTTTATTATTTTTTCTTCGGCCCCTACAGTCACTTTCAGTGGCAGCACTGTCACAAACTCTGACCATATAGCAGGCCTGTGAGAGGGAAGGTTGACTGCCTCCTCGTACTCCAGACTTCCTGGCTGCAGAGGGAACATAGAGTAATTACACTAGGCCACATAGGGCGTTTTCTTAGGTACAAATACCTGCAGTAATGCTGTGCTTGGGAGAAACCACTGCAGTGGTTATCGTGGACATGATCATGAACCTTCATGGCATTTGTCCAGGAGAGGTGATGCCTCTTGTAAATGGAGCTGTGAGGTAAGGCTGCAGGTCATAGTCTGCATGGGTGTCTCCTGTAGTTTTAGTCATTTGACACGTTGCTTGTTGCTGTCTAACACCCAGTCAAAAATCTGAACTACAATCATCTCTACTCTGGCTACCCAAAACTACTTTCTTTGTCAATAATAATGATCTGACCAGGAGAGAAGATAAATATTTTCTCCTGCAAAGTAGGAATGAGGTCTTTTTTAGTATTTTTAAAGTGAATCAGTATGTGGATGTCCAAGTTTTCATGTAATTGTTGTTAAAAGTCATTTGGAATATCATAAATATCTTAATTAATTTATAATAGGCGATATGGATAATCTTAGCTAACCCAATAAATCCATTACTTCTAAAAAGCTACTGCACGTAAGATTTCTCATCTTAGTCGTATTTTCTCATTTATATTTGTCTCTAGTAAATGGAGCTAATGGGAACATTGAAGCAGATCAGGCTCAGAATAAAATTATAATGTTGTCATTAAACTATTGCATCACAGCACATGACTTTTCTGGAAGGCAACATCCTTCTGTTCCTTTCACAAGTTTTTGTCCATTAAAGTGGACTGAAATATCCTGAATGTGTACGAGCAAACAAAAAGAAGAGGAAGAAAGCGTAAAAATTTGAAAACCCTTTTAGTGGAAAAATTGAATGAAAGGCTTCTATGTTTAAAGCTTTGGCAATGACACACAATGAAAATGTATTGGATTTGAAAAAAGAAAACATTTTATTTCATAGAAATAAACGAATCAGATGTCCTTGAGCTGTACGTCTACTCAGCGGATATTTTGTTCTTTTGCTTCTTAAGTACTGAAAAAGGGAACTTGAAATCAATGTCGCACTTTTAGATCACTTTTTTTGTTGGAAGCTTCATGTCTTGACTCTCTTCTGGTAGGGAACTACTTCCTTTAAAAAAATTTGGGTCCAGATCATTACTCGAGAGAAACTGAGTCATAAGAGCAATTAAAATCCCCCACAAAGGGCATTTTCTGAAGGTAAAAAATTCACTATATGAAATATTCAAAAACAGTTATTTGAGTCTGCACTTTTTTTTCAATTTTGTTTCACAAACCACATTCTTTTGGGTACTTTTATACGGAATAACTTTATTCTACAAGTGCAAGTTTGCAATAGGTAAGAAGCATGGTACAATTTCAATAACACCGTTAGAATCAAGCTCTGTATGGATGACTGTACAGATTAAGATACCTTGAACTTCATGCTATTCCTTTGTATATGCCATATGTAAACATGCAATGTATTCAGTTTTAGCTGGATTTTTGTCCTTTCTTTAAATCTTTAATGATAAGCCTACAGAGTTGTATTAAAATGTTGCCTAGGATTGTCTTCTTCTTCTGTAAAGAAACGGCTCAAACTGAGCATTGTGAGTGGCATTAGCATAACTACTACTATTTTTGGCTTAGTTCTGCAGTTATAGAGGAAGCTTTATGTGACAAAATGAATGGTTTTCAGGATATTTCTGCTCTTGAGGGTTCAAGATTGTTATTATCCTTCTAGGTATATATTTTGCAGTGAGTTATTTAAAGGATTTTTATGCAGATTGTTAAGGAGAACGGGACAAAGCATATTTTGAGGTTGTACTAGAGTTCTCTAGATATACTTTCAACTTGAATTATCCTGTGATTTTAGGAATATGATTTCTGAGGAGGCATTTTTTACATTTGGTGAAATATTTTTCAGTATTTAACCTAATATTTTGAAAAAATGTAAAAAGTTGAAAAAAAATCTCTATATACAACAAAGAAATTTCATATATGATGGACACTTCATTTTTTTTTAAAAAATTTCTTTACAAAGAGCTTCCTTTCCAATATTTGTCTTTTCACTTAATTACAGAAAAATATATACATTTTGGCTGTTTAATCTATAATAATGTAGGCTAAATGTAACCAAAATACTTAATAACAAAAATAATAAATTAACAATGCACTTCAGTCTGTAGCTTTTGGACATTTTCTTTAGACATTTTACTAGTCTAATAGTAACTAAGAGTATCTACAGCTTAAATATGTGGTTATATATCAGTTCATATGAATTAAAATGCTTCATACAGATGTTGGGTAAAAACACCCTTTTTTTTTTGAATATCTCAATATATGTAGGGATTTTATGGTATAATTACTTCAGGATACTCTTAAATATGCATCTCAAACTGATCTAGGTATGCTCCAGTCTTTAATATTTCCCACATTCATTTCTTCTATTTTTAATGTAGTGTCTGGGTTACTGAACTGTTCTTAGCTTTTCATTGAATTGTGCCATTTGTGCCATTTTAAACTTTTGAGACACTTTTAAATGATGGCCTGAAACAATTAGCAGCATAGCTGTTAAAAACCTCTTTGTAAGCTCTTTTTTCAATATATAATTTCTCAAAGACTGAATTAACAGGAATTTTTTTTAGAAGATATTCTGCAATCTATCATCCGCAGGCTGACTTGAGAAAGAATTCTAAAGAGCATTATGTAAATCATGGTATAATTTAAGTTGGAAGGGACCTCTGGAGGTCATCAGAGTAAAGCCACTGCTCAAAGCAGAGCCAAAAGTTAAATCTAACTTTTCTGCTAAGGAAAGTTCACTCTGGCATTTATTAATGAATCTAAGTAGCTGCATAACAGACTGTTCCATCAGTTCATATTAATCACTTTCCAAAGTGTAGGGTGACTTGCATGTATCCAATGTATATTGATTTATATGTAGTAGGAGTGATTTAAGCTTTCTTTTTTTTTCTTTTTTTTTTTTAAGGTATCAGGCAGAGTTTATCTCAACAGTGGTCATGCCAAACAACTCCTGTTATCCAGTCGTTGATAAAGACTGACAGTTATTTAACAAAGTCAATGGGATTATCCCAGGCTTGCATACTTTACTGCTCTCTGCCACTTGCAGGCAGATTTTAGAGGTCTTTTTCCAGTTTGTTGCTAAATGTAGCAGCTCTGCATTTTAGAATGTCCCCGTTATAGACCTGACCAAGCTATTGTATTACTATACCAGCTATGAAGTATTCAGAAACTCTGGATGGTGCCGAGTTTCCTGGGGCATGATCGTGGCAGGTATAGCTCATTGAAATTAACGCTGACATAGAGGTGATTGTAGGGATAGGAGATTTTATTTTTTGGAGATTTTTATGTTTTTTGGAGAAAAGAGGAAAGAATGGGAGTAATGAGATCTCAAGGGAAAAGATGCACATTAACTAAGAAAGCTGGAAAAACTAAGAAAGCTGGAAAGCTGGAGTACTGTGTCAGTTCTGGGCTCCCCAGTACAAGAGGGATGTGGAGCTGCTGGAGAGAGTCCAGCGCAGGGCTACCAGGATGATCAGGGGCCTGGAACATCTGCCCTGTAAGCAAAGGCTGAGAGAGCTGGGCCTGTTCAGCCTGGAGAAGAGAAGGCTGAGGGGGGACCCGATCAGTGTCTATAAATACGTCAAGGGAGGCAGTGAGGAGGAGCGGGCGGCCTCTTTGCAGTGGTGGCCAGCGACAGGACTAGAGGAAACGGCCACAAGCTGAGGCACCAAAAGCTCCATAGGAACTTAAGGAAACACTTCTTGACAGTGAGGGTGACAGAGCCCTGGAACAGGCTGCCCAGAGAGGATGTGGAGTCTCCTTCTTTGGAGATCTTTAAAACCCGCTTGGATGCAGCCCTGTGCCACGTGCTCTAGGTGACCCTGTGTGAGTGAGCAGGGGGGTTGGACTAGATGACCTCTGAGGTCCCTTCCAACCTTGACCATTCTGTGATTCTGTGATATGGGCTTAAATGGTAAGGTGTTCCTTTATTACACTGCAAGTTAGATTTGATTTCCAATTACATATTTTCTTAATTTGGGGCTTTTAGAGTTTTTTCTTGCAACTCTAATGCATTTATTTCATGCAAAAGCTACAATATTTCTATTTTGGATACATAGAAATAAGCCTATAAGGTATTTGAGAAAAATTGTTACTAGAGGAATTTTGCCTCCTAACAACAACAACAACAACAACAACCACAAAGTAATGGTAATGCTGCATTTGTTAATCCAAATGGATAATATCAGCTTTTCAGATAGGATATTAGAGTGCTGAAAAAAAAAGACATAGCTGAGAAGAAAAAAAGATCTTTCTCAGTGTTCACTGCAAACTGAGTGTCCTCCTCTCGCGGTGAGTGTCTGCACATGTCAAGATTACAGATGTTTGGTGATTTTGGCAGTAAACTTGTACCTATGAATTTTACTGAGCTCAGACATGAAGTTATGTAAGGAGTGTCATTTATATAAGTGCAGTCACACAGGGTTTAGAAAACAGTAATTAAATACAGAAATATCCCATGGATTTTGCATTAGGCAGTGCTACTTTCTGTAACACAGCTGCAAATGGGACAAATAAATATATCTGAGGAACAGCCACTTAGTTGTTTGCAATGGATCTAACATGTAACAGAGACAGTAAAGGCTGTTGGGGCATCAGTCTGTGGTATCCACAGCTACTTTGCGATCTGATTTGGTAAATATTAGTTCTTTTGAAGAAGCTTACCTTTTTTTGAAAACATGTTAAGGAAAAGTCAGCAATCTGAGAGGTGATGTATGCTACCAGAACACTGCTTTTCCTTAGTGATAGTGGGATGCTGCTCTTATAGAAAAGGTATAGGATACAATGCCTAATACCTACATAGGAACGAAGGTATTCTCAGAATAGCAACCTAAAAGGAAGAAAAACGTTTTAAATTCATGTGAAAATTAAAACAGATTTTCAAGTACAGTGGATATTGCTCAGTGCTTCAAGTGATGATGATGATGATGATGGAGTTTTATATGAGGGCAATAGAGCTTTTCATAAGTGCTTGACTCAGTGCAGAAGGAGGAATGATTGTCATTACGTGTAAAATGCTAGCAATAGTGGCTGCTTTCCAGCACCTGCATAAGAAAAAGGAAGGACAGAGATTGTTCACAAAAGATATCAGTTTTTTGCACCTATTTTACTATTCTTTCATCTTTTCTCTTTTTTTTTAATTTGCACTAATTATTATCGTGTGGATAACAAATGTAATTGGAACTGAAGTATTCCACTTAAGTTTTGAAAGAACAAAAAACATGAATTTTCAATCTTGTCCAGTTAAAGAAGAAAATACAAAACTTGCTAGGGGTATTAAGCTGTGAATGAACTACACTAACAAAATAACTTTTTGTTTAAACCCTACCTTGTTGTCAAAAAGATATATTATAGTTCTGCAGTAACTTCACAAATGGCTGTCAGACTCCCAGCTCAAGCTTTTTCAAAAAGCTTTATGGAGGTTTTTGTTGTGAACATCAGGAGTTTGTTCACTTATTTGAAAAACTAAACTGTTGCATGAATTTTGACCTTGCTTGCTTAATAGTGACTTCAGAAATATCTAATAATTTATACTGTGATGTTTCTTACAGATAATGAAAATTTATATATGCATTCTATTAGTTCTACATATTTCATTGACTACTGTTACATGAGCACCTTTGTGACTAGGACGAACTTTATTGATTTCATGTTTCTCAGAGACCTACAGGATCTGGGAACAAAATGTAAAATTAGGAGTTTAAGTTCAGGTACCAAGTAAAAATCTAGTTTAAAATATTTCATACAAAACTACCCAAACCTATTTTTATTAAGGTAATTCATAAATTAGTTTGCTAGTAATTTCTTCTTCTCTGCCTTGAAAACAAACCACCCCCCTAAAATTTCTATACAAATATATAGCATGAAAAACTGAATCTACCAGCAATGGTGCAGTATCCCACAGCCACTCTGATTCATCCCCCTTATTTTTTCTAGAGATATTCTCAGTTCTTTTTTTCATTCAGGTCTTGGATAACTTGTTTTACAATCAGACCACTTATGAATTCTGACAATTGCTTCCAGGTTTTGATATCACACTCCAATAAATACTCCAAAAGTGTTTTATGCTCTAGTTCCTTATCTGATAAATGTTTATTCTTCTAACATAGGAGTAGGAATATCTTATGCACCAAAAGGAGAAATATGCACAAATATTTCTGATTTTCAACTCAACGTTGTTATTTGTTCCCTGTTTTATTGCAAATTTTTTGAATGAATGGCCATGGAAATGGAAGACACATGCTCTTGAAAGTGATAAAAGCATATAAGCATTCCTCAGCAAGCGCCACTGAATATGTTAATTTAATCAATAACAAAATGAGTTTTACAAAACTTTGGGGATATATACCAGTTGCTAAGACAGTCTGACCATCCTGAAGAGCAAGCTCCTGAGATCTCAGTTTTTTGTCATCTGCACAAATTGCTACCTCAAGCAGGGCCATGTTTGCCTTTGGGTGGTGGGCAGAAGGCTGCTAGGAAGGAAATGCCTGGGAAATGGAAGACAAGCTACATTTTGATGTTGGTTGTATGGAAGCTACAAGTACATGAACAATAATGTAAGAAGTTGCAACCTCTCAAGGAATTTTTATCTTACAGACTCAGAAAAAGAAAAAAAGTTAAATCAAGACTCAAAAGCCTCTAGGTAAGATTTTGACAATATGGTTCTTAAAGTACTCTATCAAAATTCAAAGTAATTGTGGATAATACAGTTGACCTTAGCATTATTGTGCAGACAACAAACTTATTTTTAGAAATGTAGGGAGATAAAACTCAATTTTACAAGTCATAAAAAAGTGCTTTTTAGAAGGTAAAAGAGAAGCTCTATGTTGAGGAAAGTTTTTTTTTTTTTCCATTGTCACAAAAAAACATTTTTTGCAAATACTTCCACAAAAAAGTACATTTGTATGCTATTTCTCATTAAAAATACTCTAAAAAATATCCTGAGCTTTTCTCACAGCTACTCATGCTACAATGACTCCTTCAAGGTCCCCAAATTCCTACTGCAGTGAGAAGTGATGACTAAGTTGTGCATTTTTAAAGGTAAATATCTTCTAGCTGAGCAGAATATTGCAGTTTGAAATATGAAATATCTTTTGTTTTCTATTACAACCAAAATGGAAAGAGCAGTTGTCCCCAAAATCTCTGTGTTTTGATGCAGGTATCCATTGATTACATACCTGCTGAGCAACAAACTTGAAGGAAATAATGAAATAATCCAGAGACCTGGCAATTCTTTTCTAAGAGAGGGCAGGCAATAAGCACAGATAAGAAGAGTAGGAGAGCTGAAAGAAGAACCTGCTTTTGTGCTACAGAAGTCCAGAATAAAAAATAGGATTGTTTTCTGATAGTGGGCTGCAACCCTAATATCAGTAATAATAAAATCATAGATTATTCTGTATAGTCAAACCATATGTGACTGTTCATAGAAAATGCATTCATTTATCCACTATGACAAAACCAGGCAAAACAGAACAAAGAAAGGCTTCCTGCCTTTCTCGAAATAAAAGCTGGCTTCTGAATGCAAATCCATTTATCACAGCTGAAGGCGCAGGAGTAGCTCGCATTACCGGAGAAGCTAGGCAGTTATAAGAAAACAGGTTAAGTGCTTTAGGAGCACTACCCAAAGCATGAGCACAAGGGAAGACCAAAGAAAAGAAGTATGCTCTTTACTCAGAGCTCACCAGAAAGTACAAATGGCAAATTTTAGTGGCATACCCACTCCATGAAAATTCTGGTGTTTCACGTGCAGGGATGCTTATAACATTATTAAGAACATTGGTTAACAGCAAGTTCCTTGGGTCAATAGAGATGTATCCAGTAGATTGTTCCCTCTATCACAATACTACATTTTTTTTTAATTAAATTCTCTTTATTTGTAAATAACTTACTGTAGATATCTATGTAGTTGTATAAAATTATTTGCACGTATTTCTGCTTCCAAAAATGTTTAGTATGAAGAAAAATAATCTTAATGTTGCTGAAAACACCCTGAAAGAGTTATATTAAGAATGAAATGCACATATACCATAGAAGAACCTGTTTTTATAGGGACAATTAGCACACATATTATTTGTTGAATCTATTTTTAATGGAACAATCAGCACAACAAACAACACTTTCTCTTTAGCTACTTATAATACAGTTCCCAATATTTAACTTCAACTATTTTAAAGGTGTAATTTTGGTTTTAGTATTTCTAGAATCAATAAACATAGTTTTTATTATTATTCTGAAACTATTTGCTTAGGTTAGTAACTCTTTATAAAAACAACCAAATTCCTTTTGTTGAATATCTGTTGTTATACTTGTTCGCTGTTGCTCAGATCTTAGGACAGGCAGTTTATCTATTGTGCATTTCCCTAAAAGTGTTCATATGTAACTTAGGCAACGTGTCACTTCTAGGCAGAGAATAAGGTGGAAGAGAAAGATAATTTAGTAATCATCCTTCTCTCTTCTACCTCTCTGTACTCTCCATTTGCTGTATCCCTTACCTGATGTCTCCTTCACTCCTTATACTGGAGTCTGAAAGCTTTGCTGTCTCTGATAAAGACTCTATGTTTAATATGAATATAACTACCATTCAGGCCCCAAAGATAAAAGATTCCAAATAAAACAGGAGAAATGGCAGACTATTGAGTTGTTCGTGAGCCTCTGGATTTTCACAATTTCTGTTAGTTCCAATGTGCCTGATACCAAGTTATCAAATGTAATCCGCAGGTGAGAAGAAAAAGTGAATCATTAGCTGAATCTTCCAGGAAGAAAAAAAAAACCTATATGCAGTAATAACTACTAAATGGGAGTCATCTTTTTGGATTGTTTGCAAGGAGGGACAGCCCTTCATTTTACTATAGGACTGATGGTAGTCTGACCCTACTCTAATTGCGGGGATCTTTTGCGGTGTTCACAGCCTCCAGAGACCTGGAAAATGCAGTAGAAGCCCTGGCTGGGAAGTGGCTTCATCTCTTGAGCTCATGTTCTCTGAATTGGTTTCATTTCTTCAGCTCATGAAACTCTGAAAGTTTCTAATTTGGGTAAGTCTCTCAAATCTGTGTTACTTTCTATAAACAATTTTGTTTCCTGTATGTGCAAAAATGCATTTTTTTAAATAAAGGGAGTATCTTGAGCTTGTTCAGAAAAGAATAATTAGCTGAAAATGACATCTCAGCCTGTAGGATCTAGTTGTCAACATGTATAAAATTTTAAAGCTAACTACAGCATTTCCTTTTTCTTCATAGAATTCAAGTGAAGAACTATGACAGCCATTAGATAGTCAGCAGAATACGCTTTTGAGCATTTCATTATTTTTTTAAAATATCCATTTTTTAATTCTCCAAACAGGGGAGTGGATTGTAGTGCTGTGCATTCAATCAAGTCATCTTTATGTTCACTCACAGTTTAATCAAGCCTGAAGACATCGGAGTTAACAGTGAGTTAATATTTTCTAAAAGTTGCAGCCTAAAATAATAAGAATTTGGAAGAAATTCAACTATGTCAAGTGAAAAATGTCATCCAATATAGTTCATTATTAAAAAATCAGTGCATAATTCAGCTCTGTTCCTTTTAGTTCTTTTTATGAAAGGGGAAAAAATCCTTTAGACCTAATTTGTTTCCATGAAACACATCTGTGCACTTGGAGTACATTCTGCCTCATAATAGCAGCTGATGAGACAACTGATGGTTAGAGTAAACAGGGCTGCAAATTTTAAAAATTATTTTTATGATCTTTTCCCACTTACGTTAAATTTCACATATTTAAGATGGCTGTTTTATATTTCTTTGCCTAAAGCAATAGCTACTGGAGATTAGGACAGTGTGGAAGTTATATTTATAATCAAGAACTAAGACCGCTGGAGCATATAGCCGACCCCATGTGAACTATGGTCTAGGCTCTTGAAATTTATTTCAAGGCTTATTATAGACTGAAAAACCTATTTTTCCTTAGATCCTCAGCCTTACTGACTCACCTTCACTTTCCATTCTCTCTCTTGTGTCTAGCACGATCTCACTTCTCAAGAACATTTACTTTCTAAATGTATGAGTCTTGAGAAAGGCAGTGCCCATTTTTGATTTTAAGGACTCAGGGGACGCCCTACTTGAAAATTCAGTCATGTGGACTAAAAATCCAACTCCGTTTCTTCCTCATCAGTCTTTAGTGAAGTATAGTTGTAGCCAAAAGCATAGAAAGGATGTTCTTGAGTAATCATGTCCTTTGACACAATAAGTAACAGGAACTACGAAAACATTAGTGTAGTTCAAAAGCACAACATCAATTTCTCTTAAAATCTGAATGTTTGTTGGGTCCTTTCTCAATTCTCACGGCCTAACAACACATTTCACCCAGCCTTCCTGTTTTGCTGTGTCCATTTCAATTGTCTTGTATATATAGGAGAGTGAGAATATTGTTTTTTTTCCCACCCCTTGAGATGTCACAGTTATGGAGACAGGTATTTTTGTTGTTCTGAGAAGTCAGAAAATAAACGCTGTAGTAATTTGCTGTTCTTCCTGGTGCCAAGTGAGATATGAATCAACTACCTCCTTGCATATATTTGAAGAGATAAATGCTCATCAATAACTTCACCCATTTATGCTATACTAAGCGTAGAGATGAAGAAGAAAAAGGACATTCTGCACCAATTTTCAACTCTATTACAGTGAGGCACAGCAGAGTACAACTTTGTCATGTCTCACTGTCATATTCATTTTCATGAATAAATCAAAGGACGGTCAGGACGGCATGGTGATGTGCTAAATAGGCTGGGAATCTAAGATAAATTAATTCAGGTACTGCCCAAGGAGCAAAAACTGGAATTAAAATGATGGCAGTAGAGGGAGGGATTCTGCCAACTCAGGGACATCTGTATAAGCTGAACTTTGCAAAGATAAGTTGATGCTGTGCGGAAAAAAAAAATCAACTTAAAACACAGAGTAATCCTGTAACATTCACTGACTATATGGTAAAAATTCTCATGTTAAAAGGTTAGCTTGATCACTGAAAATTATATTAAGAGCTTCATATCAAAAATCAAATTCATGTTAGTCTAAAGATAATCAGATTTAGATAGTTCAGTGTGTTCATGCAAGCTAAGGACGTTTATTTGTTGTCATTATTTAACAGCTTGAGATCAGTCCATATTGCTCAGATTTCTGAAGATCAGCATGCTGGAGGATTGACCTACTGCTTTTCTATGCTATTTTACTTGAATGATTCCACTGCAAAGTCACTTTTTTGCACCTGCTAAGCTTTTGATGTTACTGTCCTTCCATGATGTCCTATTTTGCATCTAGAAGTTACGATGGTTTTGGGACAACCCGCTGTAGCAGAAGTGAATGCCATCCCTTGTTTGTTCAGCTGCAGGTCTCATTTTGTTCAGGCTAAAGCCATTTATTTCTTGGCTTTTTGGAAACTGTTGTAAGCCTTATTTTAGGCAGAATAGATAGGACTGAAGCTATGGATTTTTCACTATTTCCATTTGAAATTACTTTTTTCTAATATGAGTATAAAAGAAAAATACAGATTTTTTTTTTCTGATTTATCAAAATTGAGCTTGGAACTAGTCATAATATATATATAGCATCCATTTTTACATAAAATAATGTCTAAAAATTTCCATTATGTCCTGAAAAAGCTGCGTTGCTAAATATTAAAATGTTTTTTTTCCCTTGCCTTGGCAAAGAGTAAGATTAGTATACGAACATTCAATCATACAAGGAAAAAAGAGTTTAATTTTTACAAACTGCGATGCCTTTTCAGGTAACACAACTGGACTTTATTATTTTAGCTAGGGAGATTTAGGGAATTTAAACTTGACAGATGTGTAAATTGACTGCATCAGAAAAAGCTTTCCTGTCTTACATTTCATGCCTAGAAAGATGACTGCCTTCAGCCATACTTGACTCCATCTGTCTATTTTTCTATTATTTTTCTTTCCTTTTTTCTCTCTCTCTCNAGCCTATTTATTTATTACAGCATATTAACTTCAAGACAGGAACAGACTGTTTTCAGTGACTTTTCATTTGGCATTTTCATCTAGTATAACTCAACACAAGGTTCATGTTTCTTTCACTAAATTACATGAAAAGGTTAGCTGTTACCATTTAAATAGTGACTTGAAAGACTAGAAATATTTCAGATCTTTGTCCATGGCAACAAACAACTGGATTATATGATGCTTTCACTGAATTCCATGGTTACCTATCAGTTGAGTAGAGAATATTCAACAGAGCATCTTGTAAAGGAATTCAACATGTTTTACATACTTATTTTTTCTCTAGGATCTCCAGACAGTTTCTTTGTAAAGTACATTTAGTTTTGCTTTAATAAACCAGAAGGATGCCGATAAGAGCTGTAGATGTACTATACAGAGAACAGGTAGGTAAATAAAATTTTAATCATTCAAGCACTATTAAATTAGAACTGATTGACATTTCAACAGCATTCATGTGGAAGTATAGCTCTCAGTTTCTGTGAAGGAATATATTGAATAAATAACATGCAATAACATCACAGTCATAGAATATTCATTATTCCTTTGGATGTACACCAATTGATCTAATGAAAAATAACAGAAAGAGCATTGTTAATATTTGGCAAATCCAAGTAGGATTATACTATCCCTGTTCTAATATTCTTTGGCCGTTTAGTTGTGCTAGCTGAAGAGCGGTACATGTTTTTGACTATCTATATGCCCAAGAGGAAAGAAGAATCGTGTTTGGGTGTTATGCCCTCATTAATTAAGGCAGAGCAAATGGAATCCTGAATGTTACTAGGAGGACTGGAAGTTTTTCCAGAAGCACCAAGCCTTCTGGGATAATCTGCATTTTATTCTTGCTTCCTAACCTTTTCTTTCCCACTTCCCACCACTTTTTGTCACCAAAACTAATTCAGCTGCACATGAAGAGCACCCACAAGTGCAAAACTATTTATCTTATGCTTCTCATTTCACCTCACAACTTTGTGTTGGCTTGTAGCTGACACAGTTATGTCAATCCTGGTTTTCTCTGCCAAAGGGATGGTTAAAATGTCATTCTTTCTGCTTGCTTAGGCATAAGTCCACATGATAATTCAGTTCTAAAATACAACCCCTGCATTTTAGAAGACAGGCATGTTGCAAATCTGTGCAAACTCATTTGTGATTCCTTGGCTGAAAGCCTGAAACATTAATAGGCTGACAATGGCTTCCAAGCACTCCTGTTTGGTAAAAAAGAAATAGTGTCATGATAAGAAACAGTATTTAATTATTCTGCACTTCATTTCTTGCCAGGGACTTTGAATGCACTGTTCTTTGCGAAGCCTTTGCTCTATGTGGCCAAATCAAAATTTGCTTAAGCTGAGGTTGGGCATACCTGGGTATACCTAGAGGTGGAATTCTTCAAAAAGAGACATCAGATTTATTTGGGTGCTCTGAATTTTTTTGAAACAAGCTTCTCCTTTCTGAAGCGTAATTGAAGCATTTCATCCCTTAAGGACTTTTCCCCCAAATCATTAAAACATTTAATCATGATCTTGGTTGTCCTGCCTTCTTTGCCATTACTGCCTTATACTGTTCTAGGCTGTATACTGTTTGAGACTTAATGCTTCAAAGCTAAAAGTTTTTCAAATTGCATGAGTATGAGAAAAATAAATCCTTCGTCTTTAACTATTACCAGAATTATATGTTGAAAGCATCAGTGAAAGATATTTTGATAAATTCTTCCTTCCATAAACAACATGAATAGGGGATGTTTGTCTTCTCAGGTACGCTCAAGTTCCACTAAGAAGACATGAGCCATTTCCTACCTGGAATTCATGAAGTCTTTAGTGGATAACTTTGCTAGTGCTACTGGAAGTAGCCTTTATTCATCCAAATATATAGAGAGAATTTTAACTTATTCTTTTTCTCTTTTAAACCTAATAATCTTCGGGAAGTGCATAGCTTTATACTTTCCCAACAGACTTCAGTTAGCAATTATAAGAATACGGAGACAAGCCGAATATGCTTAAAATGAAATACA
This sequence comes from Nothoprocta pentlandii, assembly GCA_013398315.1. NCBI lineage: Eukaryota > Metazoa > Chordata > Aves > Tinamiformes > Tinamidae > Nothoprocta > Nothoprocta pentlandii. The sequence continues at coordinate 780,163 of VZSG01000018.1, read as the reverse complement.
TGCAACATAAAAAGTTTACAGCATTTTTCTTTCATTGCTATTCTTTTTAAAATACTCTGTTGTTCCATTCTTGACACAGTATGCCTTTTTATATATAGCATTTACATCTTACCCTGGACTTTATTGACTAAGATTTCCAAGAAATACATTTTTGCCTAGATGTGAAGTGGGAGTTTCATCCAAAGAGTCAGCATGTGGTCAGGACATAATCTGTTTTTCAAATAGCGCACAAAATTACAGTTTCCTCTGATACTGCAGGTGACAAATAGGAACTCTGTAGTGGGCTATTGATTTAATTGAACAGGTTGTGTGCCAGCACAGGAGGGAGTTCCCAAGGCTTTACTACAACAGACCTGCTGGGCTACCGGCAGGCTAGTTGGGGAAAGAAACCAGCAGGGTTCAGAAGACATCTTGACTCTGTTGATAGGCCACTGTGTCTAGAAAACTAATCAATATATGCTCTAATAAGATGAGAAGCATAATAATAATATTTGGCAGCTTAGTAATCTTTGAGGCTTTTTTCCAAAGCACATTTGTTTTGATCAGTTTGTGAAGGTGAGATCTATTACTAGGTCTGGTTTCATATAATATTTGTTTCTGTTAAGGAACATTAAAAAGCAGTTTGGGTCTCTAGCTGATATCACCCATTAATTCACTGAGGAATTAGACAAACCATCTAATCCCTTTCAGCCTTCTTGGTGTTATGGAGAGAGCTGGGAATGAGATACATAGAAAAGCCAAAAGGAAATTTAGAGAATATTCAAGCATGTGTGCAATTAGCATAACAATTTCTCATTTGCAAAATTCAGTAAGACTATGGCTGCTCTGCAGTGTTTGCAAGCAGCTGCAACTTAAATAGTCAGAAGCTGTTGTGCGAGGGAAGCTGTGGCAAATATGGTGTCCTGTTGCCTCTTTTAGTCACAGGAAAGAAAACGGTAGAGCAAAACATTGGTGCGTGATATATGCAGGCCTTTTAGGCTCCCTTATGGTATTTGCCTAAGTGATGCTGAATAATTCATGTTAAGCTAATTAGTTAATTAACGAATTAGTGTTCCATCCCAGTGGCACTTGCATTATCTCTGAATTTGGTCTTCTGCCTTTCTGCTCTCATTATTATCCTCTGAGGAATGACACTAAAGCCCTATCTTTTGTTGTTAAACCAAGCTGTCCTGGCTTCTAGCGTCTACAGTTTCCTCAGGCGCTTGGACACTACATGAGCATGGTTTGGTGGCTCCCTGTTCTTAGGACTGGTGACAAAGCTTAATGGTTGTAAGCATTAAAGGATTCTAAACAAAGCACCAAATATATAGATATACACAGATTTACATGAGCCACACAGTTTCCAGGCTGCAGTTTCTCCTGTTCTTTGTCAAGGGCTCTTCTGCTTTTTCTCTGCTTCATTCCTCTCTCCTTTCCATTCATACTCTTTCCTGGGGCCTGCACATGCCACAGCACTGGAGAGGGTGGTGTCTGAATGCGAAAAAGGAGTTCTTCCCAATCGATAGGGGTTATCTGGGCAATCCTTGTAGAGAATTGTGCATGTGTGACTATTATTGCTATGAGCAGGTGTGTGTAGTAACACAAAAATACAGTAACAGGTGAACATCTCTTCCTGAAAATCATGATGGCTTTTTCTCTTTGGTGTATCATTGGTCAAAAAAAATGAGACAACTATGGAAACATGAATATATCATGTCTCTCTCATTCATCTTATTTTTCATGCTATTGCATCTGGTGAATAACACTTTGTGGAAAACGAGTGTTCTAAATATCCTTTTGTTGCTTAAAATGCAAATGGAGTTTATCATATTCATTAAGCTAGATTTGATTTTAAATAGTGCTTGCTAAGGATATGTCAGGAACACAAGACATTCCTACTGCATGAAATGGTTCTCAATCTTCTCAATCTTTTTGAAAGGTCAAAAAGATTCTTCTTTCTTTTGGTCAAGTGAATCATCAGCAGTTCAATTCCTCAAATGCAGGGAAGCTGGTAGTGGCCCCCAGTGGATTATGTTTTCTGAGTAGCCAGGAATGTGCTGGCACACTCTGACACAGACAGCATGATTTTCAACAATAAGTTCCAAAACCTGAAGTTAATGTGCACTGCTTGTGAAATGCTTGATTTTCATACCAAGAATTACAGTAGCCTATTTGCATTCCTAAATATAGACTTAGGAGTTTAACTTTAGAAATAAACCTTATAAGTCTTTGCCAGGTGCTGCATTTAAAATTTCCACATACTTCATGAGAAGGGGACAGAATAGGTTCGTGCTGTTGGTGGAAAGTAAAGGCTGAAAAGCTTTTGTTCTTAGCTTGATATCAGCAGAGGGAACATAAATAATGATCAATGCCATCGGTAAAGTGAAGATATATCAGTATATCAGTGAAGATATAATTTAAAAATGCAGATCATTTTCTAGATCTCTCTCTATAATGAACTAAACTTTACCTATCTTTCCTTTCCTCTTTTTCTCGGATTTTTATAACAGCAATTTTCATTTCACTGGTAACCTAGATATAATACTGTGCATCCAGGAGAATTGCATAAACTGAATTTGACAGAATGGGGACATCCATTTAGAAAAAAAAGAAAAAGACAAACAAAATATGCAGAAGACATGCGTGCTACATTTTTTTTTCTTTTTAACCCCTTTCAAGAAATATTAGAATGTCTTTCTCCAAAAACTTTGCAATATTTATTCTGGGAATATTGACTATTTTAAGTCAAAGTGGCTGCTGCTTTTCATATGCATATGCCATGAATATGACTGCTTGTCAAATCTGTCTTTTTCAAATGAAAGCCCAGTGCAAATATTTTAAAATAAGAAACTATATTCTCCATGTCATTAACATACATTAAATACAGCATATTCATGGGTCTTTTAGTGTGTTCGTAAGATGTTATTTTTGGACAATTCACAAGGGTCTGAGATACTGCCAAATGCATCTAAAACAGGAGTTAGTGAACTCTCTGAAAGTCTTCTGAACTCCGCTGTCAGTTTCTAATCGTGCCCTTTAGATGAAGAAAACAATCATTTATTTTTTTTAGAAAAAAAGCATATTTTCCTTTTTCAGATTTCCCTACCAGTTTACCATGCTCCTATGCTTTCATGCTGTAATTATTTCTGTAATTTAGGTGAACTGAACTTTCAAGAATCAGTGGGAAAATGGGTGACATCCTAAGACACAGGTCTCAGGTGTGTGAAATTTTCTGGTACATTGTCAAGAATGGGATATCCAAAAAATAAATCAATGGACACAACATTAAAACCAGCTGAGAGCTGTGTTGTGAGATAATTTACTTTAAAACAAGCCTGAAATAAATACTGGAACATATTTTGTACATGAATGAATAAGATCTATATCCCTCAGTTTATCAGAACTGGACTCTGAAACTGGTCCCTTACCAATAGAGAATACCAATTCAGTGGCATTCAGCAGCCTTACTGCAGAAATTAATTCCTTGCTGCAAATCGTCACCATTTTTTAAGTCTTTTTTTTTTTCCAATTTCCATTTCAGGAAAACAGCCCTTTTTTTTTAAGTTTTTGTTTCAGTATCTTTCTAAATGAGATTGCAAATTACAAATCTTTTGGTCTATATGTAGGGATTAATCTTGAATTTCTATTAAAAATATTATGAAGGCAAATATTGATTGCAAATAAACAAAACAAGAAGCCTGTAACAAAAACCTGAAATGAAATTCTTCAGAACTTACATTTAAATTAATGTAGCCTCCATTTGCTTATACCATGAATACTGTACTTGCTAAAACTAAGTATTTGTTTCTCAGTTTGGATCACTAGATTTTTTTCTTCTTTATTCAATATCACTTTTATACACATGAGAGCATTTCAAACACAACCGTATTTTAAGCATAATGCTACTAATTAATAAAACTAGTTTGTTTTTACAGTAATTATGTGAATACAAATAGAGATTGCTGGGAAAAAAAAAGCCACATGAACTCTAATCAATAATTTTTTTTTGGCTACAATAATTGAGAATGACATACTTGTATTTAAATCCTAGTACAAATTTCACTAAAGATTTAGTCTTGTCTTCAGCAGAGTCAGCTGAACATTTTTGAGCATCTTTTTTTTTTTTTTTTCATTCTGCCTTAGGACAGGTCAGTGTTTGTAAATTTTTTTAAGGAGTACCTTTATCCCACAATGATAACTAACCCATGTGAGAAGAGGAAAAAAAATATTTTTGGTCTCTTCTCATATAGTCATATCAAGGATAAGAAGCTTTTTAAAGCCTGAAAAAGTCTTCAATACTAAATTATTGGTAATCTTTAATTATCTTTTACTCTCTCAAGCTGGAGCTACTCCATTCACATGAATTGGGCCAAAAAGGTGATAATACCTCCCCTATCCACCTGATGTTTTTTGAGGGATGATTCACCTAGCCTGTTGACTGCTCAATAAATCCATCTGCTCTATTTCATTTGGAGGAAGACTATTGGCTAGGTCATTATAACCCTCACCTGAAATGTGATGAATGAACCTACTGTTCTTATGTGGGTTGGGTTGAGAATTACTTTCCTGTAGTTTGACCGGAATCTTATTCTGGAAGAGAGAAAACTTTTACTGAAGTGTGTTTTATAAAAGGTCTGCCCAAGTTTCATTGCTTTTTCCCAAGTCAATGTTTACCATGAATGTGATTTCAGCAGAAAATCACTGACAGATCCTAATTTCCAGGTAAATCTGATTTTTTTTTTTTTTTTCTTTCTAATTTTAATTGTTATTTATCTTACTCTTGAATATTTGCCTCTTTTTATTTAACCACACTCTTTATATATATGTGTATATATATATATATTTCAATACCAATTTGAAAAAGCTCTCTGAGTATAGAGGAAAGACTCAGATATATCTAAAGAAGAAAGAAATTCCTACAGGAATGGCTATAATCAGTTTTCTTGATGAATTTGTGCATCTCATTACAGCTTTATGGAGAAGTAAAAAAAAAATCAAATTATATTTTATTACATTGTGCAGGACAAAATGTGTGTGTCTTATTTAATTACTAGTGTGAGCAAACTTATTTATGTAGATGAAGAACAGAATGTTTTTGTCTGGTGATACTCCAGTAAATCAGATTGGTATGTTAATGCAACATAATGCGACATATGTAAATTGTGATGGATTTTATTGAAGTGCTATCAATTCCTGTGTGTGCACTATCATCCAACAAGATGCTACTGCAGAGAAGTGGAAGAGGAATTATAATTAATGTACTACCTTTCAGGAAATTTATTCTTCCTCTGTTGTGAAGAGGATAAAGGATAACAACTTTGAGTGAAATAAATAATGCATTGAGTTCAACTGAACATAACTTTGCTGTCACGAACTAACCTCTTTTTGTAGAGGCAGAACTCTAGGGACTGTGCTTGTCTTAAGTTTCATTTTGCTAGACACCCTCCTGGCTCTTTGCTTCTGCAGCAGTTTCCATGAAATCCTTCAAGCTTCCATCATTATTCCTTGCTAGGATGCAGGAGTTGCTTCTTTGTAGCTTTCTGAGAAAGTTGAGTGGCCTTCAGGAAGGACCAAGGAAAGCTTTTTAAATAAAAATAATAGTAAAAAAAGATTAAACTGTGTGCTAGAAGACACTGCTGCAAGAAAATATCCAACTGGTATTTGTATTAAAATCTGATTAATTCTGGAAAATGTAGGGTTTTCAGAATTAGCACTAGAGGATTTGAGCATGAAGCCAAACCTAATATTTAAATAGTGATGTGCTTATCTCTTAAATGGAAACCCGAGGATCATTATTATTTTAGCACTTGTTCTTTACGAATCAGCAACGAACAAAGGTGAAGACCCAAGGACTAATTCAAAAGTAAAATAGGTGTTGGCAAAACAGTTTGAGATGTATGGACAGTGCAATAGCACATGTGAAACGTTATCATTATTGAAACTGTTCATTTCATCTGTCTGGTATCAATCGCCTGTGTTTTGTTGACAATTTAATATATCTCTGCAGGACTACTTTAAAAGAAAGTATATTCCTACCCTTCATGTTACACCATTTTGACAGTGTTTTATTGTGCTATAATTCCAAGTGCCCTGGTGATATAATGAGTTCTTTAATTACATCTAATTATAATTTTCTCATTTTTTCTCACATGTAATTCAGCTTCTAGCAGAGCTATGGCGGGGGGGGGGAAGGGGGAAGCTTCAGTCTGATTTTTTTTTTTTCCTCCTAAATTAGTTAGCTATTTATCTTATCGAGCTTGATCAAGCTCATTTTAAATCAACTTGTTTACTAGTCACACTAATCACTAGCAATCAGGCTGAGTAGTCTTAATTGCCTACTGCTTGGAGCGTCTTAGTCTCAGCTTTCCAGACAAGGGCCAGCACTGAGCTATTAGAGCACTTTCCCTCATGTAATGAGGCAGTGTAAATGACTGGCTTTCACCACAAGGACACTTGGGCACTTAGGTACCAAAGCTTAGATTTCTTATGTGAATCGGCCCTGAAACATCAGGCTCCCACGTTTCCTGAGACAACTCTAATGCTTGCCCGGGATAGGTTGCCTCCTTTGCGCACTTTGCAGTCATGACTTCAGTATCTCATCCTAGAAATGTCCAGCTACAGTTTCCTGAAGGATGCCAGTGTGACTAGAGATAGAGGTAGGGATAGGGGTAGTCTTTTCTCTGGCTTGGTCTGTTTTAGTTGTTCTTGGATAGCATAATGAATATGCAATAGCTAGATATGAATTCAATCAGCCCTTTTTTTTTCTTTTTAAAAAAAAACCCTCTTCTACCAGCATGTCATTCTATTTCTCACGTTCTTGTATTTCTGAAGAGTCATGTTACTTTGAGAGAAAACATCTCCTATGTCTTCCACTTATTGAATGACATGTCTAAATATGCAGCTATTGATGAGTGTTTCTTAACTTGGATCCATCTACTTTTCTGACCAGCTATGCAATCAAACCAAACTCCACTATGAGGTCCTCTGTAGGCCGAGGTGACAATAATGGAAGAAATCACTGGAGTCTAAATTTGTAACTGTATTTTTAAGTTTTCTCTTCTGTCTGAGAAAACATTCTGCTTCTTGAAAAATAAACTATTAAAACATAAAAATATTATTCTGTTATTGCAAGGCTTTTGCAGAAAATTAGCAAAGCATCCACTATAGCCACAAATTATGCTTCTCATGACTACCATATAAAAGGATGGGAGGGGGAGGAAAGAAGCCTTAAAAAAGGAACCTCAAAAGTTAGAATGTCTTGTCCTAGAAAAATGTGGTGCGATGAGTGTGTATCCAGGACTCCCAGTCCTATGATTTAGTCACAAGGCTTGGTTTTCTTACCATCTCATTTACATTTTAAAATCTGTCCAAAGGAGATGATTGACTTTGTTGTTGTTGTTCATAATAGAATCATGCTTGTTGGTATCTTTTCCTCTGGTGACCCAGAAGGTCTGCCCTGCTGAAGTGGCTGGTTGAGTATCTTGTGTGGAAAATCTGGACTTTTGTAGTCATGTCTGTTATACAACTTCCTGTTGGCAAATGTGGTCCTTTTCAGTTCTTTTTTTTTTTTTTCCCTCCCAGAAAGTGCAAGCGCCTCTGATTTTTCAGATTTGTCACAAAACGTATGTATTGTTTTGCGAGAAGTTCAAACTTCTTATGTGACAGATTTTCAGGTCCTCCTTTAAAGAAGGCTTCCACCCCACCTAATGTTTTGATTTTGGTTTCTTGTACAAAATAACATGGAATTTTGGATAGAAAAGAAAAATCAAATCTGTATGAAGAAATGCTGAAGAGTCAGAAACTGACAGAAAATTGCATTGTTTCTGTAAACTGCAGAGCTGCTAATCTCAACAGTGAGAAAACACCTATGAGTGAGCAGCAGGGGCACCTCCTAGCTCGCTGCCATATAATAACATAATTTTCTTCCAAAGTCTGCCTGTGTGTCTGCTGGAATTGCAGGGGTTTTTATTTCCATTTTATGCACATCTTGCTGAAGTTACTTGTAATGTTTGCACTAGTTTCTTCTCTTCATGTTATTACTGTTCTCTCTTCTTCATATTTAAATACATTTTTCTAAACCTCATTTTTCAGTGCAAAGAGAGACTCTTCAGTCCCCAGGTTCAGTCATGTACTAGCATGCTACTGAAAAGTCAAATGTGGTTTCAAAAACCAGTGTTCAGCCACTGAAGTAGATTGAGTATGAAGTCTTTCAACTCCCCAGCCTATACAAGAAAAATATCACCTTCTTTGTATATTGTTCACTTCATGCGGACAGTGAAGTGGACTGAAAACTGGCTGAATTGCTAGACTCAAATTTTGTGACCGGGGCACAAAGGCAAGCAGGAGACCAGTGACTAGCAGTGTCCCCTGGGGAGATCCAGGCCAGTGCTGTTGAGTAACCTCCTTAATGACAGAGAAGATTGGGGCTGAGTGCATCCTCGGCCAATCTGCAGATGATACCAAACTGAGACGAGTGACTGATGCGTCAGATGAGTGTGGTATGTGATGGGAATCCTTGATGATTAACAAAAATGGAATCAGATCCTTCTCAGTGGGTTCCAGTGAAAGGAAAAGAGGTAATGGGCACAGAATGAAATAGAGAAAATTCCATTAAGCAAAACCAAAACCTTTTATTACTAAGAGAGTGACTGAACACTGGAGCAGGTCATACAGAGATCTTATGGAGCTTCCATTCTTGGATATCCAAAGGCCAACACTGCACTGGTAAATCTGCTGTAGATGGCCCTGCTCTAAGCAGAGTGGTTGGCATAAATGATCTCCAGAGGTCCTCTCTAGCTTGAATTGTTCTGTGATTCTGTGATTAGTTTAAGTGTAAAGCCTAGGATGATTTATGAGCTGAACAAGGAAAGTATGTATGTATTTAATGGTGTGCTTTAGCTTTTAGTTGATTAAATGAGAAATCCAACACCTCACCGCTGCTCTATGTTCTGGAGAGTGTTCGACTATGACTGCAACACTGTAAATGTAGTGGTATATCAGTGTGTGTCTGCAGGTAATTGTCCATAGCTCTCTTAAGTGGAATATTAGTGTTATAAATATGAAGGTTGTGGAGGAAAGCAGTCTGGGAGTGACAAATATCTTTAAAGATTATTAGTCATAACACAGGCAGTGAATATTCTGCTTCAGGTATAGACCTTAACTTACTGCTCCCTCAAGAACAGAATATTCAGTATGGATAATACTTTAAATTATGTTGCTGCAGCAGAACTTGTATTTTGGCTTTGATCTGAGGGGCAAACAGGGCAAACAATTTTTTTCAATACTAAGATAAAATACCAATCAATCTGAAGACCTTTTGGATAAATGAAAGGCTTTTTCAGTGAATTATGGTGATGTCAGAGGTGGCCAAATTTTAAATATTACAGTATTACTTATATGAAAAAAACAGCTGTGACAACATAGCTGTAAGGGTATATATGCATCTTATTTATACAGAGAAATAATACAGAGTCTAAACTAACTTAACTAACCTTGCTCCACAAGAAGGATTCTTTTGTCTTTTTTTTGCCTTTAACTGCAACTGTCAAATTTTTCAAAGAAGTTGTCCAGCCCTCTATATACACTTCATTGTAACAAATAAACCAACCCAGTTTCCACAGTGTTCTCAGTCAGTCTTTTGGCACTAAACTTTTAGTTATTGCTAAGGAACAGAATCAGGGTTGCTTAACAGTTATTGTAAGAATTATCCATTCTGCTTGTGTTTAAACATCTTTTGTCTGAAGTTCCTTGAATTCGAAGAAATATGGGAAAAGCTAGGGGAAACCAAATAACGTACAAGAAATTTGAATGTCTCTCTTTTAGAGCATTTTTTAAAAATTTTGGCATGTGACATGTGTTTTGATTAGATGCACAGATATGTTACCAACCTCTGTTGCTCCTCCACACCATCCCAACTTGAGATCACTTTCAGCTGTTTAGAACAGACATGTTTGGTTGAAATTTGTTGGGTGTCAACTTTTAGTGCCTAAGGCAGCTAGTGACCTTCCTGTGAAAAATTTAGAAAAACTCTGTATTCAGCAGAGGGTCTCGCTGTGAATTTATCTCATCCAGACAAGCTATAAATTTGATACTGCAGCTTCTACAGTATCGCTGTTTAGTATTTTGTTGTTGTTGGCTTTTTCTTAGAACTTGTATTGTATTCAAATACCTTGTATCTGCAGGGTGCACCCAAACCTGGGGCTGCAGCAGGTTTTCTGGGTTGCTCTATGTCCCTGGAGGCCAGCCGACCAGTGATGATCATGAGCAGTCTAGAAGAAGATGTTTTTGCAGTCAACGCACAGGAGGCAAGAGCTAGGATCATAGGAAGGACAAGGTAAGAGAAGCTCAAGGTCAAAAAGCGTGGAAGGGGTTGTGCTGTGGAGGGGGACACTTTCCAATCATCTTGCTTCATGTTTATGCTTCATCTTGCTCCTTCATATCTGAGGAGAGCATGATACACTTCCCATGCAGTTGCTTGCCAATTCAGTAGCCACAGTGCAGTCAACAGACAAGCACAATCTTTGATCCCATTAACTTATTGTGAAAAGATCTGTAAACTGAATTAAAAATATTATTTTACAACAATATTTAATATTACTACTGACATTATTTACACACATTAACCTTAGCATAGCTAGTATGAAGTGGCTATGTTTGAATAGTACTTTCTTAAATGTTTCTAGGAAAACAGTAGAAAATGTAGAGGACTTTTTTAAATTTGCCATGTTGTCAGGGAAGAATACTCTTCTTTTCTAACTAGTTCTAAGCTAGCCCAAGAATGGGATGTTAAATTTCAATGAAAAACAAGTTTTAAGCATTAGCTAGTGCCATGGATGCAAAACAAAACTATCTGTGCAAGAAAATCCAGCATGTACTTGTTAATAGAAGTTCTTAACTATCTTGAATATTTTAAGGGAAGAAATTTTTTTTTAAGCTGAAGCATTTATGTTTTGATAATAATAATAATAAAAAACTTTTTGGCAAGTTATGTGAAACTTAAAAACATGGACTATAAAAAAAAAAAACAAAGAAACAGAAAAATGAAGTGTTCTATTTGATCTATTTTTTCTAGTTCAGCCAGCACAATGAAAAATCCATTATTCACACAGCTGAGTTCTACAGTAGGCTCTTGTACAAAAATATCCTACATCAGAACTGTGACAAATCAAAACTTTAAACTGATAAAGCAGATCTGCACAAGCAGACTGTATCTTGAGCTGTATCAAGCGGTGCCAGAAATCGTGGAGATTTGTTTGCATATTAATCCCTCTGTAAATTGTGCATATAAAGTTGAAAGCAGATTTATCATATTGTTTTACACTAGCACTATATATGAAAGCAGCACACACTTTCTGTCTTTCCCATAGCTTATATTGGACATATTTCATATGGAAACATGAAATATTTAAGTTTTCATTGTGGGTGAACACCATTATTTTTAAGAATGGCCTGTGAAGAGCTGTTCACACTGTGGGAGCCCAGCAGTGTTTCTGCCCTGCAGCTCAAGCAGAAGATTGCAAACACTTTTTGAGATATCTTGACAGCTTTTTCCAATCAATATAAACAGAAACCGAATCCTTTCTGTTTTTGGTAGTTTAAAAGAGAAAACAGATGTGCATAGACAATACCAGCGTGACAATAATTTAGTAGCTATGTCAGCTATTGAGAAACCATAGGTTCAATGGTTGTCTTTTTCACACCGAAGATCAGCACTTGGTTTTATCTTCATTATATTTTACTTGTTTGTTTTTATAATAGACATTTTCCTGACAAAAAATAGAGGTTTACCTTTACTAAACATCCATTTAATGAAAATGGCCAGTTAACCTATTCTAAGGAATAATATTCTAAATAGGTTTAGGAGCAAATGTAATATTCATTGCATTTTTAAATATACATGGGTATAAACAGAAGTACAACAAAATAATAATTCTTGTAGTTAGTATACTGACACTTGATTACAATTGGGCATGATAAAATTTACATGATTTTAAAGTGAATAATTACTAGCAATTGTACTAAAATAATTGCTATGACCTAGAAATTATAAAGAAGAAAAATAAGGAAGGAATAAAAAGAGAAAAATATAGAAGTATAAAATTCTGAAACCTATGAATATCTCAGGGGACCCTTAAAGTCATGTTTTCCTTTCAAAAGAAAGATGGAAACATGGTTAATTCTTTAAAAGTCCAGCACACATCCATGTTACTCTTCTGAAGGCTGAATGATTTTGAATGGACCTGATTTACAGTTTCAAGGCTACAGTTTCATTTAGTAATAGGAGATTATTATAAATCAGTGATTCATATTGTCTTAGTGCAGATGAGCTATTCTATATTTGTATATTGACCACATAAATCACAGTAAGGGTCAAGGCTATTGAAATCCTAAATTATTATGATAATTCTGAACAAAACTGTTCTCTGTGTTGAATAAGATGGGGAGTAAAATCTTTTATCAATATGAACTCTGAGTTTCTGAGGCTTGAGAAAAAACATTGAGAGTCTGTGTGGAACATCCCTATTAACACTAATACCTTATCAGAGAGCAATATATTCTCTTTTCATGACAGCCCATTGTTACGGCATTTCATTTAAAAAATGTAACTAAAGCCCATATGGAATTAGAAAGCATTTGGGCATATCTAGAGAGCACTTCTGCACTAGGTAGAAAATATGGGCTTTTCAAAAATCAGAGCCTGCCAGCTCTTGAGGATAGGAGGGGTAGGTTGGAGGAGGACTTGAGAGGTAGCTTTGAAGAATTTCAGCTTGCTTTGGGTTTGCTGTCTGCAACAAGTTAAAGGGAGTGCAGGGGAACAGCTTGAGTGGAGAAGGGGAGGAGGGAAAAGAAAAGTGGAAATGTGCAATGTTGAGGCTCCATGCAGTAGTTTTGCAGAATTTGTAGACTCAGAGTTGACAGGTGTATGGAATTGCAACATGTCTCCTGAGGAAGGATGCTACTTGCAGAAGAGCTATAGATCCCACTTGGTATTTACCTGCCACTTTTTTTGCTTCGCCTATTCAGCACTTATTGGCAAAATGGAAAGATTCATTTTCTGAATCTGTCCAAGCCACTCCTTAGCCTCCTCATGTTGCCATTACAATAAAGCTAGGATATTTTGAATAGCAATTTCTTTTTTGACCTTGAAACAACAGAAGAAAGGACAGAAGAAAACGCAGGAAGAGGCATAATGCAAAACTACAAAGCAAAATTGTCTTCCTCTTTTTTTTCCTAATAGACCACTTCTATGTCCAACTCTTTTGAAATGCGTTAGATATTTTTATTTTTTGCCACAAAAATAAATCAGCACGTTAGATATTATTACAAAAACTGAGACAATGTGTATTCTACTACAAAATTTCACCTTTGCTGAGGTATTGGAAGTTTGATTGAAATCAAATGCAGGGAAACGAAACCACCTGCTAGAAAAACATGTGAATGACACAAGACACCTCTGCTATGTATAGAGTGAAACTTATGAGCTTGTGCCTGAAGCTGTTTGTGTCTGTGTAGTGGCTGGTGTCTCAAAACCTGTGAAAAGTCAGAATGTTAAGCTGTCTGTTATTGTGGAGCCTCGTGCAGTTCCTGCGAGGGAGCAAAGGGCATTTCTCTGTGCCAGAATGAGAATATGATGCTGTGGAATAAATTGATGGAGCCCGGTATGACAGATAGTGAGGACTGCAAAGTGCTTCTTGGTATGAACACTGAATCTAAACGGACTTAATGGTTCTAGGCTTTTCTCTATATGAGCAGATAGGCTGTACAAACTTAATACAGGTGGATTTACTTGATGCAGATGGTTGTTTTTGTCCCCATTTGGACAGAGCCACAGGCAGTGTTTTTGAGCAGTAAAACAAATTGCAATGGGTTGATGCTAGTTTGAAGGAGATCCATTGGTGCTTGCTTATCAGAGGATGCATAAGAAAGCCTGCCTCCAATTTCTGAAAGGATTTGTTTTGTGTTTTGCACAAAATATTTCTGCTTGATGATTGTGTTTGTACAAGACAGCAAAGTGAGCCATGTAAATAAACACCATATTCAGGCACTTTCTACTATCCACTTTAAGTGTTATAGAGGGATATACCTGGGAGTGAGATAAGTATTTATTTGCTTTAGTCCTGTATATTATTTTGTCCTTTTTCTTGAAAGAAGAAAAAACTGCTAAGAAACCTACCCAAATTTTAATACTGAAATGCCTGAACTTAAGCTTACAAACTAGTGCTGAAATATGTCACCTTATTTTCTTCTCTTCACTCCATTAAGATATTGGCACCTGTAATTCTTATACTCTTTAAAGCTATGTCAGATATAGCCTTTATGACCTTAAAATATCGACCCCTTCTTATTTGGTCAAGAGTAAGACCAGAAGACAAATCTAGAGTGACTTTACAAACTCTCTTCTGACCTTTCTAACCTCCACTGTAATGTATCAGATGCCTTTCTACAATTTGAAGCCAGACAAGTTCACTAGCCTTGTTCTCCTTGCATCATGTGCTCTATCAATAACACAGCAGCAAAAACCAAAGCTAATGTATAAGTTCATTTTTCTGGGTGATTACACGCAGAGATCAAGCTCAGTACTGGAGAGGATTAATACAGCAAATAGCATCTAGCTGAATGGTAAAAATTAGACACAGTAGAAGTCCTTAACTAGTTACTTTTTTATATTATTATTTGAGCAAGTCCAGGTCAGGCTGTAATGATTGAAAATTGTCAAAATTGTCACCATCTGCTAGCTGTTCAGTTAAGAAAAAGAGTTAAGTTAAAAGAAGGAGAAAAAAGCCTGCCTGAGCCACAATTACAGCTCCTGGATTGTAATTTTTTTTTTTTTTATTACTAGAATGGCCATAGACATAATAAAGAGATGCTCTTTTAAAACCTGATTGTATACTGAATAAGACAATAAGAATTATTTTGTAAATCTGGCACAATTATGCATAATTCCTTTCTTTGTGAGGGTGGTATTATTCAAGCATGTCCAAGCAAAATCTAGACTGATGAGCATTTTCAAATTTGTAGTCTCCTCCCATATGAATTATCATATGCTTACAAATTTACATTCAAAGGGTATAATTTGTTACTCAGTGAACTTCACCCACTCAAATCTATGACAAATTTTGCTTGGTCTCGAATGGCAGTATTTCATACAGCCAGTTAAAACTGTCACAGTTGCAAGGCGGATAAATACTGAGCTGTGTTTGACCTGCTCTCTATTGGACCTGCTACCACATAAAAGGCTTTTGAGTTTTCTCCTGCATACTTTACCAGGATCTTTAAGCTAAAGGATGAATTATGAACGTCAAGCAAAACTTTTAGTTTGAGACTTGTTTTTCAGTCACTTCTCTCTTGGCATAATCTGTGTTAAATCTACAAGCGTGACACAGAAAATTCCATATCCACTGTGCTATACACTCAGATTTGCTGATTTACTGCAACTTTTAGATCTATTTCTGTGCAAGCACAATGTGAGTGGAATGAGAATACTCTGTTTTTACAGAGAAATGACCAAAGCTGACCACCTTGGATTATGTCAGCTGGTACCTCATTTGGACTTAATTATCTCATGAAAAGCCAACTGAACAGACTGGGAAAGGCCACCAGCTACTGATTTGCAACAGCTGTGTGATGGGAACGTAGCTGCTAGTAAATAACCTCCAGCTGATAGAAGATCTGTCAAACATCTGAGTCAATACAGCCACCAATTTCATCTTTAACTGAGTTTCCTGAATATGGGTGGAATTGGAGGAGTCACAAGAAGTATACAGAATAGCAACTTTCTTCTCTTTGTAGGCTATTAGGTATGCCTTTCTTGTGTCACTGGATAGGCTATAGGATCAGATGGATTAAGATGGTGCCAGAATACCCAAAAGAGACTTTAATACACTTGCCTTTGTTTGACACGTCAGAAACTTCATGAATGTTAATACAATGTTTGAGGATACCTGTGTATCGGGGTGAGAGAGATAGAGAGAGATAAAACATGAATGATAAATTGGCTGGATTTTTCTAACTAGTTTCCTTAACCTGCTATGCACAATTTCGTTAGAAATATATTCCCCTATCCTTTAAAAGTCATCTAAAATAAGATGGAAAGTTAGATGCTTGCGAGTCCATTTGCTGTTTTAGTTGATGCATTTAATACTGGAGATGTGCTAGCCAGTTAGCTTCAAAATACCTTGTACTTAAGGTGGATGAAGTAACATTTCAAATGGCGAGCTGGAGTGCAGCACTCAAAATGGTACTGTATTTGTGCTTTCTTATGAAAGAGATGAGTGAAGAGAGGAGATGCTTTTGAGTAAGCGCCATTTGGGCATTAGAACTTAATTGTTGTGTCACAGACCACTCTTTAATGCATTTAGCTGCAGGTTTCAGTCTTTCTATCTTATATCTCAGGCTGTGCTGTCAAAGAACTTCCTCTGTGAATTTTCTCTTGTATATATATGTAGCTTATGCTGGTTCTAAATAAATAAACATATTTTTTGGCCTTAGACTAAGCTTTAGATACTGGCTTTAGAATGTATGCACGAATGTAACTGTGTTCTGGGACCCACGAAGCCTAAGATTACAGGTGTTGGTGAATCAAGCTGGAGACAGACAGAGATATGCAATATTCATCACTTGAGAATGAAGTGATTTAATGAGGAAAAGTGAGTTCAGATCCTTAAGGGCC
Source organism: Nothoprocta pentlandii (assembly GCA_013398315.1). Taxonomy (NCBI): domain Eukaryota; kingdom Metazoa; phylum Chordata; class Aves; order Tinamiformes; family Tinamidae; genus Nothoprocta; species Nothoprocta pentlandii. Next base: position 763,515 of record VZSG01000018.1, on the reverse strand, counting down.
TTGAGCAATGAATGCTGTTAGGCTACCTAAAGGACAACTAGCTTGTTTAGTTTATGCCCCCCATAGGTTAGCTTAAAAAATTTCCATTTGCAATTGTGCACCAGATATTAGATGAATTTACAGAAAGAGTTGGAGGCAAGTAATTCAGTGAATACCCCTGGAAAAAACCTTCAATTATACATTGTCCAGAAACCTTTCAGTCATCCCTCCCATGAATAATACATAGGGAATAGTTGAAGTGAAAATGTTCTAACACTTCAGCTTAAAAAAGAATTACTGTAGGGAAGCTTGCAATAAAAGTTTCCACTCCTATATGATTATTTAACTATGAAGAAGTCAGCTACATCAGCAAGAAATAATTGAGTAGCAAATAAATTGACTGAATTTCTGTATGTTTTGTATCTACATTATGTGGAAGTTTCTGAATAACTAAATTTCCATAGAATAATGTGGCAACTTCCTCAGTTTGTAGAAATATTGGGACATTGGAAAAGGACTCATTACATCATGCTTGTCTCCACTGTCTATTTGCCTGTGAAGGTTCTCAGGGAAGCATTTCAGGTAGTGGGACTGAGAAGGCACAGAGAAACCCAATCTAGTGTATGTGCTGGACACTCATTTTTCTCATATTAGCTGAGTATTTCTCTAATACTTATCTAGTATTGAGCAGAGACTAAAGCTTGAGGAAGAATTACCTGAAAGACAGATGCTGCAGAATGTGCAGCAGCAGGCGATAAAGAAAACGAGTCGACTTTTTCTGTAGTTTGTTGTGATTCATTTGCCAGACTCGGTTTAATTCGGAAGCTACAATTTGTTTGTCCGCTTGACCAGTAAGTGCTTGTTTGCCAGCTGTGCTGTCATAATAGTAGCTTTGAGGCTAGCTGCATGTGCAGTCACTTGGAGAGCTGGGATGATAACGCTTGTTATCAGAATTTCTCACTGAGATATTGATATATACTGGATATAATTGCAATAGTTTGAGAGAAGCTTTGTATGCTACTGTAGTTTACAACTTGTTTCACAAAGATATTTGCAACTAGAGCATTCAGCTTCCCATTGTTCTCTGTTCGTATATACTAGTAATAGGAATCTATAGTGGATTATATATCTTAAATATATAAACATATGTAACTTCATAATTTTCACCGAATTCTCACTTTTTTCTTTAGCAAAATAGTTATGTGAGTAATCACCTTAGTAATGGATCAGCCATTTGACTGCTTGCTGAATGACACACCCCACCAGAAATCGTGATTTACTGAGCAATTACATAAAAGCCACAAAAGAGTCCATGAGCATAAGCTTCTGGAGCAGGTAGACTTTGAGCACTGTTAGTATCTATGTCTTGTCAAGATTTTTTAATATAGGTACTTTTTGATGTTTTAATAAAGGAAATCCTGTCATTTATTGCTCCTATCTACCTTTGTGTTAATGAGTCAATGTTATGACACGCATTGATGTGAAAACAGTGTTTTGACTCGTTTTTCAGAACAGGAGCAGAAGAACTGAACTTTCATTTGAAAAGAGTCAGAAAATATTGTCTTGCCCGAAAGAACGTAATAATAATTTATCTAGCTAATACAGGTTGCTTGACAAAACTTCTCTAAGAGATTAGAGATGACAAGCCTCAGAAATTCATTTTAATAACTAAAATATTGCTAATTGTTAGTATTAGCTGTCAGTCTGATGGGAAATGTCTGCCATCTGGTGGCAGAAGGTGCAATTTATGTGAGATGAAGCATTGAGGGATGCTCGGGCACCAAGGAAAGCCTTCCTCTGTAAGTAAAAGTTATTAGGTAGAGCCTTAATCATCATCTGGGGCATGTCTGGAAAGTTTGTCTAACTTGGGTCACTCCCACTAATATACAGCAGTATACAGACCAAAGACCATATAGCTGTTCTTTGTTCCCATGGGTTTGAGGGGTTCTCGTGCAGATGACCTTGGCCCACATGATGCAGTGAGATCTAAACTACTAGGAATAATTAAATACAAAGATGTGGCAAGGAGAGCTGCAGCTGAATGTCAAGTTAAAGTAGCACATCCGGGTGTCATAAAATTCTTCTGGCAGATTAATACATATTATTATGTATTATTCTGGCAGATTTAGACATCCTTGCATTCTCCCATGGATATAATTAGGTTATGAGGGAGCTGTTAACGTTTATGAGCTTCTCTATTCTTTCATTTTCATTTTTATTTTCTTTTTTTTTCCCTTTTCCCTCTCTCTCTAATACAACCTAAAGTGGCTATTTCTTTCATTTTCTTTTTATGCTTTGCTGCTACCCTGTGGTTGATGACAGAAAAAACAGTCAGTTTGCTTTTCCTTTCCATTTGTTTATTGTTAGTAAAACTTCTTAAAAATGTCTTAATGAATGTGAATTGATTCATTTGTGTAAAGGCCTCTGCTATGCTTTAGCTTGTGTCTAAATCTTTGTTTCTGAATTTTTAAAAGCTTTTAAAATACAAATGCAGAATAAACCTCAGTGGGATTTGTTTCAGTGTAAGAAATGTTTTGATTTTCTTTGCAGGGAAAAATATTTCTGGAAACTGCCTACTTCTGCTGTTAGATTAAAAGGAACAAGGTCCTTAATGCACTAGCACAAGAAATTATTTAAATATATGCGCTTCTGAGTGTTGGTTATTTATATCACTTACACTTCTCATACTTCTCACTTTTTAGCACATGAAAGGATGGAAAAGCATTTACTGGGTAACTGATTTTTAAGATCTATGCTTTTAATTTTAATGTGAGTTGTGACACTGATAGCATCTGCCTAAAAATAGGAGTAAGCATTCATATTTAAGGCAGAAAAGAAGAGATTTGAAAGAGAAATGGGACGGGGGCAAGGAAGAAACAGAGAATGAGCTCTAAGGATGACCTGTGCAGAAACAAGAAAATTACTGAGTTTGTTGAAAGTAGCACTTTATCAGTTGCCTTTCAGTTGGTTACAGGATCTGATATCAACCTTACCGATGAAAAGGCAAACTTCTAGAATCCTTTTTCCACATCACAGATGTTCCCATTTAAAAATTTGGAGTGGTAGAATAGAAATCAGAAATAGGCAGCAAAGACGCATTTCTCTTTCCCAGTCTTTGGTACCTATTATCTTCTTCAGGTAAATTAAATATTAAAATTTTTCAGTTTTCTACTACTGCCACAATCCAAATGTTTCTACCATTGATTCTCTAATCTTTTTCCATGGGCATGAAAAGCATACATCTAGCTCTTTAGTTTGAATTTTTTGATGTTTGCTCAATGTTTATCCTCTTCCCTTCTATTTGCCACAGTTTTCACAATATGCAGCACAGACCTATGCTTTATTTTTCTTAATTTTTCTGCTTTCTGGGTGTGTTATCAAAGTTGAGGCATAGATGATATGAGATTTACAACATGAGAGGAAGAGGACTACTGTAAGCAAAGTTGCTTTTTCTACCACCTATTATATCTAATTCCTTTCACCTGGGTTAAAACATTGCCTCTTACATGTCCACAGAGAACACTTGTGTGCATCCAAATCCATTTGGAATCACTGTCTTAACCCCAACTGAAAATATCAAAACTATAATTTGAGTATGAACTGTTATTTGTGTCCATCCTCACATTTGTGACTCTAATTCTTCTGCAAAGTGATTTGCAATCAAAACTTTTCATAAATGTGTCTTTATCAGCCTTTTCCCCTCCCCTTTCTCTTTCCAGGATGTTCAGAGCTGTCCAGGCAGGATTTATTGACAATAAATGATGGCTAACAACTTTCATGAAGCTTCATGCTTTTGGTAGATACATTCAAATTTTTCATTTACAATAAATATTATTCAAGTAAGATTTCTGCTCCCTGCCGCACTGCCCCAAAAGGTGGTCAAGAAGCTTATTCTCATAAGCTGCAGTGATGCCTCTGTTTCAGTACTTGTCTGCTAGTAGCGATGAGCCAATTGTTAAATTTAGTCAAACAGTTGTTATAAGATTATACCCAAGTAAAGGAGCCTTTTAGAATAAAGGTTAATGCATGCCATGTGCCAAAACTTATGTAGTTCTAATAGAGTACTGAATAAATGGAAGACTACCTTCTTCAATCATGATGGATACTTAAATTTATTATTTTAAGCCAATGTCTGATTATGCTGTTCATTCATAGCAGCGGTAGGCCTTTTTTTTTTTTTTTTTTTTTTTTTTTTTTTTTTTTTTTTTTTTTTTTTTTTTTTTTTTTTTTTTTTTTTTTTTTCTTCTTTTTGTGTGTTAGCTTTACCTATTTAAGTATTTGTCTAAAGCACATTCCTCTCAAATTCAGTTCCAATCATTCAAATAATAATGGGCCTCTTTACTACTTTTAGTAAACTTGCTGAGTTGTGTATCAATTATTGTCCCTTTCCTGATAAGTCACTTAAAGCAGTGGGGAGACCCACTGGCTGCTCTATGTAAGTGATCTCTGCTGAAAGCCACTGGTCCCCAAAGTTTGTTTGCACTTTAGCTATGTGGGCAACCAATATTTTTGTCAGAACAGTCCCTTCTAGTGTGTTGCCTTCGTTCTGCCTTCCTGTGAGTAAATACTTCCTGTTGCAGTAGGAAGGCGACCTGGAAGATACTGGGGGAGGAGGAGGATAGAAGAAAGTATATTATATTATTATTACTTATTATATACTATTAATACTATTACTATACTATTACTACTACTACTATTATATTTACAAATATATTACATATTTGATATTTATGAAGTATAGTTTTACTAACTATTGATTTGTATCAAAAGCATGACTTCATTTCTAAAAGCTTGCAGAAAGATTTATTTTCCATTCCTTATTTTTTGTTATTACCTAGCTAATAATTTGCTGCAAGATTTACCATGGACATATGTGGTACCAATAGGAACAGGCAAAGCAAGGGAGCCAGATGAAAGTAGTGTCTGTTTTAAAGTAGGTCACCCCTTGTCACTACATAATGTTTCTTCTCTTACTGGATGTTGGGCAACCCTTGATTATTGTTTAAGAAATAATTGAAATATCTCTATTCCATCAAAATGCAATCCATTATCTGGTTGCTGTTCAGGCTTTTCAGTTGAACCGTAGTAATTACGAGGGCAAAAATTGTTAATAAACAATTCTCTCTGGTATTTCTTTTCTAATCGATTATATGAAAGTCCTTGGGCTATGCCTTTAAACTACAGTATTTTTTCCCCAAAAATGTTTATTTGTGCAAACACAGTAGGAAAGAAGCTGAGAATAAATATTTAAGTATTGTGTGATGGTTTTCTGAGAATGACAGTATTTTCCTCCGAGGAAGCTGCTTTAGATTTGACATTGTTTGTCTTACCAGTAGAATACTTCATGATTTAAAACCTTTAAGCTTCCTCTCTGTAGTGGAAGGACAAAAATTTTGTGGTCCTCATGAAAATAACTTTTTGCTGGCTTGTTGTCTTTTAACCATTAAGTTTTAGCTATTTGTGGTCTAAAAATATTTATATGAAGACTACAGCTCTTATGTTTTCTAGATAATGAAGATATGGTCATTTCAAGTAGCTGTTTTTGAAATTATTGAAACAAGTTTCTTTGAGTTCATAGTTTTTTTCTTCTATTTTGTTTGATATTGAAGTGATGCAAGTTGATTTTATTATTTTTGTTTCCTTGTTCCAAATTAGAAATGGGAAATATATTGTGTTGTATAAAAGTTATTTCAGCAGCTCTACAAAAATCAAATTTTTGCCCTGGGGGGGATTGGGCGGGGAGAAGCCCTTATTCACTGCTTTCTGTCAGAGTGCCTCATGTTTTAAGGATGGTCTTGGTACCTCTTGGTACCTCTATGAATTACCTTCCCTTCTCTAAGAAGGGAATTTGTACCTCTCCAAACAGAGAAGAGAAAATACCAAAAAATACCAGATGAGGGCAATAACTTTTTTTCGTTATCCACTTCATACAGTGGAAAACTAATGCACTATAAAAGTAACATGAGTGTAGTTTATGGTCTACATGTGAAACAAGCAATAAACTAAAGAGGAAAGGCTCCCCTCAGCTTCAGCTGCTAATGACTTGTATTTAATATCCTTTTGTCTGAATCGCTTCACGACAGCCTAAAGATTTATTTTAAGCTTTCACCACCTATTTATCTGTATCTGCTTCTAGAAAATAGAGAAAATTCACTGACCTTTTTTTATATATACTTGGGAGCTGTCTGGAGGTGTCTTAAGAAAGAACTCAAGAGTGCAATGATATAAAAATGTGCTTATCCAGCAGTATACACAGACCAGGCCAGACCAGGTGGAGGGAACACTGCTTCAAATATCTCCTCTAAAATAAGCATTCCTGGAGAGGACATTTCAGCCTGAAATTGCTCTGTGCTGCCACATCCTGGCAGCCTACAGAAACACATGCCAGATGAGGAAAGTTAATTTTCAGCCATTTAAATGACTGCAAACAGAGAATAAATTTAAATGCTTATGTATGTCATAAACATCCTTGTATTTCACACTGCTGTCATATCGGAAGTGTTTACAAAGGGGGTGATTATTATAGCGATAGACTGTCGTGTTAGGCAGCAACTAAAGTTGGTCAATACCAGTTAATTGCTACTTACGCTCTTATTTTTTCCTAGTGCCTATTTGCTGGCTGACAGTTGCATTACTTTGATACTTTTATCAATGCACAAAGGTCTATGCTGGTGCAGCACATAGTACCCTTACTGTGTTTCAGTCTATGGGATCCTTCATTACATCTTTTGAAACATGTATGTTAGCCTTCGGTGGATGTGCATTTGCAGATTTCTTTATATGTGCTGTGCATGTATGAAGAGTATACGTACTGTGTACTTCTGCACGGTAGCTGCTTTTCAAAAACAAAGCAAGAAACCCAGAAAAGTCCTTATAAATTCAACTGACATTTTTAGGTGGATCAAAATATTATAATTGCTGCTATAATTACTGTATTTAGCGATTTATAATTTCCTGATCACAGTGAACTGGACTGTAGATGCCAAAACCCTCAAGTCTTGTCGCCTGTAACACAGTGGAGATTGACTTTTCTTCCTTTTTTTTCCTCTACCTCTCACTTACTACTTGGCAACAACACTAGGAAAGAGCTCACCAATTTCCTCTAACTCCTGTCCTAGGCTGAAGGATTTGCATAACTTTTGGAGCCGACTCTTGCAGTTCTGATGATGGCATCGTGTATTTAGGAGCTCAGTCAGATGTACTCGTTCTCCACGGGGTTCTTCTGCTTGGGATTCTGCACATATAAAACCTGATTGATCTCCTAGGTTTCTTGCTCTTGCCACCCAGGCTGGCCTACTGTTATTAACAGTAAGTTTTGTATGCTGGAGGGGGCTTTGTAATAAACCTTGCAGCCCTGTTGGGACCATTTTTTATAACCTACAGCGTTTGTAGCTATTCTGTGTGTTCCAGGTAAGATGATAAGATGGTAAGATGTCATGGTTTGTAAAGTATAAAAAATGCTGTGCACTGAGGTAAGGGAAAGTTTAATAGTTCGGCAAGGGCAGCAGCAATCTCCATTGCATAGCACCTGCTGGATTCATAAAGTGTGGGCTGAATCTCCTGCATGCAGGGAATAAATAGAGGAAAAGGGAAAGGCAGAGGCTGGGAGCCCTGTCAAGCATGTGAGAGGATGAGTCATTCCTTTATGGAGATGTGAAAATTATCTCAAATAAATGGGATAGAAGCTCTTTGGCAAGAAGGAAAATTGAACCAGCTTCTCATACACATACACGAGTTTCTTCTTTTGGTTTGCAAAACAGAAACATACACTGAAAAGCATTAAAGTAATAAGAAATGTCATGAATGAGCTGATGAAAAGCAGAAAATAGTAGACTACATGAGAAGAGAGAGTTTCAGATAAATGTGTTAGATGGGCCTGATTTTGAATTTTTCATCATGTATTTTTAATGGCTCATTTTGTGACTGGCATGAAAAATCCTGTGTTCTTACTCAAATGGTAAAAATGTGATTTCTTGCATTGAGTAGTTAAATCTATTTGTTGGTGAGAACTGCAGAGGTAAATTAATATGTCAGAACATCAAACACCAATATTTCCATTCTCTGTGCCAAATACTAAAGTCCAGTGATTTTACTATTGTGCACTAATTTTGAGAAATGACACTTACTGAAGAGGTGCATTACTACTTACTAGAACTTGTAATCACTGAACTTTAAAAAGATTATTAATATTATTTCCCTCATGGTATTTATTTTAAACAGGAAAGGTAAGAAGGAAAGAGAAAAGAAATAGCTGGGTTAGGCAGTATGCAAGGCACTGAAGCATTGTAATAGGCACTGTAATATTGTACAGAAGTTCCCTTTCTATCTAAATTACAAAGGTATCTCACCTTCTTGGGAGCAGTTTATACTCCTACTTCTGTGAGACTATGAAGTTGATATAAACTGGGAAAAAAAGAAAAGCTTAAGAAGGTATGATTATAACTGTGTGCTGAATTTATTCTGAGTAAATAAGCATGAAAACCAAGCAACACTAGTTATCAATCAACTACATATTGCAGATAGGTATCTGCCTAGTTTGCCAGAGTCAGAAGGAAGACTCCCTGAGAAAAACGTAGCAAATCGCCAGCCTCAAAGATGAATTTTAAGTGTTTTTCAGATGTCATCACACGTTACAAAGTCATCAATTGTAGAATCTAATCGCCAGACGTGCATCAAAATTCTAGCTAAATATTTAACCGATGTGCTTAACTAACACTGAACAAATAAGCAGCAGGAAACTCTGAATAGGCTGCTCTTAGTAAATACATGTGTGGAAAAAGAATGTGTCAGCTCAAGTCCTGCAAGCTGCCATTAGATGGCGTTAACTAACTTTAAAAAAGACTGAACTTCATCAGCTCCATAACTCTTGCTTGTTACTGAAAAGTGATACAGAAAGTCAAGTTGCAACCAGGTACCAGGTTTATATAGCCTGGAAGAAATAGTATTGATCCAGCTGCTTTGTAAATAGGATCTAAGAAAAATGTGACTGCTTTTCATGTTAAAATGAAAATAATTTTGGAGCTGTTTGAGTGGACATCATCACCATATCCCATCTTCCCATTTGCTGTTACGTTTTTAAAATGCCTTCTAGTTGAGCTGGGTATTACATAGCTACCACTCTAGCTCATTATTAAAAAGGATGATCCTAGTTGCCTTTGGTACATCTCAGAAAGCTGCAAAGCAGTTTTGGAACAATAATTTATGGTCATGTTCTCTTTAAGTGCATGTATTTACACATTTCCAGCCTCTCAGCAGCGCTGTGCAATAGATTCTGGCTTGCAGATTAGAAATGGAGCCCTTGGCCTTGAGAAGGGGAGGTAACTTCAGGGAACGCACTTTATTTTTGTAGTATAAGCTACATTTTGGAAATTCACTTCTGCAATACATCTAACCAGCAAGCAAAGGGCACAACTCACATTTTGCTGAAGTAGATCTACGTAGTCACTTTTGACTTCCAAGGAAGTGTGCTATCAAGTATTTTACCAATTTTTAAAGATCCCATCAAAACTACAACAAATTAACTTTACCTCTAGAGTTGAGAACTCTTTGGGTCCAAAATAAAATGTGCTTCAAAACAATAATTTTATTTGTCTGTTTCTAGGAGATAAAGTGTTCCCTGCTTTTCCTGCTCTCCTTACCCCAGACTTCTAAAGCTGCAGCTAAACCTTACCAATTTCTAGTAAACTCAGTGTAACTTAAGTGCCTGGAGCAACAGAGCATTTTGTACTATGTTCTAGCCTTTTTGTTGCCTTCTGAAAGTTGTTCATGCTAAGCAGGGTGAATACAGTTTTGTTCATAGTGCAATATTCTTCCAAGGACTACAATTTAATCTGAACTGAGAAGCTTTGGGTCTGCACTTTAATTTACCAGGGGCTCATACTTTTCCCTCTAGCTATGTGCAATCCTATACGTGTTCATTTCTGTAACATAGTTGGGACTCTGCAGCCCCCTCCCTTTGTCTTTTGGAGTAACTCTATTCCTGTTTAGCCATGTGCTTGAGCACTGCAGTGCAATGCTGCAAAATGGTGCAAAATGATGAGAACTGGTGCTTTATCTGTTAGAGGCTCTTGGCCCCATGTATAGCTGGTGTTTTGGAGGAGTTAGGTGCTCTAACCATACAGTCACTTCTTCAAATTATGTATACTGTTGGAGAAGACTAGATGTTCTAATTAGTTGACTTTTCTTACAATACTTTTCCTCTAGGTGTTGTAAAAGGTAGTTCAAAGTAATGAAATCTGCTTGGAAAAGGGCAAGTTTTCTACAAGCCTGCCAAAAATTTCTTTTTTTTTTTTTTTTTAAACTGCTCTTTGTTAGTGCTGTCTGGGGAAGCACTGTTATTTGTTGTTTATTGCTTTGTAAGAAAGCAGCTCTGGATAACTAGTTTGTCAAGATCATCAACACACTAGAAAAGGGCCTTCAGTATAGAAGCAAAACTACAGCCCAATCTTTAGATAAGTTGACATGATCAATGTTTATGAAGTTCATGTTACTGAAAATTACTGATGCTAATAAATATGCTGGCATATCTTTACTGCATTTCTTCAAAGCCTTGCTCTGCACTGGGTGCTGGGAGTTCCCAAGTCATTTTTTTCACAGTGAGATATAGGGAAAGGGCCAACTACTTTCTCAAGTTACCATTTTGATTTTAAATGTATTTCAGTGACTTTTTATTAGCTTGTTATACCAGCATCTTAATTGCCTTGTAATTGCTTGTTTGAAAGACTTATTTGAAAAATCCAGACATCTAAGGTACCTGCTTAGTGTCTATCATATATGTGTGTATTTCATATATGTGTGTGTATTTATGTCCTGTTTCACCATGGTCGTATTGCACGTGGTCATATAAATGCAAGCATTTTTCATGTGCAGGGTTTTGTTTCTGTTCTTTACTTTGTCATTTCTTACCTGTACTCATAACATTCTTCTTAGTCAGTCAGCACAAGACTTGGCAAGTTAGTCCTTCTATATTTAAAAATATATCTGCTGCTAAACAGTCTGTTTCCAGTAGAGAAGCTGACAACTGTTCCTGGACACATCAGCGCTATGGATCATCAGAAGGTGACTCCATAGGCTCTTCTGCCTGTGTCTGTATTCCAGGGTGTTCCTGCTTTTGTGGAAGGACAGTTGCCATTTCTCTTATACAGTGCTGGAAAAGCTCATTATGTGAGCATGAATGGTGCTGTTGATGGATGTTTTGCACTGCATGCACTTCTCTTGCTGTTAGAAACATGTTTTACTGAAATCATAAAGCCTGAAAACTGAAGTTATTTATTTTAATAAGAGAAGAATGTACCAACTTTGTGATCATGTAAGTCATTAATAATTAAAGACAGTCTTCCTTACTTAACCATAAACCCAGCAACAAAACCAAACCTTTAAATTTATTTATCATGCCTTAGTGAGTTTATTTCTTCCTTGATATCTACTTGTTATTATTTAAGAAATTATGAAGAGAGAGATGTTTTCAGATGGGAATGCAGGGAGAAAGACTTTATGAGAAAGGGGTAACTGGACTCTTATTGCCATATGCAGGTATTTTAAGGAGGAATAAGACAAGAAAGATGCTGGAAAAGTGAAAAGTATTGCTATCTATGTGTAGTACAGAACTGAAGAATTTTCTGTTCCAGTTGTTCAGAGAGTGTGAAAACTAAAGCTACAACCTCTGGTAAGCATTTTTAATTTTTTTAAATAAGAGGACCTGTATTGCTATGTTTATTTTCTGCAAAATCATGTGAACGACTTGTTAACTTGCATTAATTAGTTAATTAACTTACTAAGAATTATTTCTGAGAGTTATCATGCCTAAATTATTTCCTAATAATTTTATCTTTTCTTTCTTCTTTTTCTTCTTTTTCAATGTTTATTTTTCCCCTTCTTATCCTCTTTCTTTTTACTAAGCTCTCCTGCTTCTACATTTTCTTGTGAATAGATCAAGAGCTTTTAAATCTAGAGCAATACATGAATACATTGCAGATCTGAGAAAATCAGGTTATTCATTTCCTAGTGATTTGGAGGACTGCATAGTGCAGATTTGTCGAGTGTAATCACCACCTCTTAGTTACTGCTTCTGGAGAGAGATATCTTATTGTTTATAGAAAGGCTTATGCTAATGACAAAAGGTGCTAGATCAGGCCTTTAAACAGATGATTTTGGTTTTCTATTCTATTTTGGTTTCTTCTTCACTGAGGTTTACCCAGTTATTTATGCCTGTTCAATGTCGGTGAATTATTCGCTGATTGGCAAAATGAAATTTTGTCCCTTTGGGATATGAAGGTTTCCTGGGTTTTATTAAGGCTATATAAGCAATTTAGTAGAAAATCAGTTGCTCACCATACTACTATTATTGATTTCTGACTGGAGCCTATGTTAGACTACAGTTAAATTAGAACAATTAAATTCCTTTCCACATGTTGCTTGAAAACCTTTGTTCTTATTGATTACAACTCCTTTTGTTATTTACAATTTTATTCCTACTTGCCTGAACACTCTCAACATAGATTTGGCTGAGGTAACTGAGATTATAAGATGACTAAAACTTGACTAAGAGAAAAAACATGAGGTGAGAGCTGTCATAAGACCACAACGGTTATGATACACTTATTTCCAGTTCTTCATTTTCTGGTTCTTTGTATCAAAAAGACGGAATTTATTTTTATTTACTTTTTGCTGTAATGTCAGTTTATATCTTCAAAACAAAATGTTCATGTCTATTTTTAAATAGTAAATATAAAACAGTATCTGCAATTATTCTAACCTATCTGATTTTTTCAAAGTGTTAGCATTTCCAAAGAACAGTTTTTTCAAGAAGCAAAGTTCCAGGCTCAGCCTAGCAATTTTGGAGTGGATAGAGAAAGAGAATCCAAGCTTGAGATCAGAGGCCTTATTCTCAACATCAGCTAATTTGCCAGGGTTATGCTGCTGGCATGTCTGGATGAGCACACTAGCAGCACAGTGGGAACAACTCGTGGTCATGCAGGTAAGAAGAATGAATATTCATTCCACAGCGTGAACGCTGTTGCTTCTCCAAATGTGATGCTTTGTCTGTTATGGTAAAACTTAGTATGGTTTTTGAATGCTCTGTAACAGAGGCATACCAAAAAGTGAACCGTAAAGCTTCTGGTGAGTTGTAGCATTGTAAGTACAGTCCTAAGTGTATTGCTAAAGCTGTAGTAATACTTTCTTGAATAGCTTATTAACTGTTCAGGAACATCATGCTGATTCCTTATTTACTTTTTTAACTGGAACTTGCTAACAGTATCAAAATCATCTAAAGTGTAGCTACTTGAAGGAAAAAAGAACAAAAAACCTATTTCTTTATTAAAGAAGAATATTTTTCAGTAGGATTAATTGACTAATCATGAATTTAATTTTTCTTTGTTTTTTGCATCAAAAAAAAAAAAACCAAAAAAACCATACCCTGAAAGCTGTGAGCTTTGAATAGGGTGGGTTTTGAGTGTGTGTGTTCATATGTGTCTGCTTTCTATGTGTTTAAAACAAACAAAAATACCCCAAAGCCCCACAGAACTAAGATCATGCAGCAATGCTCTCTGAGTACATTGGAACGTCATTTGGATTATTAAATATCCATTTGGGATTTGAACCTTTTTGCTGCTTTAGGGTGACGTATGGAGGAATGAACTTTCAGTGACATCCCTGCGTCAAAGGAGAATTATTAATATGGCCACATGCCTGCATAGTAGCAGCTGGCTTAGCCTTGCATCAGGAAAGTGTCATGAACTGTATTTATAGCTTCTGTTGAGACTTGGCTTACACCGATTAGAAAAGGAGAGATTTGGATGGAAAGTACCCAGTGTGTGATCACTCTTCTCTGATGTAATTTTAAAGTGTCCCTAAAAAAAAATCTACCCCTGACCTCTCTACTCTTTAATAGGTTATATGGGGCCAAAAATGTTGAGTTGTTCTTGTATCGTAGATTATCATCTCTGTAGGTCCTAATTTATCAACTAAATGAATACATTAGGTTTAAAGAAGGAAATGTGTTACATAAGAAATGATAAAAACTTAATTTATGATGTTGAATATTTAAGTAAAGCCTCTTCTTATTCCCTGTTTACTTCCACAAATCAATAGCCTAAAAAAAAAGGGGGGGGGGGAGAAGAGAAAAATACAAAGAGAAAAGGAAGGTGTTTTTTTTTTTTTTATAGCAGATGGAATAGGAAAGGAACATGAAACAGCTGGAGATGATTTAGAATATGACAGTCCTTTTCTGTGTTTTTCCTGCTTTGGGAGAATAATAGAAAGCTAGTTTTAATATATGTCCTATCGAATAATATCGATTTCAGATATCTACATGAATCAAAAATGTGGCACTTGCTGAAGCATGTTTTTATCTCTGCGCTACAGGCTTCTTGAATGTAAGATGCTTGTCATTCTCCTGCGCAATCTTTAACACTTTTTTAGACTGTTCTCTCTTGTGATGCCAAGCAAACAACTTCTTAGTGCCACGGTCTGCGTTTTAGCATCTGTTATGTCCTTGTATGTGACTGCGTTCCATATGCGTGACTGGCGCACTTGCATCAAAATGTTCTAGTTAATCAGAAGGAAATTTCTTTTAATAAGGCCCTGCTTATCAAAGTTTGCTAAATAGTCTTCTGTATAGAAATGTATTTCTAGCTTTTTTTTCCTCTCTCAATAAGTACTTCCTTCAAGCAACGCATCTTACAGAACCAAGATGTTTTAAATTATTGTGGATATTATGGACCTTCAGATCACTTGGTCACCTTGCAGTTGACCTTTCTGAGCTTTCTTGGAGTTGTTTGGAAAATGTTCATCAGTATTACTGATGATGAAAATGAGGATGATGATGACGGAAAAGGGAGTAGGTTGCCTACAGTCATTGAAGGTCACTTTGAATTTCATTTGCCTCTCATAAGAGTAACTCTTTTCAGCGTGTGCATTATCTGTGTCATGGTAATGTAGCCGACTACATGGTGGTAGAAGCCGACATCAACTTTGTAGGAAATTTGGTGTATCCTGGTAAATGGACTTCTGTTCCTGATGGTTTTGGAACAAGTTTTTGGGATGCTTGTTTTAGCCCACAGATGTTAAGTCACCTCCTTCTGAATCTTCTCCAGAAAAGGAGACTTTAGTCTTTGTATGTGTGCATGAGTAACCTTGCAGCAACATTATACAGCCAGAATTACAGGTGTTTAATTCTGTGTCATAAAGCATTGACATAACTGCAAGTTTGGATGCAAGACTGTCTTATGTATTTATAGCACTGAATTCACATATGCTGATGAAGCATTTTTTTAATTATTTTCAAATGTTTATTGACTAATATTTCTAGGAGCTAGTGTAATACTACTTTAGTTTACATATACTTTCTTACTCTGAGTGGTAAATTTATTAGAAACCAAGGTAACTTTTAATTATTTTTCTGACACCTCCTCTATAGGACAAGAAACAGAAGAAACAGCAAACAAAATATCTTGTTCTTCCCCAAGTCATTGAAACAATTTTTCTGTTCTCCTAGATTACTCTTGGGATATGTAGTTCCTTCCTTAAAAGAAAAAAGGATGATCAGATCAGAGCAAGTCAGACACTGAGGTAATGGGACACACACTGAGGAAGCAATCTTTGATTTAAGCTCAGCTGTTCCTCAAAATTAAACCGGAGTGGCACAGCCTGGATCACCATGATGTGTAGCTTCTCTTGGGTTTGGAGGGAAGCAGCGATGCTTATTTAATAAGCTAATCAGGAAACTGAGAACAGAGAAAAATTATTTTGTTATGCTAACAATTTTCAGCAGTCTATTTAACTAGAAATAGTGTTTCTGGGTGGAATGATCCATGCTCATAAATACTTTAATTAAATAGAAGTATGCAGTAAAATCTAATTAGAATTTTACCTTCCTGAATGTAACAGAGCATTGTAATAATTCAATATAGTTCAGCATAACTATATATTTATTTTTAACCCAAAACTATCATATGTACCCCACAGAAAGGGCCTTTCAGTGTTCAGGAATCTTTCACAGAATGTAATGATGAAGTGATGTATACCAATTTTTCCTGTGTCTT